>QJNX01000115.1:0-167697 GCA_004155925.1 Monosporascus sp. MG133 | reverse complement strand
CCCCCCCCCCCCCCCCCCCCCCCCCCCCCCCCCCCCCCCCCCCAAATATACCTTATTCTCCCGCGGGACTTGGCAGCAAATAGGGCGCGAATACTTTAAGTCGGATTCGAACCGGCACCTTCCGGAAGGTATTCCGGATATCTTATTATTAAACCATTAAAGTTTTTTATTATAAAAAGGTCGATATTATCGAACTATATATTGCTACTATTACGACGGTAAATATAAAATAAACGTCAAAAAACCTGCCGACGGCGGTAATAACGTTATAAAAATTATTAACGATATCCCTTATCCGGATAAATTATTACCGCTATTAATATATTTTATTTTCCGTAAGAAAAAGATTAACGGTTATTATTAATTATCCGGCAGAAAAAAAAGGTTAATAATAAGATACCGATTACGTATGATTATAAAAAAAATAAATAAAAAGAAAAAAAAATTTAAATTTAAAAATTAAAAAATTAAATATTAAATTTTTTTTCTATTAATAGGTTCGTTAATTTAATTAGGTATAACGGTAAAAGTAAACCTACTAGGCCGGAAAACCGATTTTTTATTTAACGTTTACGTTAAATTAATTCGGCTTTATAACGTTATTAATACCTATTAAACCAAAAAAGCGCAATTTTTAAAATAACGGTACGTTAAATTAACCAAAAGCATATTAATTTAATTAAATACGGCGGCCCGTACGGGCCCGTTAAGCCCGAAAGCCTATTTCTGGCAGCGGTTTTTTGTTTTGATTAGGTATAACGGCCTCCGCGCGTTCCGTTAGGTCCGAGAGCGTATTTCTAATTACAGTTCCCTGTTTTAATTAGGTACAGCCGTTCGCGTAAAGCCCGTTACGTCCGAGAACGTATTTGTAACGCTACCGCGCCCTGTTTAATTAGGTATATCCAGCCGCGTAGGGTCTGCTAGGCCCGAAAGCGTATTTTTTACAGAATCCGTTATATTAATTAGGTACAGCCGCGCGCGCGCCGCCCGCTAGGCCCGAAAGCGTATTTCTTATATAACTTAGACCCCCACCCCTTCTTTTAGCCGCCCCCTTTGCCACGAATGCCTAACCCTAGGCCCCGTTACGCCGCGTAATTAACGATTACCTAAATGTTATTAATTATTTTTTTAACGATTATAAGAATTTTAAAAAACGAATATAAATTTAGTTCGGTAATATAAATAAGTAATAATGCATAAATAAATAAATATATAAGTTTTAACAAATTATATTAGCAGCCGAATATATAATTAAATTTAACCGTTTTATAACCATTTTTAAACTTTTATAAGATACTTTATTTTTTCCTTATTATAACGGCCTAAAAGCTTAAGTTAAGGATAAAATATTTAAAATACTTAAGATAAGTTTTTTTGAAAATTATACAGATAAGGTTATTATCGCCGACCGTCGCATTTTTAATAGGTACCTTAAAAAAAGAGGTATTAGTAAACGAAACGACGACAGACGTTTTAGTAAAAAAAAAATAAAGGATAAATTCTGTTACGGCCAGCATTGATATAATATGGTAGCTAGTTTATTAGCGTTATAAACGAAGATTTTAAGTTAAAGAAAAGAAAAGAAGGAAAGAAACGTAAAGCCGTAAAGCACGTAAAGAAATATCCCCACTCGTTTTATAGCAGATAGCTAGTTTATGTAACAACTGTCAGCTTTATATAACGGTTGCTAGTTTTACGGTTTAATTATAAAGTTGCTGTTATATTATCCCCTTTTAAAAACTTATATAAGATTAAAGAAAATATGTAAATCTTTATTGGTTATAGGTGCCGTTCTTTTCTTATTAATCCGGTTCTTACTTTTACGGCTTTATTATTATCGGAATAGTTTTCGTTAATTTTATTAACAACCGTTACGCGTATTTATTTTTATAAGCGGACCGATAATCCAGGTATTTCCGGATATTCCGTATGAAACCGTTTTATTACGATCGGGGCGTTTTTAAAATTAATGACGGAATTCTATATTTTATCGGGATCGCAGCCTTTTTATTTAACCTAATATTATAACTTTTTATAACGTCCGTTAAATCTTAATTATTAAATTTATTTTATTTTGAATTCCGGTTTATTATTAATTTTTTTAAGTAATAATAATATTTAAGTTTATTAAGGTAACGGGGTCGTTATCGGTTTGACGTAACTGATCGGCATAAAATAAGTTAATTATTTTATAATTCGGTAATAAATCGAAAACGAAATTATATCCGCATTTTTTTAAAATTTGGAAAAGTTTTACTTATTATAAATCTAAATAAATAATCGATATTTACGACGCGGAAATTTTTTTACGAAGGAAAATTTTATCGTTAACTTTAAAATCGGCTAAATAACGTTTTTTATTAACTTACGTTATTTAATATTTTTGTATTTTTAATACGGCTTTTTTTATAAAGGTTTAAACGTTTTTAATTTATTTAATAATTATTAATACCCGTTAAATTAAATTAATTTTTATTTTTATTATATCCAAATCCGGCAAAACTGGGTTCCGGATATTTTTATTTAATATAACCTTTAATAAAATTATATAAATTAATAAATACTATAATAAATTATAAATAAAATTTAATACCGGTATATATACGTTTTAATTATTTTAATATTTATTAATATAAAAATATAAATATTTATTTAATTTTTAATATATAAATTCGATAACGTTTTCGTAACGATATTTTATACCGGTAAATTCGTTTAATTTAACCAAAAATTAAAAAGCGAATTATTTTACGTTATCGTTAATTTAAATAACGGATATTTAAAAAAAACGATATAAATATTAATAATATTAACTAATTAAAATCTCGATAATATTAATTCTTTTATTTAATAAAATTATTATAATTTTATTAAACTTATTAATAAACGTTTATATATAATTATAACCGTAACGGTTTTTTAATATATTTTTTCCGTTAATAATAATGTAATTTTAAATATTATTTAAAATAAAAAAAGGATAAAAAAATTCCGGAATTTTATTTCGAAACGTTTTATTCCGAAGGTAATTATAATAATTCCGGATATATTATCGGATATTTTATTTCAGCCGGGATTAAATATATTTCCGTATTAATATTTTAATTATTTTATTTTTTAACCAAAATACGCGAATATTTTAAGTACGTAAATTTTGCGGATAAATATTATAAGAAAAAAAATACGGCCGTTAATTATTTTCTCGAATATTATTAATTTAACGTTTTTTTTACTTAAATTTTGCGCTTTATTTTCGCGGCATATAAAATCGACCAAATCGGTATCTTATAAAATATTATTAATTCGTATTTTAATCGGTATTTCGTTAATAATAACAATAAAAAGTTTAACGTTTCGGCGGAATTAAGGAATAATTTTTTTCTTTTTTTTTCGGGTTTTAATTATAAATAAATCGACCGTTTTTTATAATAAGGTATCCGCGGCGACATTTTCTTTATTAAGTCGGTATTAAAAAATAATATTAAAATTAAAAAGAATCGGCTTATCGGATTTAACGTATAAAATAACGCGTTTATTTGTAAAATATAATAAAACTTAGTAATTAATTATAATAAAGAACTTTTAATCTTAAATAAGATATTTCTTTTTTATTAAGGTTATAATTTTCGAAAAATATCTTATTAATTTCTATTCGTTATCGTTTTATTATTATTAAATAATACCTCCGGTTACGTTATAAAATACGTTTATTTTTATTTTAATTAATTAATTAAATTAAAAAAAATTAAAAATTAAAGTTTCGTAAACGAACTATTTTATTTTTTGGAAAGTTCGTTTTTATTCGGATTTTATTACGAAAAAAATTTTTTTAATAAACGGTTTAATAATTTAATTATATTATTTTTGTACTAACAAAATATTCGTACGTAATTATAAAATTTTATAAATAAACGTATTACGGTACGGTTATTAAAATTTTCGAATTTTTATTTTTAGATTATTTCAATTTTAATTAAATCGATAAAAATATTTATACCGGCCCTTATAACGATACCGAAATAATTTTTTTTAACGTTAAACAGGAACTTTTTAATAATTCTTTAAAGGTTAACTTTATATAACCGGTAAATAATTTTTTCGTAATATTTTTAATATTTCTTTTTAAAACCGGAATAAATTAAAACGTTGTCGGTATAAACGTTTACGTAATAATCGAAAAGTTTATGTAATTAAATATTAATAAATAATTATTATTAAGTAAAATTTATTTTAAATTTAAATAAAAATATTTTTTATTAAAACGTTCTTTAACGGGTTTTAAATACCGTTAAATATTTCGATTTAATAACGATACGAAATTTATAAAACGTTTAAATAATATTAATTTTAATAAAACGTTTAATATTTTAATAATTAATTATAGTACTATTAAAGGAAAAAATTAAAATAAAATAATTTTTTAAATATTAATTTTTTAAACGGTAATTAACATAAAATCGGCGTTCCGATAAATATAGTTTTAGGGTAAATAAAATTAAAACGGTATTTTTTCGTATACATAATGCGATAAAATCCATTTTTAATAATTTATTTACTATTTTTTTTAACGGAAAATATTAAACGGACGTCCGGTAAATTAAGGGTTTCAAGATAATTATCGGCCGGTCGAATTCTAGAATTACGTTATGGCCGGGTTAAAAATTTAAGAAAATATTAATTCTTTTTTGAAAAAAACTTTTTTAAATAAATGAAAGTTTTTAATAAAAGTTTCCGGATTTATTTTATATATTTTAAATTTTTATTTTCGGGAAAAGGAATATTTTAGTTATTATATATCTTTTATATTTATAAAATAATTAATATTATAACGTCCAAATTTTTATTTTTAAAATTTTTCTTTTTAATTAACGAAATTTTAATTTATCGTTTTATACGGGAATTGGTTTTTAACTTATTCGTTAATAAGGCGATAATTACGTTATTTTAAATAATTTCCATAATAAAAATAATCGACTTAATATTATATACGTTTGGTATATATTTTCTTTTTAATATATCCGACGGAATAATAAATACGGACGTTAAAATAAGGTTATTTTCGGGTTTTCTTTATAAAAGTTAAAAGATTTGGTATTATTTATCGGCTTTTTTTATAATATGGTTCCGGTAAATAACGTTTTTTTTAAATTTTAGGGTCGACGTATCCGTTTAATAAATATTAAGTTGGACGTTTAATTACCGGTAAAAATTTAATTAAAGTTAAAAAGTTATTAAGTTAGATAATATTTTTATTTTTATAAATTAATAATAAGCCGTATATTTTTATTTAGTTGAAATTCAACAAAATATCGTATCCGGTATTTATAATTTAAAAAATCTAATTAAGAAAACGTTATTTATTAATTTCGAATATTATAATTATTTAAGTTTTTATTTAACCGGCAGGTTATTTCCGGTAATTTTATAATTAAATTAATTTTTTTAACCGGATAATATAAATTTATAATCGTTTTTTCGTTTACTTAATAAACAAAATTTTACGAAAAATTAAGTTTATGTTCCGGTATTATAAAGGGTAATAATAAGTAAATTAATTTTATTTATTTAAATTTATATACTTTTAATAAAAATTTTATATTTTTTAAGGTTATTTATTTCCATTATTCTTAATATAAGAAAAATTATCGAAAAATTTTCCGATTCGTTAAAATTGGACGAACTTTTTATTATTTTTATTATAACAACCTTTTTTTTATTAAAGTAATCGTTAATTTCATGTTCCGTTTTGCTATAGTTAAAGTACGTACCGGTTTTTTAATAAGCCTTTTTTCGATTTTTAATAACGGCTTGCCGGTATTGCCCGAAATTTTCGATTTGCTGGGATTATTATTCGGCCGGGATTTTTTATTTTTATTTTTCGGTTTATTATTATTAGGATTATATAATCGGGGCTTACGTTTTTATTAACGTTTTTCGTAAACGAATTAATTATTATAAGCGGTTATAACGATACGGTTATAAAACCTTTCGTAAATAACGTTAAAATTACGGTTATTTTTAAAAAGGCGTAAGTTAAGGTTTAAGAAAATATGTTTTTATAAAATTTACTTTTAATTATTTTCGGTGATTTTAATTTTTTAAATAAAAACGTTAAATTTAAAAATAAAATCGTAAATATTTTAATTTTTGTTAAGTTTTAAAAAAAAGGTACGGAAAGTTTTTTTAGCGGTAAAGGGCTGGTTCGGATTATAATACGATAATTTTAATACTTGGATTATTTCGGTTACGTAAAAGAAAATCGTATAATTAATCGGTTAAGAATTTTAATTACTTATTTGGTTTTTTTAAAAGGTTTATTAAATAAATTATGCAAATTTTTTTATTCCGAAAGGTTAATTTGTTTATTTCGAACTTATTTATAACTTTACGCATTTAGGTATTAAATTTGGTTTTATTACCGTTAAATTTAACTAGGTTATTAACGTAAATCTTTTTTCTTCGGTTATAATTAAAATTTACGTTATTATTTTTTATAAATTTACGGAAAACGGGTTATGTTACCATACCAGTAGGGCGAAACGTATTGGTATTACTGAAAACGTTATTAATTATATTTTTTTGGCAAAGGCGGTTAACGTCGTTACAAAAAGTGGAAAAATAATAACTTTATACGGCCTGGAAGCGAACAGTTTCGTCGCGGAATTTTTAAAATTTTCCCCGAACGTCCTAGGTATCGTTAGCCATCTTGTCGATTAGCTGTCTATCGGAATCGGGTTTTAAATAGCTATGGTTTTAATTTTAATCTAATAAACCTTTTATTTTTAAGGATTCGGTTTTATTTCTCGCTACGTCGTTTTCTCCCTTTTTTAAGATACTTACCGTTTTCCGTACTTTTAATTTTATTTTTAATTAATTTAAATCGTTCCGAACGTCGACTGGCTAATAAGTAATCTTTTTTAATAAATATTTAATTTTAATACTGGTCAGTCTAGATCTTAATCTTGGGTCTGGTTTAGAACGCGTTTTTTTTATCGTAACGTTTCGACGTAAAAAAAAAGATATAATACCTTATTTATTAATTACTAAACTAGCGAGAAAAGGAATAAGTTTAAAATAATATTACGGCCAGCATTAATATAACAGGGTAATTAGTTTATTAACGTTATGAACCAAGATTTTAAGCTAAAAAAAAGAAAAGAAGGAAAGAAACGTAAAGCCGTAAAGTGCGTAAAGAAATATCCTCACTTTCTCTGTAATAGGTGGCTGGTTTATGTGGCAGCTGTCAGCTCTATGTGACGGTTGCCAGTCTTATGGTTTGATCGTAAGGCTGCCGTCACAATTTCCAGAAGGAAGTTAACGTTATTTTAACGGAATTTAAGAAAAATAAGTCCAAAGCTAAATATTTTAATTATAGCAAAAAGTGCCATTTTAAGAACGAATATTACTTTCCAACGAAAAAAGAGAACCCTTAAAAAGGAAAGATTTTACAGCCTAAAGAAAAGGTTTACGCGGCCGAACGAAATATAAATAACGAGGAAAAGGATAAAAGAAAGTAAACCTTATTTCCGCCAATTAGGAATTTATTATTATTACGACTAACAGGGTTAAAAATAACGATCCAGATTATAAAAATTATGCTATTTACAAAAGCGTTACGGTTAAAGCTTATAAATACCATCCAGGATAAGTAGCCTTTAAGGTAACTATTGCGTTAGAATATATTTATTACCTCGATATACAAAAATGTAAGATATACGATTAAAACGGTTAGTTACGAAAAGATTTCGGTAGCCATAGATAATTATCCCCCAAATATTATATTTTTCCAGAATATATAGTATATTCAAAGTTTCCAGCGGATACTTATAGGTTTTTGTATTTTACTGCTTGCTATAATTATAACTACCTTATTTACCAGCGAGTTAAAGAAAATAACGACTTTTAGCCAAGATATAACGAAGAAATACTTATAGAACTAGATGATAAGTACAGATGTATAAAAATGTTACAGTACAGGAACAGGGGTTCCTGTCTTGGAGAAACCGGCCTCCGGAGCCTGGTGTGGGCTCCTTGCGGCTGATTTTCGGGTAAGGAAAGCTTGGCTTTCCCCGCGCCAAGGAATGGTAATCTGGAAGATCTGGTAGATCTGGAACCAGATCTAACAGATCCTATAGATTTACGATATACTTATTAAATCCAGATAGATATATAACGAACGGTTTCTTATATAAATAGCATTTAGTTAATTTTCGCTTTTTAGTTATTAATTTAAGCTTTTAATTAAAAGGTAAATGTACCGTTTTCTAATTAAGGGAAAAGTTCGTAAATTTGTTTAACGAATACCTTATTTATTATGCTATTATTATTTATAAATTAAGAACTTTTATTTCGGATATTACTTATACTTTTAAATGGATATATAATAAGTTCGTTATATTTTGATAATTTTTTGATTAATAGTTAACGAATAATTTAAGGCCTAATTAGGTATAAGTTTTTTTGAACTTAATGGAAATAATATTATAAAACGATATTTAGCAGATAGATAATATATTTAATTTCCTTTGTTAGTTAATAAAGGATTAATAACCGGATTACATAATTTATCTCTTATTAAAAAAGGTTTTTAATTAATCGATAATATGGTATTTGCGATTATTAAAGTTAAAGGTTTAAAGGAGTTTTTTTGTTAACCGTAATTTACTTTTACTTCTGAAAAAATATCGAAATTTAGTTTAAAAAGTTTGATTAAAATGAAAAGGAAAAGTAAGGTATAGAAGTTAAAAAAAGAAAAAAAGGGAACTTATAACCGATAAACGACTGGACCTTATGGCCGAGAAGGTTATAAGATTTAAAAAGGAAAACGTTAAATTCACCCGATAATTTAAAAAGAAAAATTTTGTACCTTTTTTTGGAATTATTTTTCGTTTAAAAATCTTTATTTTTCCTTTGTTTGGTTAAAATTAAAAAGGAATTATATTTTTTCTTACTTATTATAAAATGCCTGATATTAAAGGATATAAGTTAATTATTCCTAAGTTTTATAACGGATTTATTAATATAAAAAGGTTTTTGGTTAAAATTAAATTTTTTTAAATGGTACGAAAATTTGCTGACGGAGGATTACCAAAAAATGATAGTTATTTTTTAATTACTTACTGGAAAAATATTTAATTAATTCGAACCTATTTTTAGTAATTATCTGATAAATTTTTTTAACGATTATTTAAATATTATTAATTATATTTTTAACGAGTACGGGAATTTCGAAAAAAGACTGCGGATTTTATATAAAAATATAAATAAGTAATAATATATAGTTAAATAAATATATACGTTTTAGTAAATTATTTTAGCAGTTAAATATATAACCGAATTTAACCGGTTAACGGCTATTTTTAAATTACCTTAAGATATATTATTTTTCCTTTATTATGATGGCTTAAATCTTTAAGTTAAGAATGAAATATTTAAGGTACTTAAAATAAACTTTTTCGAAGATTATATAAATAAGGTTATTATTTCCGACCGACGTATTTTTAATTGGTATTTTAAAAGAAAAGGAACCGGTAGATAAAGTGACGATAAATGTTTTAATAATAAAAAGAAATTAATGTTATTTTAACGGAATTTAAAAAAGATAAGTCTAAAGTTAAATGTTTTAATTATGGTAAATAAAGCCATTTTAAAAATAAATGTTACTTTTTAGCGAAAAAGGGAAATTTCCAGAAAAATTTTAAAGGAATAGGATTTCTTAGCCTAAGAAAAAGATTCGTACAGCCGAACGAGATATAAATAACGAAAAAAAGGATAAAAAAGAAGTAAGTTTTATTTCTGATAATTAGGAATTTATTATTATTACGACCCGTAAGGTTAAAATAACGATCCAGATTATGAAAATTATATTATTTGCAAAAATACTATAGCTAAAGTTTGTAAATATTATCCAGAATAAACGGCCTTTAAGGTAGCTATTACGTTAGGATATATTTGTTACCTTAATATATAAAAGTGTAAGATATACGATTAAGACGGTTAGTTACGAAAAGATTTCGGCAGCTATAAATAATTATTTTTTAAGTATTAAATTTTTTTAAAATATATAATATATTTTAAACCAGCAGATAATTATAGGCTTTTTTATTTTACTGTTTGTTATAATTATAACTACCTTATATATTAACGAACTAAAAAAAAATAATAATTTTTGGCTAGGGTACGATAAGGAAATATTTACGGAACCAGACGATAAGTGCCGATGTATAAAAATTCCCTAATGGCCAGATTATCCGAGGTTTTGTTACTTATATCCTAAATTAAAGCAAAGTCGGAGGGTTATAACGTAAAAATATTTATGTTACGTATTAATATTTGGCGACAAATACGATTTTTTAATTATAAAAATACCTTTTTTGGAAGTTTATTTTTTTAACCTAATAATTTACAAAATATAAAACTTAAAAAAAGGTTAAAAGAAAATAATTATTTTTAAATACCAGTTTGGTAACAAAAAGTAATTTAAGTATATAAATAATTATTATACCAAGTATGTAATTAAAAAGGTACGTAAATAAAAACGTTTTTTAGCCTTTAAGATATATTAATTAAAAAATTATAAAGGTTTTCGAAAGTAAGGTATCGAAAAACCCTTATATATAAAACCTTATATAAGGTAAAAAAAGGAATACGGAATTAAATTAAAATTTTAATTTATTATTAAAATAAGATATTTAATGCCATAATTAATTCCGGAATAAATTTTTTTTTATCTTTTTTAAGGTAATTATAAAATACCAAATTTTTTGGAAATATAAGTAATAATCGTATAAGTTACGTATAATTAATAAAAGCTTATTTACCTATAATAATAGGCGAATTTTCCGAAAAATAAAAAGATTTATGGTTTAAATATAAAGATATTTAAAATAAATTATTTTCGATATCGCCGATATTTTAAAATACGACGTTATTTTAGGAATACCGTAATTTCGTTCTAATAATTTACGGATTAATTAAAAAAATTAAACGTTTTTATAAGATAATTTTTAAAAAATATTTTATAAAATTTATTACGTAATTAAAAAAATTAAGGTTTTTAATTTTATAATAATAATACCCCTTAAATATTAACGGTTTAAAAAGTTATTTAAAAACGAATCCGAAAAAAATTACTTAATTATAATTAATAAAATTATAAGATTTTTATCCAAAAAAAAATTTATTTAAAGTTTTATTAAATTTATTATATAAACCTTAAAAAAATTAAAACCCTTTAAAAAGGTTTTTAACGAAATTTCGAAAAAAGTTATATTTAAAAATCCGAATTACTTATAAAGTATTTAATTATAATAATACCGAAAATAAAGTATAATAAAATTAGGATCGATAAAAATAAAAATTTAATATATTAACGAATTTATAATTATTGATAATTAAACGATATTATTATTAAAAATAAATATCTTTTAACGTTAATAAATACCATAAATAAAAATATTAATAAGCTTAAATAATTTATAATTTTAGGCCTATGAAATAATTATTACCTAATTTAAATAATTAAAGGCGAAAAATAAAAAACTACCTTTAAAATTATCCATGGATATTATAAATATAAGGTTATGCTATAAGGCTTAATTAATACCTTAGCTAACTTTTAATATATATTTATTATTATCTTACGGAAATTTTTAAATAAATTCGTTTTCGTTTCCTTAAATAATATTTTTATTTATTCAAAAATTTTAAAGGAATATAAGAAATATATTACTTAAATATTAAAAGCTTTCGAAAAAATTACTTTATTAATAAACGTTAAAAAAAACGTTTAATATACTTAAAAGTTAAATTTTTTTAAACCTTATTATTATTCCGGGATAAATTTAGATTTAAAATTTTATATTAAAAGTTATTAAAAATTAGTTAATTTTTAACAAAATTATTATTACCGATATCCGTTAATATTTAAGATTTACCGGTTATGTACGACTTTTGGTTTAAAATTATGGCAAATTTGTTAACGCTTTAATTAAGCTTATTATTAAAAAGTACGTTAAAAAAAATTAAGCTTTTAAATAAAATAAAATAAGTTTTCTAAAAAATTAAAGATAAAATTATTAACGTTCCGGTAATTAAGTTCCCAAATTATAATAAAAAAAACAATTTAAGATAAACGTTTTAAATTACGTTTTTAAAATAATTTTGGAATAATTAAAAAATAATAAAAAATGGTACTTAATAACGTATTTTTTTAAAGCTTTTAAGGACGCAAAATTTAAATACTTTATTTACGATAAGAAGTTATTAGCGATTATTTTAATATTTAAAAAATTAAAATTATTCTTTAACGGAACTAAAAAATTATTTAATATTTATTTAAATTATAAAAATTTGATTCGATTTATAACGACCTAAAAGTTAAATAAATATTATAAGAATTAAATAAGTTTTTTATTTAAATTTAACTTTAAAATTTATTATATTAAAGGTAAAAAAAATATCTAAGTGGATATTTTAAGCCGAAAAAAATATACGATTTTAAAATGTTTAAACGTTATATATAGGTGCTGTATTATAAGGACGATAAGATAATATAATTGTACGTAACCTAAAATAACTTATTTTAAAAAAGTTAATTTAATTCAAAAATCTTTATAACTTAAAAAAATAAAAAAAAGTTAAAAAATTAAAAGGAAACGATAAGGACCAGGTATTATTTTGCGGTAAAATTTATATTCCCCGTTAATAATAAAAAGAATTTGTTAAAAATTTTTACGAAAACCTTTTATATAGATATTAAAAAGTATTTAAAATTACTAAGTAACTTTAAAAAAAATACGATTTTTTAAAATTTTAACAAACGGTTAAATAAGTAATTTAAAATTATAACGTTTATAATAAAATAAAGGTAACTTATTATAAACCTTATGGCTTATTATAACTTATAAATATATTTAATAAAGCGTAAAATATTATAATTTGGGATTTTATAATTAGTTTTTTTATATCGAAAAATCCCATTATTAAAATTAAATATAATATAATATAGGTAATTATTAATAAGTTTATTAAATATAGGTACTTTTTACTTTTTAAAAAAATTATAACGGTAAAATAATTAACTTACGCCTTTATTCGATATTATTTCGATTAATACGGAATAGCAGAAAAGATTATTTTTGATCGAAATAAACTTTTTATATTTAAATTCGGTATTAATTTTTTTAAATAAATTAATATAAAATTTAAATTTTTTATAACTTATTATTTCCAGATAAATAATTAAACAAAATAATTAAATTAAATTTTTAAATAATATTTTCGAAATTATATTAATTATTAATAAGATAATTAAGTTAAATTTTTATTATTTGCGCAAATAATTTATAATACGTCCGTTAACGAAAATATGGGTATATTATTTTATATAGTTATATATGGATATAACGTAATATCTTAATAATTAAAATAATTATTACTTAAAGTATTAATTATTACTGTTATAATTTTACGAATAAAAATAAGGGTAATAAAAGTTTAGATAATATAATCCAGATTTTAAATTAAATTATAATTTTTGTAAAAAAAGTTAATCCAGTATTATAATAAAAAAAGAATTAAGGGATTAATTTAAACGAAAAAAAATAAGGTTTACTTATTATACTAAAAATAAAATATAACGTTAAACTTTTGTTAAATTAAGATAAAAAAATTTAACGATAAATTTAATTTTAAAAGTTTAGTTCGTTTAAAATCGAAAAAATTATTTTAAAAATTATTTATAAATTATTATTACTTAAAACTATAAAAATATAACTTATATTTTATATTTTTTATTAAAATTAACCTTAAAAAACGTACCGTTTAAAAAAAACTTCGAAATCGAAAAAACCCATAACGAATACGAAATCGAAAAAATACTGGACTTTAAAATAGTTAAAAATAAAATTTAGTACCTGGTTAAATAAATAAATTACTTATTTAAGCATAATATATGGGAATTATTTAAGTACCTAACGAATACGATAAATCTGGTTAAGGATTTTTACCGGCAAAATCCTAACCGACCGTTTTTAGCCCAGCTAAGGTCGTAAGCGATAACAATCCCTTACCCAAATTTAAACCTTCGACGTTCTAGCCGAAAGAAGTAAACGCCTTTACCGTAGGGTTTATTTTAGAAATAAATCGTGCTTGTTTTGTTTCGACGCGACGTTATTTTTTTTCTAACCTTCTTCGTTCTTTTAATTAGTTTAATTTTAAACCTTTTTTTAATATTTTTAAAGCCCTTTTTTTAAGAAGGTTTTATTAAAGACGTAAACGCTTTAATTTTCCCACAATTTTATTTTTATTTTTCTTTCTGCTAATGCCGTAATTTATTTAATTTCCTTTTTATAACTTCCTGGTATTTTAGGAAATTATTTTTAACCTTTTGCTATTTTTATTATAATCCTTTTTATATTTCGTTCATTCTTTTAATAAATTTATAACTTCTGCCTTATAAGAAAGACGTTAATAACGAATATAATAATTATAACTTAAATATTTTAAGGAAAAAAAGTATTTAGTTGTACCGAACCGAATATAATTAAAATAAAGAAAGGTTTTAAATTTAAAAGTTTTGATTAATTCAGTACGAATATTACAGATATCGCGTTAATCTTTTTACGTAATTTTCTTTTTCGTTTTTTTTTTCGACTTATCATAATAAAATCAGCTAGAAAGTTATAAGAAAAACCCTTTTAACAAAATAAAGAGGTTATTTACGGTTCTTATCTTTAAAATAAAGATTTTTGGAAAGGGGAAATGGTATTATAGTACAGGAATAAGGGTTCCTATCTTAAAGAAACCGGCTTCCGGAGCCTGGTATGGGTTCCTTGCGGCTGATTTTCGGGTAAGGAAAGTTTGGCTTTCCCCATACTAAAGAATGGTAATCAAGAGGATTTGGTAAATTTGGGACCAGATTTAACAGATCTTACAAATTTACGACATACTTATTAAATCTAGATGGATATATAACGAACGGTTTTTTATATAAATAGCACTTATTTAATTTTCGCTTTTTAATTATTAATCTAAGCTTTTAACTAAAGGTAAATATACCATTCTTTTGTTCAGGGAAAAATCCGCAAATTTTTTTAACGAATATTTTATTTATTATGTTATTGTTACCTGCAAATTAAGAACCCCTATTTCGGATATTGCTTATACCTTTAGGTGGATATATAACAGGTTCGTTACAAAAAACCCCCCGATAGCCAGATTACCCTAAGTTTTTT
The DNA here is from genome assembly GCA_004155925.1 of Monosporascus sp. MG133. Taxonomy (NCBI): domain Eukaryota; kingdom Fungi; phylum Ascomycota; class Sordariomycetes; order Xylariales; genus Monosporascus; species Monosporascus sp. MG133. The sequence continues at coordinate 152,461 of QJNX01000115.1, read as the reverse complement.
TTTTTATATTTTAAATTAAAGCAAAGTCGGAAAGTTATAACGCAAAAATACTTATGTTATTAATATTATGTAATAAATACGAATTGTTAATTATAAAAATACCCCTTTCGGAGGTCTACCTTTTTAACCTAATAATTCGTAAAATATACAACCTAAAGAAAAGCTAGAAAAAGATAGTTATTTTCAAGTATCAGTTCGGTAACAGAAAATGGTTTAAGTATATAAAGGATTATTATACCAAATATGCGGCTAGGAAGGTACGCGAATAAAGATGCCTTTTAGCCCCTAGAATATATCAGTTAAAAAACTATAAAGGCCTTTAAAAGTAAGGTACCGAAAAGCCCTTATATATAAAACTTTATATAAGGTAAAAAAAAAGATACGAAGTTAAATCAAGATCCCCATTTATTATAAAAACAAAACATTTTACGTTATAATTAATTTTAAAATAAAGGGAAACTTTATTTTTTCCAGGATAACTGAAAAATATTAAATCCTTTAGAAATATAAATAACAGTTATATAAATTACGTATAATAAATAAAAATTTATTTATTTACGATAATAACCAAATTTTCCGAAAGATAAAGAATTATATGATTTAAATATAAGGATATTTAAAACGAATTATTTTCGATATTACCGATATCTTAAGATACGATATTATTTTAGAAATATTTTAATTTCCTTTTAATAATTTCTAAATTAATTAAAAAAAATAAACGTTTTTATAAGATAATTTTAAGGAAAGATTTTATGAAATCTATTACGTAATTAAAGAAGTTAGGATCTTTAACCCGATAGTAATAATACTTTTAAATATCGACGGTTTAAAAGGTTATTTAAGGAACGAACCGGAAAAAAATTACCAAATTATAATTAATAGGATTATAAAATTTTTATTAAAAAAAGGATATTACTTAAAACTTTATTAAATTTATCATATAAACCTTAAAAAAGTTTATATTTAAAAATCCGAATTACTTATAAAGCACCTAGTTATGATGGTACCAAAAATAAAAAATGGCAAAATTAGGATCGATAAAGATAAAAATTTAATATACCGATAAGTTTATAACTATCGATAATTAAACGATATTACTGTTAAAAATAGATAATTATTAACGTTAATAAGTATTATAAGGGAAAATATTAGCAAAATTAAATAAGTTATAACTTTGGATTTATTAAACGGTTATTATCTAATTCGAATAACTAAAGGAAAAAAATGGAAAATTACTTTCAGGATTATTTATGGACATTACAAATATAAGGTTATGCTATAAGGGTTAACTAATACCCCAGCCAGTTTATAATATATACTTACCATTATCCTACGGAAATTTCTGAACAAATTTGTTTTCGTTTACCTGGACGATATTTTAATTTATTTAAAAACTTTAAAGGAATATAAAAAGTACGTTACTTAAGTTTTAGAAGTTTTTAAAAAAGTTAATTTATTAATAAAGGTTAAAAAAACGTCTGGTATATTTAAAATTTAAATTTTTTAAGTTTTATTTTTACCCTAAACCAACTTTAAATTTAAAATTTTATGTTAAAGGTTATTAAAAATTAGCCGATTTTAAATAAAATTACCGTTATTAATATCTGTTAATTTTTAAAATTTACCAGTTACGTACGATTTTTGGTTAAAGATTATAACAAACTTACCAACCTTTTAATTAAGTTTATTACTAAGGAATACGTAAAAAAAAAAATCGAATTTCCAAATAAGGCAAAAAAAACTTTTTAAGAAATTAAAAATAAAATTATTAATATTTCCGTAATTAAATTACCAAATTATAATAATAAAAAACGACTTAAGATAAACGTTTTAAATTACGCTCTTAAAACGGTTTTAAAATAGTTAAAAAATAACGGAAAATGGTACTTAGTAACGTATTTTTTTAAAGCCCTTAAGGACGTAAAATTTAAATATCCTATTTACGATAAGGAATTATTAATAATTATCTTAATACTTAAAAAATAGGAATTATTCCTTAATAAAATTAAAAAATTATTTAATATTTATTTAAATACAAAAATTTTCTTCGATTTATAATAACTTAAAAACTGAATAAACGTAATAAGAATTGGATAATTTTTTTGTCCAAAATTTAAATTTAAAATTTACCATATTAAAGATAAAGAAAATATTTAAGCGGATATTTTAAATGGAAAAGAAATTACGATTTAAAAGTTTTTAAGCGATATATATAGGTATTATATCGTAAGGACGATAAGATCGTATAGTTATATATAATTCTAAAATAACCAACTTTAAAAAAGTTAATTTAATTCAAAAGTTTTTACGACCTAAAAACGTTAAAAAAAATTAAATAGTTAAAAAAACGATAGGAACCAGTTATTATTTCGTAATAAAATTTATATCCTCCGCTAATAATAATAAAAGTTTATCAAAGAATTTTACGAAAACTTTTTACATAAATACCAAAAAATATTTAAAATTATTAAATAATTTAAAAAAAATTCGATTTCCTAAAGTTATACTAGATAATTAAATAAGTAATTACAGATTATAATATATATAATAAAATAAAAATAGCCCGTTATAAACCATATAACTTATTATAACTTATAAATATACCTAATAAAATATAAAATACCATAATTTAAGATTTTATTTATAATCTTTTTATATCGAAAAACCCTGTTATTAAAATTAAATACGATATAATATAAGTAATTATTAATAAATTTACCAAATATAGGTACTTTTTACCCTTTAAAAGAACCGTAATAATAAAATAATTAATTTACGCCTTTATTCGATATTATTTCGATAAATATGAAGTACTAGAAAAAATTATTTTTAATCGAAATAAACTTTTTATATTTAAATTCGGTACCAGCTTTTTTAAGCAGATTAATATAAAACTTAAATTTTCGATAATTTATTACCTTTAAATAAACGGTTAAACAGAATAACTAAACCAGACCTTGGAATAATATTACCGAAACTATGTTAATTATCAGAAAGATAATTACGTTAAACTTTTACCATTTATATAAATAACTTATAATACGTCCGTTAATAAGGATATGGGCATATTATCTTATATAACCGTATATAGATATAACGTAATAACCTAACGACCAAAATAATCGATACGTAAAACGTTAGTTATTACCGTTATAGTTCCACGAATAAAAATAATAATAATAAAAATTAAAATAATATAAACCCGATTTTAAATTAAGTTATAGTTTTTGTAATAAAAATGGCCTAATATTATAATAAGAAAAAGATTAAGTGATTAATTTTAATGAAAAAAGATAAAATTTACTTATTATATTAAAAACAAAACGCAACGTTAAACTTTTCTTAAATTAAAACGAAAAGGTTTAGCGATAAATTTAATTTTAAAAAACTTGGCCCATTTAAAATTAAAAAAAATTATTTTAAAGATTAATTATAAATTATTATTATCTAAAACTATAAAAATATAATTTATATTTTATATTTTTTTATTAAAACTAACCTTAAAAAACGTTACGCTTAAAAAAAATTTCGAAATCGAAAAAGATGATAGCGAATACGAAGTCGAAAAAATACTGGATTTTAAAATGGTTAAAAATAAGGTTTAATACCTGATTAAATGGATGGATTACCTGCCGGAGAATAATGCGTAGGAACTGATTGAGTACCTAACGAATGCGATAGACCTAGTTAAGGGTTTTTACCGGCAGAGTCCTAACCGACCATTTCTAATTTAGCTAAAGTTACAGGCGATAACGGTCCTCCGTCCAGATTTAAATTTTCGGCGTTCCAGCCGAAAAAGGTAAATGTTTTTATTACGGCGTCTATCTTAAAAGCAAACTGCGTTTATTTTGCCTCCATACGACGTTATTCTTTTTCTATTTTTTCCTAATCCTTCCGTTAATCCCGTTCGGATCCTTTCTTTAAAATAATAACGGCTTTTTTTTAAAAAAACGTTTTATTAAAGGCGTAACCGTTTTAACCAATTACCGAATTTTTTTGTTTTTTTTTTACCAAACTTTTAATACGCGATTAAAATATCCTTTACCTTACGTTAATTTTTTTATAAACGGTTATGTTTCTTTTTAATTTTCGATAAAAAGTTTATTTTTAATACGTTATACGTTAAATGTTGGAAACGAATGTAATAATTATAATTTAGGATGTTTATTACGTAATAATAATCGGTTTCATTAAAATGGATATAATTCGAATAAAGGTTAATTTTTGAACCAAACTTTTTAATATTTTTTGCGCGAATGGTACGAAATCTTTGCTGGTATAATCGCGGTTTTCTTTTCTTTTTTTTAATTCGACTTATCATAGTAAAGTTAGCTAAAAAGTTACGGAAAAACCCTTCCAGAATAAAAAGGCCACCTATGGTACTTATCTTTAGGGATAAAGATCCTTAGAATGGGGAAATAGTATTACAGTATAGGAATAGGGGTTCCTGTTTTGGAAAAACCGGCCTTTGGAACCTGACGCAGGTTTTAGGCGGCTAAATCTCGGTGGGGGAAAGCTTGGCTTTCTCCGCCGAGACTAGAGTGATCTAGGTGATCTAAATGATTTGGTCAGATCACTTAGATTATATAAATCCTAGGTACATTTATTAAAATTTAAACTGGATATATAACGACCGGTTTCTTATGTAGATAGCACCTATTTAGTTTCGCTCTTTAGCTATTAATTTAAGTCTTTGATTAGAGGCATCGTTTTCCGATTAAGGGAAGAGTCCGCAAATCTCTTTAACGAACACCCCATTTATTGTGCTATTGTTACCTGCAAATCAAGAACCCCTATTTCGGATACTGCTTATACCTCCAGGTGGATGTATGACAGGTTCGTTACAGTTATATAAGTAAAGTAAATTTTAAAATTTAAAATCTGGATTTAAAGGAAACAATAAATATTCCAGATTCCGGAATTTACTTTTAATAAAAATAAAACGATTTTTAAATTTTGGAATATAAATTTCGGGTAAATAAAAAATTTTTTGAATTCCAGAATCTAAACCGTTCGGAAATAAAAAACGGCAAAATATAAATTCTGGAATATAAATTATTCAGAAGTAAAAAACGGCGGAATATAAATTCCAGAATATGGAATATACGTTATAAATATAAGTACTATAATTTACTTACCCATAATATATAAGAAGTTAAATTCTGAAATATGGAAAATATTAAAAATTAAATTCCGGAATTTAAAAAATATTAAAAGTTAAATTCTGGAATCTTAAAAGTAACCGAAGCTAGATTTTAAAATTTAAAAAATAACGGGGGCGAAATTCCGGAATCTATATAAAACCTTATATCAAAACCGTCCATATAAATTGTTTACATTTTTTTTTAAAATAGAAAAACCGCTGACCGGTTTGTTTATTATAGGTAGAGTTAAAACTATCGTAAACTTAAAGGGCGTAAGGCGTTAAGGCCTTTAAAACCTTTAAGCCGGTTATATAACCTGGGACTTACGTCGCAGATAATTTTTAGATTTCCCGACCGTTTGTTTTTGGGCCAAGCCCTTAGGTTATAACACTTAATCGCATATTCGGCTGTTAACTTGGTTTGCTGGAAGAAATGCAACTGTTCGACCGTATGCTGTTCTTTATCGGAATCTTTAAACAAAGTTTGCATTTTTTCCCTAAAATGTTTATGATTGCCGAAGATATAATTGGTTAGGTCGGAAAACTGGTTAGGGTAATTTATAAGGTAATCGTTCATAATGAGTTCAGACCATAAGAGAACTTTTCCGGCAAGCAGCTAAAAGATAGCTATTACTTTCTGATAATCCTCCGTCAGAGAATTTTCATAGAATTTGAGGTAAAGTCTGGCCTGAATCAGGAACCTTTCTACGTCTATGGTTCCATTATAATGCTTTGGAAAGGTTGGCTTATAATCCTTAACCTCCGGCATTCCAAGGTAACTAAGGAGGGGAACAGTGCCTTCGCGAGTTTTGTTTGCACCAAATAAGGGCAAGGTCGAGGACTTTTATTATCGGATTAGTCTAGCATTTTCGTCTTTTAAGGTCCTAACTTCTCTCGCAAGGATGTTTAAATCTTTCGTTAATGGTAGGTTCTCTTTCTTTGCCCTTCTGTTCTGCTGGCTCGTCTTCTTCCTCTTCCTCCGCGTTAGATCCATGAACGTCTATGGTATCTTTTGCTAGGGCGGGTTGTTGCAGGGGTTAAGAGGAAGAAGGTTTTCCTTGAGATCGGGTGGAAGGTGGTACCATGTTGTCGATTAAGAAGAAGATTTCTTTAATAGGAAGTAGATCGTTTAATCTGGTTACTGATCCTTTACTGGCTAGTGACGGTGATCGAGTATGCTGTTTGTTTTCTGAACGTCGTCCTATGATGTCGTCTTTACTGCGTTCAGGAGAGCTTATGCCCAACTGGGCCTTGAATCATTCGTCGGCTATTGATTAAGGAGCTATCAAAATGTAACGAACCTATTATACATCCACCTGGAGATATAAGCAGTATCCGAAATGGGGTCTTAATTTACAAATAATAATAATACGAAAAATAATTTAATAATTTGTTCGTTAAAAAAGTTTACGAACTTTTTCTTTAATCGGAAAACGGTACCTTTAATTAAAAGTTTAAATTAATAATTAAAATATAAAATTAAATAAATATTATTTATATAAGGGATTTATTTTTTAAAATGTCTTTTTATTTTATAATAAATATATCGTAAATTTATGTAATTTAAATAATCTGGTAAGATTATTTAAATCTATTAAATTAATCTCGTAAGGCTAAAAATTTTTACCCGGAGTTCCTCCGTAATAAGTCCATATTAGGCCCCAGAGGTCGGTTCTTTGGACCGGAACCTCCGTAACAATATCATAGATTTATATAATTTACGTAATTTATGTAATTTAGTCTTAAATTACTTAAATCCCCTAGATTATTTAAATCATCTTGATCTTGGCGCGGGGAAATCCAAGCTTTTCCCTACCCGGAATTTAGCCGCACTGGGCCCACACCAGGTCCCAAGAGCAGGTTCTCCAAGGACTGGAACCCTGTTCCTGTACTGTAACATTAGGCCGCCTTTTAAGCCTAAGGTATATAGTATGTAGATCACGCCTGCTGATAACACTATTTAATTCATCCAGTCCTTCTGCTTCCACATCCCTTACCTTCCGTGTTATCAACCATGTCTGTTCCACCTCCTACAGTTTGTGTATTTGGTGCAACTGGGCACCAAGGCGGAGCTCTTGCCCACCAACTATGTGCTCTTGCTTGGAATGTCCACGCTACGGTCCGCGATATCCATTCCTCCCGTGCAAGTGCGCTCACAGCTGCTGGTGCCCACCTTACGGAGGGTGATTGGGATAATAACGATGCCTTGCGAACCGCCATGTCCGGTTGCGATAAGCTCTTTCTATGCCTCATGCCGGATCTCACGGATCATAACCGTGAACTACGTCAGACCGCCAATATCATCAGGATCGCCAAAGATGCAGGAGTGAAACAGGTCGTCGCGTCTACGAGTTTGGGTGTCTCCATGCTTGAAGATAGGCTAGTGGAGACTAGCTCATTTATGTATAAGCATTTGGCGAACAAGAAGGCCATCGAGAAGGCTGTCGCCGATGCAGGATTTCTTCATTATACATTTCTGCGGCCCTCGTTCCTCATGGTCAATTTCTTGAACATCGCGAGATATCCAGAGCTTCATGCCAAGGGAACATGGTAAGTAGTCCTCTCACCTTCCTCAAGTCGGCTTAAGCATTGTTCTCTTCACTTTTTCCTTTTCATGCGTCCAAATATCGGAAACTGATATTTGAGTAATATGCAGGACAACTACAATGACGCCCCGATCCCGGCTAGCCTTGCTTGATGCTCAAGATGTGGCTGGGATGGCAACTGCAGCCTTCCAGGAACCTGAAATCTTTCACAATAGGGCTATTGGGCTTGCGAGTGACCTTCTGACTGCCCAAGAAACATTGGACAAGCTGGGAAATGCACTCTGCCGGCCACTTAAAGCGATTTTCATGACTGATGAAGAGATTGCAGAAGCCCAGCAAAAGTCTACAGTCTTCGTCAACTCACAGTCTTCGCTGAGACTTATGGAACAGTATGTCGATATGGAAGGACTGGCCAAAACCATCTCACTTACACCATTCCAAGATTTCCTCCATAGGGAGCAAGAGCAGTTGAAGCGGGTGTATAATTTGTCTCCCCAATAAATTTTACGTACCACAGCGGAGGGATTGAATACACATGCTATTATTCATACATTGGCGCCTACTTGTGACCTCCTTCAATCATTGCAACCCCCACTTAAACCACACTCAAAATACCAATTTGCCTCATAAGGAAACCACAGCGACTTGTAAAGGGGCCAGTAGATGAAAGCTCACAGTCCCCCAGCCTGCGGTACAATTTCCAGCAAGTTTCCATCAGGATCAGCGGCCATGATGTGGTTGGTACTGAATTGACTCATAATCGCCAGGACATTGGTGAATTCCTCTGCACTAAATTTGGCCGCTTGGAGTGCTACTGCATTGTTGAGAGGACCGTCAGATGGGAAAGGCTCGCCAATCCCTTTGTATATCGTAACGCCATGGTCTTTCAGTCGTTGTTGCGCGTCTTGGACGCTTGGCACAGCAATGCCGAGGTGGCTGAACGTGTTGGGTGACTCGGTGGAAGCAGGAATATCACCGTCCGATACTTCGGCGTAGATAAGTTCCAGTAAACCTTGCGAATTGACCTGTTGCGCAACCAAGTCTGGAGTTGTCTGGTACCCTGTGCCGTTTTTGCCTCCACTACTGTGACCCATATACGCGAAGTAGAAGTGCTCTGAGACCTGGACAGTGTACATGTGCCGGAAGCCAAAGACCGAATTGTAGAACTTCAAGCTACGATCAAGGTCCCTTACGTGGAGGCCTACGTGGTTGAGATAGAAGCCGGTTGTGGTTGGGTCTGCGCCCTCGGGACCCATATTCACGATAGGGAATTTTGGCGAATCAGTGTCGCTGCGACTCGCGAAGGGGGCCTGGCATGCTATCGCAGCCGCAAACAATAAGTTCAGGGTGTAATTCAGCATTGTAGAAGGTGCTCTTTAGGACATTGGCAGTTTGAATGGGATGATTAGATGGTTGCAGACATGGTAGAATGCATTTGGTTATCACTATTATGATATATATTTTGATATATATAATATATATATACTCAGATAAATAAGATTCAGCCCATCAACTCGTGCAAAGCTGAACTCAAGTGCTTACCAACCAGGCATCTGGCCGATGGTGCTAATTCCTCGCTGGCCTTGGGTAGGGATCATTCAGGCATGGCAGTAAGGATTGGCGAAATAATTCGCTTCCATGCGTTCAGTGAGCACCGCCATTCTTCGCACACGTCGGGGTGGTCACAGCTAGACACTGGAGTTGTAACAGCCTTATGTTTATCCCGCGTGGAACCTCCAACATGCATGCAGTCAGCCCAGAGTAATCACATTAATGTAGTACAGAAATATAGCTACATAATATATAGACAATACTTCCATTACATATCCACGGGTGAAAAACCTGAAGAGAGATGCATGCCGGGGACTTTGACTGTTGGTTTCTAATGAGCAACCCGAGCGCATGATGAAGGGCGAAAAGGAATCCATGCACATCAGCATGCTGCAGAATGACTGGTTGCCGAGCGGTTTATTTGCTCGAGAATGATGGTTGCTAGGTAGTTGCGTGTGTAACATTTGATTGCTATTTAAGGCGACATAAGCTACTACCTACATATGTAGGTCGGAATAAGGTGAGTCTAACAGACACTGTTATGTACCTATGGGTACAAGCAGGTCTGTCAAGAAATCTTCAAAGTCTGCAAGGCCATGCATATGTCATTTGGTAGATCACTACCTATTTAGGTAGCCTGGCGGTTAAAAGAGTGCTAGCAGATATAATCGTGACCGACCCCACGTGGCCTGCATTTATCCTAGTAACAATTTTGTGATCCAGGCAGCTAGGTATCCAGGAATGCAACGTCAAGACAAAAGGGACCTTCGTGACCTTCCTGTTTTTCCTATAAAAATGTAACCTATCGCTGGTATGAAAGTAAGCAAGGCTGGCAAGATAAGGAAGGTTGTATGTACTGCCGGCTCACCGGTTCCACTAACCGAAAAAGGCTAGCATGGTATGTTATACGGCAGAGCCGCATAGCAGTTGACTAGTGCCAACGACCGTTACAAGTTGCAACGGTAAATATGTCTGAGGCGCAGTATGCAACAAGTGCAAGCAAGGTGTTACAACAGCAAGCAACAAGTGACCACCCGAATACTACATCAATCATTCTCATCGGCGATGGCTCAGTATCTGCAAGTGAGTATCAGCTCAGAGCGCTTGCCCCCTCCCCCAGTGTAGTAGGAATCTTTCTGATGAACCTAGGTGATTCATTTGTATTGTATTAAGCATCGACAAACCAAGACCAGCATCATCGCCCTTTGTATGCCCCTTGTGCGGCTCTATGGACTTCGGAGGAGGTTCATGCCCGACGCATTCTCTGAAGTATTAAATATATCAATCATCAAATAAATATGAGTGTTGAGTTTCTGAGGTGCCTTCAGGTAGAAAACGGGGAGATCGCAACTTCTCATTGGACTGCGCATTCGATACTTCGGGACGGAGCACAAGGGCCAAAGAGGACGTCAAACAAATGTCCTTTGCAGGAACTAAATTTCCAGCAGGGGCACAACTTCTTCTGGGATAGATTGAGTGTTCTAACTTTGGGCGCACCTAACTAATGCTTGGTAGTGTTCCTTGTTTGCCTGCAATCTCTCCTCTACCTGGCACCGGCATCTACCAAACTCTGGCTGCAAACTACTGCTACTTCTTTGTAATAGACGTCTCCGTCACTGTAACAATTGACGTCTTATTGCTGTCCGTAAACTTTCCCTCCACCTCCGTGATCCTGGCATCATTGCCCGGCTGTTTCAGAGCGCCGATAAAAGCGCCCAGAGCAGCTTGATCGGTAAAGGTAAGCTCGGCAATGGCATCGGCACCAATTTCGGCTCCAGCCTGAAGACAAATGTTAGCCAATATCATCACGAATCCCTAGCTTCACACAAATCAAGATAAGGAGTATTGACAAGGGAAAAGGGCAGGGACTTATAGCTCACAGTATGCTGGATATAGCGCCGTGTATGAGATAGTGGGAAATGCTCGCCGGTGATCTCCTTGAGCAGAGGAACAAGGACCTCCTCGGTCTGTGTGCGGAACTCTTCCGGGGTAACGCTAGCTTTGCGATAACTGAAGATGAATATGGAGACGGTCATTGTGAATAAAGGCTGTCTCAAGTAAGACTAATTGTCAGTAGGTATAGCAAGCACATGCGTCAGAAGGAACACTTACCTTGGATAGTAGTCTCTCGTAATTGATTGAGCGGATGGACTGGAGAAGAGCGAAGCTGAGAAGAGAAACTGCACAAGGGAGAAGGGTTGATATCATTGCGCAGACTCTGGCTATTAATCACCACAAGCAAATGCCCCAAAGAGGGGCAGGTGTACTGGTTGCGTGCCAAGTTTCATGCTGCTCCAGGTCTCCACTCTTTGCCGTGTAATGAAGTACATAGAGTAGCAAGAGTAGGTACCTAGGCAATACATACGAATGTAAAGAATGACCTGTCGTAATCCTTGTTGTGTGCTATCTGTCGGACTGAGGCTGAGGTGAGGTACCACCCAACGCATCCGCGTCTTACCTGCTGCAAAGTGATATGTTCTTATACGTATTGAACGCCTTTGCATGTGCACTATCGAGTGTTGCAGCTGCGGTGAGATTTCCGGCCGTACTGGTGGGTGTATATGCAGGAAGGGATTCCCGCCACCATACATGCTGTGCTGGTGGAGGAATGGCCTCGAAGTGCCATCTTCATTTAGTAAATAGTAACCCCCTCTTCACCTGTGAGTATGGAGTTTACTGTGAGTGTTATGACCTGAAGGCTTGGCCTGTTGACGGACGGTCGGAAAGTGTGGAGCATGTCTCCGAGGTGGGTCCTAGGTTACGTGACTGGCTTAAAGGTCTTAAAAGGCTTGGCGCTTTAAGCCCCTTAAGCTTACGAGAGGTTTGAAAATTTTAACAAACTTAAGGGTTTAAACCGTTTAAATACCCGAAGTTAAAAATAATATATATACGTTTATTTTTTTTTATAATTTAAATAATATTAAATTATAAAATTTTTTATTATTAAATAAAATTGTATTATGAATTTATTAAATAAATTTTTATAATATTATTATTAATATAAATCGTATATTTTATATTTAATAATTAATTAAATTAATTAACCGTTATATATTAACCATTTTTATTTAATAATATTAAAATAAAAATAAAATATTAAAATAAAAAACGTTTAATATTTTAAGATTTAAGTTAACGTTACGTAATAGGTTTAAATTAACGAAATTAAAATTAAACCCAAAAAATAAGAAATTTATAATAAAAAGGATAATATTTAAAATTTCTTTATCTAAGTATATATATTTTTCCGGTTTAAAATTTTTTTTAATAAATCCAATAAAAGTTTTACGGTTATAATAATTTTTAAAAAGGATATATTAAATTTATGTAAACCTACCTTCCGAAATTACTTGAAAAATAAAAAGTTTAATTCATAGAAATTTATTAAACTTTTTTTTCTAATATTATATTAATTTCGAAAAAAATTATTAAGTAAAAGTTTTCGATTTAAAATAAAAAAGATTAACATTTAAAGAGATAATAACGTTGAAATTTTTATAATTAAAATAAAATAAGTTAATAAAAAAATCTTAATTTAATTAATATTTTTTATAAAAAATTAAAAAAGAATTTTAAAAACGAAATTATTAAAACAACGCGCTTTATTACCTTAAATAAGAATATTATAAAGGCCGTAAAAATCGAAAATCGATAATATAAATAACGATAAGAACGAAAAAAATAATTTATTTTTAAACCGAAGTTTTTAAGAATTAATTATAATAAAAAACGTAATATGCTTTTTACTGCGTATAAAACAATACTAGGATGTATGGAGGTAAGTATAACCCTATAACGGAACCGATCCTAAGTTAAATATTATAATTATAATAAAAAAAGTTACTTTAAAAGTTAATATAAAATACTTAAAAAATAACGTTATGTTTAAATTCTGGTAATTAAAAGATAGTTAAGAAATATAAATAATAAGGCCTTTATTTTCAATATAATGAAGCGAAAATCTTTTTTTAACTTATTTCCGAAAGTACGAAAAAGGTTACGAAAAATTAAAGTGTTTTTCTAAGCCGCAATTATACGATAACGTATTATTATAAAAGGCCTAATAGTGATTTAATAATTACGGAATATAATAAAAAAAAATTTAATTTCGGAAAAGTTAATATTTGGGGTATAATAAAAAAGTAATAACGATAAGAATAATGGAAGTTAAAAAAATAAATTGAAAAATATTAAAGTTAAAACGAAACCTTATATTTAAAAGAGCGCGATCGATAAAGGAAAGGATATGCTATTTATTATATAAAAGATTATTATCTCCGATACTAAAAATAACAAAAACACATTTAATAATAAAATATTCGTATATATTAATAAAGGGTCGATTTTATAAACCAGATAAATAAAAACGTTAAGAAGTAAGGTAATAACGATATTTCCAGAACATTATAACCATTATAAATTGCGATTATAGGATTTTATTATGATAAATTTTCTCACTAAATTTCTGTTATAAAAATACTTAATACTGGACATATATTATAATGATATTTGCGTAATCGTTAATCGCTTTAAAACCTTTGTTATTTTAGAATCTATAATGAAAATACCGATATTTAATAAAAAACGTAAATTTTTTTAAAAAGATATCTTAAATATATATGAATTATTAAATAAAATTCTTTTTAATAAAAATACGATATTAACGTTTAACTTTTAACTGAACTTAATAATATAAGGCGGCCTAAATTATAAATTATTTAATATATTTTAATTTTAAATAAATATATATATAAAATATTTAAATTAAACGTAAAGAAGTATTTACGATATTATATTAATGTTATAGTACAGGAACAGGGGTTCCTGTCTTGGGGAAACCTGCGCTTTGGAGCCTGGTGTGGGGTCCTTGCGGCTGATCTTCGGGTAAGAAAAGCTTCGCTTTCCCCGCGCCAAAACATGGTGATCTGGTGGATCTGGTGGATCTGGGGACCAGATCTTACAGATCTTACAGATCTACGACATACTTATTAAATCCAGGATGGATATATAACGATCAGTTTCCTATATAAATAATAGTTATTTAAATTCGTGCTTTAATTATTAATTTAAGTTTTTAATTAAAAGTATCGTTTTCTAATTAAAGGAAAAATTCGTAAACTTTTTTAATAAATATCTTATTTATTATATTATTATTATTTATAACTTAAAACCTTAATTTCGGATATTATTTATATTTTTAAATAGATATATAATAAGTTTCTTATATTTAATTAACGTTTTATTTAATAATTAACGGATAATTTAAGGCCTAATTAAATATAAAACTTTTTAAATTTAATAAAAACGATATTATAAAATAACGTTTAATAAAGAAATAATATATTGGATTCCAGTTATTAATTAATAAAAGATTAATAATCGGATTAAAGAATTTACTTTTTATTAAAAAAAGTTGTAATTCATTAATAATATAACACCTATAATTATTAAAGTTAAGGGCTAGAAAAATTGTTTTATTTTTTAATAATAACTTACCCTCGCCTTTTAAAAAACCCATTAAGATCCAGCTCAAGAAATCCGCCTAAAAAAAGAAGGAAATTAAAGAAGTTTACGGTAAAAAAATAAGAAAAATAAGAAAATAAAAGCTTATAATTAATAAACGATTAAACTTTATAACTAGAAAAGTTGTAAGGCTTAAACAAAAAAACGCCAAATTCGTTCGGTAGTTATAAAAAACTTTTATACCCCTTTTAAAAACCATTGCCCGTTTAAAAACTCCAGTTACCTTTTTGTTTAATTACGACCAAAAGGGAATTATGCCCTTTCCTGCTTATTATGGAATATTTAATATTAAAGGTTTTAAGTTAATTTTTTAAAAACTTTATTATAGATATATTAAGATAAAAAATCTTTTGGTTAAAGCCAGATTTTATCTTAAATAATACGAAAGGTTTTTAACAGACAACTATGAAAAAATAATGGCCATTTTGTAATTATTTACGGGAAGAATATTTAAATAATTCGAACCTCTCCTTAAAGATTACCTAACGAATTACCTTGACGATTATTTAAATGTTATTAATTATATTTTTAACGATTACGAATATTTTAAAGAACGAATATAAACCTAATATAAAAATGTAAATAAGTAATAGTACGCGGTTAAATAAATGCATAAACTTTCATAAATTAGGTTAATAATTAAGTATATGATGAAATTTAACCGTTTAATATTATTCGTAAATTATTCCAGGGTGTATTATTTTCTTTTATTAAATCGGCTTAAAGCCTAAGGTTAAAGATAAAGTAGTTAGGGTAATTAAAAGGGATCTTTTTGAAAATTACAGTAATAAGGTTATTATTACCGAGCGACGTATTTCTAATCGGTACCTTAAAAAAAAAGAACCGGCAGATAAAATAACGATAAACTGTGACGGCTGACTGGCTTAACCAACTATTAAACCCTAGTCGTACGGTTTATGTTGGCAGTAGTGCTGTGGGAATTTGAGCAATGAATTGGGAACGTAATTACGTTTGGTAATGGTAGATCTTAAAGGTAATTTGGGTAACCAAGTTATATTATAAGCTGGTATTATTTAAACTATAGGAAATAAATGAGTATATATATTCTTAGCTATTTTGGTGGATTAAGATGGATTAAGGTATCCATTTAAATTTATCATCATGGATTAAGATGGATTAAAGTATTTATTCAAATTTATTACCATGGATTAAGATGGATTAAGGTATTTATTTAAATTTATATTATGTGATCTTATCGTAAGTAGGGTGACCGTTTTCCGAGGCTAAGATTTAGTAAGGTCGTAATACGATTTTTCCTTTCTTAAATTTTTACCCTTAAAAATTTTTTTTAGTAAGTTTCCTTTTTTTATTATGTCGGGTCGTATGTTTAACCGTAAGTTTCGCAGTCGTCTTAATTAAAAGGAGAGTACCGTTTCTTTCGCCGTTTACGTTCGAATATTCGGTTTTGAAGTAATGCCGTATATATTTTGTTTTAAAAATGGCTTTATTTGTAAAATGATCGACGACCTTCGTCGTTGCGACGAATGCATCCGATATCCGGGTTGCAAGTGTGATGGATCTGGTATCCTATTATCCTTTTTTGATAATGTTAGTCGCGAGAAGGATTACCTTAACCGTATATAGCAGGCGGCCAAAAAATTGCTGGTCGAGGCGTAATAAGATATGCAAAACGTTTCCTTAAAAATGATTAAGGTTACGTTTCGTTTGTCCCGTTTTGAAAAATAGCAAGTTTTTTTTCGAAAGAAGGTTTCCGAATTGATTTGTTACGGGGTGGTTTTCTTAAAGGAGCTGGAAGAGTAGGAGCGTTTTAAGAAAGAATAGCGCCAGATTTCCGCTGTTATTAACGCCTTTTATAAAGAAGTTACCTATTTTCCGTAAGATCCTACCTGGGATGGTTTTAATTTTGGCGTCGTTGGTATTGGTGAAAGTTTTTTAAGAGGTGCTGGGTTTCCGTAAGGTTTTCCGTTGGTTCCTATGTATTCTTTAACTTTAGGTAGTTTTTTTATTTGATTAAATACTGTTTTTTGCCGTTTTTTTTCTTGGTATTAAGGATTTTTTCGACTTTTTATATTGGTGCGTTTTTTATTGCCTCCTTTTTTTGTCCCGTATTGATTTGGATTATATCCGCTGCTAACTTTAGCAGGGAAATATGGAAAACGGGGTATAATTTGACCTTAGGGGGTAGTTTTAATTAGTAATTATTTTTCGAAATTTTTTTTACGATTTTGTAAGGTTTAATATACTTAAAGTCGAATTTTTTGTTAGGTCGTTTGGTTTGGATGTTTTTGGTGGCTAGGTAGATTATTTTTCCCTTCTGGAAGGTTGGTTTTTTTAACTTTTTTTGGTTATAATATTTTTGTATTTGGGTACGTATAAATTTAAGTTTTGTTTTTATTTTTGCGTATAATTGTTTGATTTGTTTTAAAGTAAGGATTGTTTTAACGTTAATAGGTTCTTTTTTTTGCGAATTCCGGTAGACTTTTGGTATGAAACCGAAATTAGCGTTGGTTGGTATTATTTTAATGCTTTCGTGATAACTTGTGTTGTACGTTAATTGGGTTATTGGTAATTTTTCGACCTAGTTGTTTTGTTCGTAATTAATGTAATACCGTAGGTAAGTTTCGAGTGTTTGATTAGTTTTTTCTGTCTGGTTATCCGTTTGTAATTTAAAAGCGTTCGAAAGTTTATGGTTTAAGCCGAATTGTACCATAAGGTTTTGCTAAAATTTTGAAGTAAATATGATTTCTTTGTCGGATATTATTTTTATTGGAAGTTCGTATATATTAATAAGGTATTTAAAAAAAACGTACGTTAATTATTTTGCGTTTGTATTTTCGTTAAATGGTAGGAAATAAGAAAATTTTATAAATCGATTTACGATTACGAAGATGCTGTCGTAATATACGTCCGTTGCTGGATTTTTTGATAGTAATAACTTAATAATGAAATTAAAGGTGATTAAATTTTATGGTCGTTTTGCGACTGGTAACGGTTATAGTTTTCCGTATGATTTGTAGCGTCGTGCCTTAGTTTTGTTGTATAGGTTGTATTTTCGCAAGATTTTTTTGATTACTGTTTTTATTCCGGGGAAATAGTATGTACGCTGTAATCGTTTTATGGTTTTGTGGATTCTAGGGTGTCCGTGTAACTGGTATTTGTATATTTCGTGCGTTAGCTTTTTTTGGTATTCTTTTGGTACTTGGGTTTTGTTAGTTTTTTTATTTTCTGGTAGCTGGTCGTTATATTGTTGGATCTTTTGGTATAAGTTAGGTATTATCTTTCTGATTGTTGTAATTTGTCGTATTTTTATATATCCTTTTTTTGTTAGGTCGAACATTTGGTATAAAGTTTTTTGGATTTTTTTTTTTAGGTCTGGTCGTTTGCTAAAAGCGTTTACTTTGCTATTTTTTAACCTTTTTTTGTGTATAATAACGAAGTTAAATTCCGAAAGGTATTTTGCGTAACGGAATTATCGTTTTGTTAGTTTTCGGGTGGTGGTAAATCGGGTAAGGTTTTTGTGGTTTATGTATACCTTAACCTGATGTAAGTTTTTTTTAAGGTAATGTTTGAATTTTTTGAAGGCGTTTATAATAGCTAGGAATTTTTTATCCGGGATAGCGTAATTTAGTTTGGTTCCTTTTAATTTGTAGGAATAAAACGTAATAAGGTGCAGGTTGCCTTAATTATTTTTGTATCCGGCTATTGCGCTTAACGTATAATCCGAAGTATCGGTTTCTAGCTTTACGGGGCGGTTTGGGTCGTACATAATTAATACTGGTTCGTTGGTAATTACGTCCTTAATTTTTTGAAAAGTTTTTTTTGTTTCGGTTATTTATTAGAATTTCGTTTTTTTCTTGGTTAGGTTGGATAGGGGTATCGCGATTCTGCTAAAGTTGCGAACGAACTTCCGGTAGTAGTTGGCGAACCTAAAGAAAGCTTGGATTTTGGTAATTATAGTAAGTACTTGTTACTTTTAAACTGTTGCTATTTTTTTGGGGTCCATCTTAATGTGTTCCGGGGTAATAACGTATCCTAGGTACGGTATTTCTTGCTTATGGAACTCGTTTTTTTCGGCGTTAATTAGGAGGTTGGTGTTTTGTAGGGCCTGAAAAATTTTGTGAACGTATTTTTTATGTTTTTTTTCCGAATTTGAATAGATAAGAATATTATCGAGGTAACAGATAACAAAAATATTAAGGTACTTACGTAATACGTAGTTAACCATTTTTTGGAAGGTTGCGGGTGCGTTAGTAAGTCCGAATGGTATTATTAGATATTCGTATAATTCGTACTTGGTTTTAAAAGCTGTTTTTTATTCGTTTCTTGGCTTGATGCGAATTAAATTGTACCCGTTTCGTAGGTTTAGGGTAGTAAATTATTGGGCTTTGTGAAGGCGATTTTTTATTTCGGTGATTAAAGGTAAAAGGGTACGATTTTTGATCGTAATATCGTTTAGTTATCGGTAATCGATTATTAACCGTAATTTTTTATTTTTTTTGGGTACGAAAAATATTAGGTATCCCGCTGGTAACTTGGAACGTTTGATATATCCTTTGCGTAATTTATTTTCGAGGTATTTTCGTAATGCGTATAGTTTTTGTTGATTTAGGTTATATATGGGATAAAAGGTAGTTGTTTTGTTATTTTTTAGGATTATTTCGTGATTTTATTTATTGTGTTCTGGTAGTTCCGTTTCGATTTGTTCTTTGAAAAGTCGTTCGTATTGGTAATATTGTGGTGGTACTTTGGTTATTTTTTCTGGCTTTTAGGGCTGGTGTTGTAGATCGTCGTTTATTTCGTATAACTGTATTTTGATGGTGGCGATTACGCGTCGTATATGCCTGTTTCGCCTTTTTTTTTGTATGTATCGTGTTCCTTTAGGTAGTAAAGTTTTTGTTATGTCTTTATGTCTGTATTTGCCATCGTCGTTATTGGTTAAGTGGTAAGATCTTTTCCTTAAGTCGTTTTCGTTGATGAAGGGTGAAACGAATTTTATTTGGCCAGTTCTTTAATTAATTAAGGGGTTATATTGGTATAGTTATTTTTTGCCGAGGATTATATCGTAACTCCGTATTAAGATAATGTCGAAATTAATGGTTTATTTTCGTTTTTGAATATAGGTTTCGAAATGATTAATTTCGTAGTTAACCCATCCATTATTATAGGTGAATTTGGTACTTTTAGTATTTTTAATTTTATAAGGTTCGGCTTTATCCTTTTATGGCAAACGTAATTCGTTAATTACTTCTGGTTTAATGTAGTTCGGGTCGGTTTTGTAGTTTACCATAACGGTATACCATTTTTTCCTGATTCGTATTTTGATTGTAATAAGAGGAACCTTTATCCTTTTTATTATCGTATATAAAGCTTTTTTAAGGGGTACGTATTAACTTTTTTTGTTTTTGCCAGCTTATGGTTTTTTTATAGGTAATTTTCTTTTTTTGGGATTTCCGTTTGTAATTGTTTCAGTTATCCTTCCTGCCGGCGTAATTAAGCTTTTAATTTAAGGATTTTTTTTTTATGTCGTTTAATTTAATTTTTTAGGTTGGTAACTTATTTTTTAAGGGTTTTTGCTTTTTTTGATTAATCCGTTACCGTGGCTTATTTTTCGTTTGTTGTCGTTATTGGTTATTTTTAGTGCTTTTGTCGCTTTTGATATTAGGTATGGTACTGAGCCATTTTAGCTAGTCGTTTATTAATTTCCTTTTATACTTTTTTTTTTTCTTCCGAATTTTTAGCATAACTTTTGCGAAAGTAAAGATTGTTTAATATTTCGTTTTGGGCTTTTATTACTGTTTGGTAAACCCATTTTTCCTATATTTTATGGTTATATTACTTATAGTGGCATATAGGGTTTTGTTCAGGGTAATCTTTCCTTTCTGGCTAACTTTCTTTGGCCGTAAGTAAATTAATAATATCTTGCGTGGTTTGGGTACGTAAATATCTGTATTATTTTTAATCCCTGGGATCGTTTCCTATTTGCGTATGGAAATCGAATCCTTATTTGTGCATACGTATAAGTCGTTGTTAAATATACTTTTGTTATTTTTCGTATCGTGGGTAATGGGTTTTTTTATAATAAATAACGTGTAATTTCCTATGTCGATCGGGCTTTCTTGGATATAGGGCTTCGTTTTAATTTTGGTACTTCTTAATCCATTTATTTAACTCCCATTATTTTTGTTATTATTATTTTTTTTATTACGTTCGAGATATTCGTATTTCTGGTGTTAATTTTCTTTATCCTTTATGTTCCTGTAATTATTAAGTAATCGTTGGTCCAGTCGTAATGGCGCGTTGTCGGATAATTGCGGCTTAGGAAAGTACCTTAGCCTTTCGTAATCTTTTTCGTACTTTTGGGGGTAAGTTAGGGTTTTCTTTCTTTTTGATTATGCCGAAAGTAACAGCCTTTTTATTTTTCGGCTGTCCTTTAGGTATTGGGGTTTAACCGTTATGTTGCGGTTTCTTAGGGGCCTTATATTAACTTCTTATGTGGCCCATTTTGTTGTAATTGTAGTATTTGACTTGGTTCCAATCTTTTTTTTGTGCGGCCTTTAGTTCCATAGGTCCTGGTGCTGTTCCGTGGGTAATAAAAGGTATATTACGTTTTTTGGTTTGGTTGGCTCCCGTGAACCTGGGTCTGGGGATAAATTGTCCCTTTCGTTCCTGTCGTCGCTTATATTGTCGATTATCGATCTTGATTACCTTTGCGATGTACTTGTCCAGGGTGGTAGGACGTGCCATTTTGACGATTTCGTCCTTAACGTTATCTTTTAAACTTTTGTAAAAGATGTCGATTAGGTTGTTATCTTTTTTGTTTACCTATCCCGTTTTGGCTATAAGGTTCTTAAATGTTATTATGTATTTGGACGTTGGTCCTTTTTGTTTCAGATCGAAAATTTTTTGCGTTGCGGTTTTTTTTTCGTTTGGGTTTCCGAAATTGGCCCTTAATTTTTTTTCAAAATTGATATAGTATTGGAAAAGGGTTCGGGTAATTTGTTACTGGTCCGACTTTTTATTTTCCAGGTAATTTTGTAAGGTAGGTTTAAATTAATCCAGGGCGTTTTCTTTAAGGAACGCCGCGACCGTAAGGATTTTGTCGGCCTTATTAATAATTCCTTCGAAACGGAAGTAAATACGTGCCTGGGTAAGGAAGTTTTGTACGCTACTTTTTCCGTCGTAAGGTTCGGATTTTTTGGGTTTAATTTTGATTTCGTTGGTTTTGGTGGTATTAACTTAAGCTTTAAGGCGTTAAATAGCCTTTTCGAGTTCCTTAATTATGTCTTTATATTGCTGTATAATAGGTTCCTAAATGTTGTCCGATATGTTGACGGTATGGCGTATTGCTTAAAGTTTAACTGTATTATTAAACAAAAACTTGTAACGTATGACGGCTGACTGGCTTAATTAATTATTAAACCTTAATCGTACGGTTTATGTTGGTAGTAATGCTGTAAGAATTTAAGTAATGAACTGGGAACGTAATTACGTTTGATAATGGCAGATCTTAAAGGTAATTTGGGTAACCAAGTTGTATTATAAGCTGGTATTATCTAGATTATAGGAAATAAATGAATGTATATATCTTTAGCCATTTTGGTGGATTGAGATGGATTAAGGTATTTATTTAAATTTATCATTATGGATTAAGATGGATTAAGGTATCCATTTAAATCCATTATTATGGATTGAGATGGATTGAGGTATCCATTTAAATCCATGTTATGTGATCTTATCGTAAGTGGGGTGACCGTTCTCCGAGGCCAAGACTTAGTGAGGTCGTAACATAAACGCTTTAATAATAATAATAATAAAATAAATCATAAATCCAAAACGAAAGCTAATATTGCTTTAACGGAATCCATAAAAGATAAATCCAAAGTTAAATATTTTAATTATAATTAAAAAAGGTTATTTTAAAAACGAATGTTACTTTTTACCTAAAGGAAACTTTAAGAAAGAAAAAATTCCCTAGCTTAAAAAAAACGTTTACGCAGCCCAGTAACATATAGATAACGAAAAAAAGGATAAAAAGAAAGTAAACCTTACTTCCGCCGATTAAGAATTTACTATTGTTACAATTAATAGTGTTAAAAATAATAACGTAATGTATAAAACCTTTTTTTTTTGCAAAAATATTACTGTTAAGGCTTACAAAGATTATCCAGAATTAGTAGCCTTTAGGGTAGCTATTATATTAGGATATATTTATTACTTCGATATATAAAAATATATAATATATAACTAAAATAATTAATTACGAAAAAGTTTCGGTAATTATAAATAATTATTTTCCAAATATTATATTATTTACAAATATACAGTACATTTAAAACTTTGAATAAACGATTATAAGCTTTTATATATTATTATTTATTATAATTATAGTTATTTCGTTTACTTGCGGACTAAAAGAATATCAACTTTTGGCCAAAATATAATAAAAAACGCTTATAAAACCAGATAATAAATATAAATATACAAAAATGCCTTAATGGCCAGATTACCTTAAGTCTTATTACATATACCTTAAATCGAAACAAAGCCAGAAAGTTATAACGTAAAGATATTTATATTATTTACTAATATTATATAATAAATACCAACTTTTAGATGTGAAAATATCCCTTTCGGAAATTTTTTTAACCCTATAATTTGCGGGAAACAACATCCAAAAACGAACTAAAAAAAATAAACGTTTTTAAATACTAATTCAGTAACAAAAAACGATTCACATATATAAAGAACCATTATACAAAGTATGTAATTAGGAAAATATATAAATAAAAACGCATTTTAATTCTTAAGGCATGTTAATCAAAAGATTATAAAGGCCCTCGAAAATAAGGTACCGAAAAGCTCATATATATCAAATCTTATACGAAAAAAAAAGAAATTCAATTAAAATTATTATTTATTACGGAAACAAAATATTTACGACATAATCGACTCCGGAATAAAAGGAAACTTTATCGCTTTTAAGGTAGCGGAAAAATACCAAATCCCTTAAAAATATAAATAGTAATTATATAAGTTACGGACAATTAATAAAAGCTTATTTACCTATAATAATAATCGAGTTTTCTGAAAAATTAAGGAACTTATAATGCAAATAAAGAAATATTTAAAGAAAATCACCTTTAATATCGCCGATATCTTAGGACAAGATAGAATTCTGGGAATACCGTGGTTTCGTACAAATAATCTACGAATTAACTAGAAGAATTAAACGTTTCTATCGGAGAATTTTCAGGAAGATTTCTATAAAACTTATTATATAATTAAAAACGCTAGGGTTTTTGACCTAATAATAATACCTTTTAAATATCGGCGATTTAAAAAGTTATTTAAAAAACGAACCCGAAAAAACTGCCTAATTAAAATTAATAGGATCATAAAATTTTTATTGGAGCGGATTACTTAAAGCTTTATTAATCAATTATATAAACCTTAAAAAAGTTAAAACGTTTTAAAAAGGTTTTTAACGAAACCTTGAAAAAGGTTATATTCAAAAAACCGAATTACCTATAAGGTATCTAGTTATAGTAATACCAAAAGTAAAAAATAGCAAAATTAGGATTATTAAAAATAAAAATTTAATATAGCGACAAATTTATAATTATCGATAATTAAACGATATTATTATTAAAAATGTGTATTTATTAACGTTAATAAATACAATAAAAGGAAATATTAATGAAATTAAATAATTTTTAATTTTAAACTTATTAAATAATTATTACCTAATTCGCGGAATTAAAAGCGAAAAATAAAAAACCGCCATTAAAACCTTTTATAAATATTACGAATATAAGGTTATATTATAAAGGTTAATTAATATTTTAGCCATCTTTTAATATAAGCTTATTTTAATCTTACGGAAGTTTTTAAATAAATTTATCTTTATTTATTTAAATAATATTTCTATTTATTTACAAATTTTAAAAATATAAAAACTACGTTACCTAAGTTTTAGAAATTTTGGAAAAGGTTAAGTTCTTACTAAATGTTTAAAAAAGTTTAATATACTTAAAAATCTAACTTCTTAAACTTTATTATTACCCTTAAATAAATTCAAATCCAAATTCTAAATTAAAAGTTATTAAAAACTGGTTATTTCTAATTAAGTTATTATTACCGATATCTACCAATTTTTGGAATTTACCGGTTATATATAACCCTTAGTTAAGGATTATAGCAAGATTATTAACCCTTTAACCAAACTTATTACCAAAAAATATGTTAAAAAGAATTCGAACTCTAAAAAGAAACAAAAGAAAAACTTCCAAAAGAAATTAAGAACAGAATTATTAGCATCCCGGTAATTAAATTATTAAACTATAACAAAAAGAAACGTTTTAAAATAAACGTATTAAATTATGCCCACGGAATAATCCTAAAATAATTAAGAAATAACGGAAAATAATACCCAGGAAGGTACTTTTCTAAAGGTTTTAAGAACACAAAACTTAAGTATCTTATTTACGACAAAAAGTTATTAATGATTATTTTAATACTTAAGAAATAAGAACGGTTTTTTAACGGAGCTAAGGAACTATTTAATATTTATTTAAATTATAAAAATTTTACTTTATTTGTAACGACCTAAAAGTTAAATAAACGCCATAAAATTGAATAAATTTTTTTATTTAAATTTAACTTTAAAATTTACAATATTAAAGGTAAGAAAGATTTTCCAGGAAGATATTTTAAGTCGAAAAGGAAATTATAACTTAAAAATCTTTAAACGTTGCATATAAAAATTATATTAAAAGTATAATAAAATAATATAATTATATAAAATTTTAAAATAACTTATTTTAAAAACGTTAACTTAATTTAAAAGTTTTATCACCGAAATAAATAAAAAAGAATTAAGTAATTTAAAAAGAACAATAAAAACCAGCTATTATTTTACCGCAAAATCTATAGTTCCTATTAATAACAAAAGAAATTCGTTAAGGAATTCCATAAAAACCTTTTACATAAATATTAAAAAATATTCAAAACTACCAAAAAAATTTAGAAACAAAATGTAACTTCCTAAAACTCCGCCAAATAGTTAAATAATTAAAAACTATAATATTTGTAACAAAGCTAAAACAGCTTGCCATAAACCGTATAACGTATTACAACTTACAAACATACCTAATAAAACATAAAATATTATAACTTAAAATTTTATTACTAATTTCCTGATATTAAAAAGCCTAATTATTAAAATATAAATACGATAAGATATAAATAATTATTAATAAACTTTTTAAATATAAATACTGCTTATCTATTAAAAAACCATAATAATAAAATAATTAACTTACGCCTTTATTAGATATTATTTCGATAAGTATAAAGTACTAGAAAAAATTATTTTTAATTGAAACAAACTTTTATATTTTAATTCGGTACTAGTTATTTTAAATAGATTAATATTAAACTTAAGTTTTCGATAACCTATTACCCTTAAATAAGTAATTAAACAAAATAATTAAATTAAACTTTATAATAATACGATCGAAATTATATTAATTATTAATAAAATAATTAAGTTAAATTTTTACTTCTTATATAAATAACTTATATTACGTCCGTTAACGAAAATATGGATATATTATCTGATATACCTATATACGAATATACCGTAAAAACCTAATAACTTAAAGAATTAATACATAAGGTACCAATTATTATTATAATAACTTTACAAATAAAAATAATAATAATAATAATTAAAATAATATAAACAAAACTTTAAAATAAGTTACAGTATTTATATTAAACCATAACCTAATATTATAATAAGAAAAAAATTAAAAAACTAATTTTAGTGAAAAAAAAACAAAATTTACTTATTACGTTAAAAATAAAACGTATATAACGAACCTATTATACATCACCTGGAGGTATAAGCAGTATCCGAAATGGGGGTTCTTAATTTGCAGGTAATAATAGCACAATAAATAAAGTATTCGTTAAAAGAATTTACGAACTTTTCCCTTAATTAAAAAACGGTATAATTACCTTTCGTTAAAAGCTTAAATTAATAATTAAAAAGCGAAAACTAAATAAGTATTATTTACATAGGAAACCGTTCGATATATACCCAATTTCAATAAGTAAGTGTATCATAGATCTGTTTAATTTATATAATCTACGTAATCTACTCCCAAATTACTTAAATCACCTAGATTAATTAGATTATTTAAATCTTCACGCGGGAAAACCAAGCTTTTTTCTGCCCAAGATTTATCTGACCAGAACCTTCTTTAAAAACCTTCGAGGATAGGTTTTTTTAACGACAGGAATCCCTATTTTTATACTATAATATTATTTCCCCTTTCCAAAGATCTTTATCTTAAAAACAAAAACCGTAAATAACCTCTTTATTTTGTTAAAAGGGTTTTCCCAAGCTTTTTTTAGCTAACTTTATTATAACAGGTCATATTCCAAAGGAAAAAGGAAAAAAAGAAACCATGCCCGAATTAGCGATATTTCCGTAATATTCGTACTAATTCGATAAAAATATTTAGTACCAAAATATTCCCTTATTCTAATTATATTCGGTTTAAAAAAACCAATTATTTTCTTGTTTTAAAGCGTCAAAGTTGCAATTATTATATTCGTTATTAACGTCTATCTTATAACGTTTTAACCATAAATTCCTTAAAAAAATAAACGAAACTTAAAATCGTTTATTCCGAAAATAATAAAAAATTAAAAATAATTTCCTACGTTCTAAAAAGTTATGAAAAAAGAAAAAAAAAAGGTTAACTTAATTACGGCATTAATAGAACGAAAAATTAAAAAGATTTATTAAAAAATTAAAACGGTTACGTTTTTAATAAAACTTTTTTTTAAAAAAAGGCCTTAAAAATGCTAAACAAAGGTTTAAAATTAAATTAATTAAAAAAACCGAAAAAGTTAAAAGAAAAATAACGTTATACGAAAACGAAATAAATACGGCTTATTTTTAAGATAAATATGATAATAAAGGTATTTATTCTTTTCGGCTAAAATGCCGAAAACTTGGATTTAGGCGGGGGACTATTATCGCTTACGACCCTGGCCGTATTAAAAACGGTCGGTTAAAATTTTGCCGGTAAAAATCCTTAACCAGGTTTATCGTATTTATTAAATACCTAAATAATTCCGATATATTATTTTCAAATTAGTAATTTATTTATTTAATTAAGTATTTGATTCTATTTTTAACTACTTTAAAATTTAATATTTTTTCGATTTCGTATTTATTATCTTTTTTTTTAATTTTAAGGTTTTTCTTAAACGGGACGTTTTTTAAAGCTGGTTTTAATAAGAAAACATAAAATACAGAATATATTTTATTAGTTTTAGATAATAATAATCGGTAATTAATTTTCGAAATAACTTCTTTAATCTTACAGAGGCCAAATTTTTTAAAATCAAGTTTATCGTTAAACTTTTTCATTTTAATTTTGGAAAAATTTAATATAACGTTCTATTTTTAACGAAATAAGTAAACCTTATTTCCTTTAATTAAAATTAATTTTTCAATTTTATTCTTAAAATAATACTGGGCTATTTTTTATTCTAAAAATTGTAATTCGGTTTAAGGCCAGGCTTATATTATCTTAATTTTTATTACCATTATTTTTACTTTTAAAATTATAACAATAATAACTGGTACCTTACGTATTAATTATTCTGATCGTTAGGTTATTACGTTATATCCATATACGGCTATATAAAATAATATGCCCATATTTTCGTTAACAGATATATTATAAACTATCTATATAAATGGTAAAAACTTAACCTAATTATCTTACAAATAATTAACGTAACTTTTAAAATATTATTCCAAAATTTAATTTAATCCTTTTATTTAATTACTTCTTTAAAGGTAATAAATTATTAAAAACTTAAGCTTAATACCAATTTGCTTAAAAAAGCTAATACCGAATTTGGATATAAAAAACTTATCTTAATTAAAAATAATTTTTTTTAATATTCCGTATTTATTTAAATAATATCGAATAAAGATATAAGCTAGCTATTCTCCTGCTATGGTTCCTTTAAAGGGTAAAAAGTACCCATATTTAATAAGTTTATTATTACTTACTTACATTATATCGTACTTAACTTTAAGAAAACGATTTTTCGATATAAAGAAACTAATAATAAAATCCTAAGCTATAGTATTCCATATTTTATCAGGTATATCTGTTAACTGTAATAAGCCATACGGCTTATGGCGGGCTACCTTTATTTTATTATAAATATTATAATCTTTAATTACTTATTTAACTATCTAGCAGAATTTTAAAAATCATATTTTTTTTAAAAATCGTTTAATAATTTTAAACATTTCTTAAGATCCATATAAAAGGTCTTTATAAAATTTCTTAACAAATTCTTTTTATTATTAGCAGGGAATATAAATCTTGCCGCGAAATAATAATTGGTTTTTATCGTTTCCCTTTAGTTATTTAATTTCTTTCAACTTTTTTAGGTCATAAAAGTTTTTAAACTAAGCTAACTTTTCCGGAATCGGCTATTTCAAGGTTACATACAGCTATACTGTTCCATTATCTTTACGATATAGCACCTATATATATTGCTTAAAAGCTTTCGAATCATAATCACTTTTTCGGCTCAAAATATCCGCTTAAAAACTTTTTTTACCCTTAATATAATAAATCTTAAAATTAAATTTAAACACAAAAACCATCTAATTTTTATAACGTTTATTTAATTTTTAAGTTATCATAAATCGAATAAAATTCTTATAATTTAAATAAATATCAAATAATTTCTTAATTCCATTAAAAAACAGTTCCTATTCCTTAAGTATTAAAATAATCACTAGTAATTCCTTATCGTAAATAAGATACCTAAATTCTGCACCTTTAAAAACTTTAAAAAAATACGTTATTAGGTATCATTTTCTCTTACTTTTTAGTTACTTTAAACCTGATTTAAAGGTATAATTTAAAACGTTTATTTTAAGTAGTTTTTGTTTATTATAATTTGGTAACTTAACTACCAGGGCGCTAATAATTCTTTCTTTAATTTTTGGAAAACTTTTTTTGTTTCCTTAAGGAATTCGAATTCTTTTCCGATATATTTCTTAATAATAAATTTAATTAAAAAGCTAACAAGTTTGCCATAATCCTAGATTAAAGGTCGTACATAACCGGTAAGCTTTAAAAATTAACGGATATCGGTAACGGTAATTTTGTTTAAAATCGGCCAATTTTTAACGGCTTTCAACTTAAAATTTTAGATTTAAATTTATCCAAAAATAACGGTAAAACTTAAAAAGTTTAGCTTTTAAATATACTAAACGCTTTTTTCTACGTTTATTAATAAGTTAACGTTTTTAAACGCTTTTAGTACTTAAGCGATATATATTTTATATTCCTTTCAAATTTTTAAATACATACAAATATCGTCTAAATAAACGAAAATAAATTTATTCAGAAATTTCCGTAAGATAATAGTAAATATTTGCTAAAAGCTAGCTGGGACATTAATTAATTTTTATGGCATAACTTTATATTCATAATATCCGTAAATAATCCTAAAAACGGGTTTTTATTTTTTACCTTTAATTATTCGTATTAAATAATAACCATCTAATAAATCCAAAACTATAAACTATTTAACTTTACTAATATTTTCCCTTATAATATTTATTAACGTTAAAAAATATCCATTTTTAATAATAATAATATTTAGTTATCGATAATCGTAAATTTATCGGTATATTAAATCTCCGTCTTTATCGACCCTAATTTTTCCGTCTTTTATTTTTAATATTATTATAACTAAATACCTTATAAATAATGCGGATCCTTAAATATAACCTTTCTTAAGGTTTTGTTAAAAACTTTTCTAAAAAACTTTAATTTTCTTAGGATTTATATAATAAATTTAATAAAGCTTTAAGTAATATCCTTCTTTAATAAAAATCCTATAATCCCATTAATTATAATCTAATAATTCTTTTCGAATTCGTTTCTTAAACAGCTTTTTAAACCGTTAATATTTAAAAGATACTATTATTATAAGGTTAAAAACGTTAGCTTATTTAATTATGTAATAAATTTTACGGAATCTTTTCTTAAAAATATCTTATAAAAACGTTTATTTTTTTAATTAATCCATAAATTATTAAAACAAAATTACAATATCCTTAAAATAATATCGTATCTTAAAATATCGACGATATCGAAAATAATCCGTTTTAAATATCCTTATATTTAAATTATAAATTCCTTTATTTTTCAGAAAATTCGACCATTATCGTAAATAAATAAGTTTTTATTAACTGTTCGTAACTTATATAATTATTACTTATATTTCCAAAAGATTTAGAATTTTTCGGCTACCTTAAGGAAAATAAAGTTTCTTTTTGCTCCGCAATCGATTATAACGTTAAATATTTTATTTCTATGGTAAATAAAAATCTCGATTTAACTCCGTAATCCTTTTTTTGCCTTATATAAAATCTTATATATAAGGGCTTTTCGGTACCTTATTTTCGAAAGCCTTTATAAGTTTTTAACTAATATATCCTAAAGGCTAAAAAATGTTTCCATTCGCGTACTTCTCTAACCGCATATTTAATACAATAATTTTCCATACACTTAAACTATTTCCTGTTACCGTATTAATATTTAAAGATACGTATCTTTTTCTAGCTCTTCCTTAAGTTCTATATTTCGCGAATTATAAGGTTAAAAAAATAATCGTCTAAAAAGGATGCTTTATAATTAAACATTCGTATTTATTATATAATATTAATAAATAACATAAACATCCTTATATTATAATTTTCCAACTTTATTTCAATTTAAGATATAAATAATCAAACTTAAGGTAATCTGGCTATCGGGAAATTTTTGTATATTTACATTTATCATTTAATTTAATAAGCGTTCTTTATTATATTCTGGCCAAAAATCGTTATCTTTTTTAACGCATAAATAAATAAAGCAGTTATAATCGTAGCAAGTAATAAAATATAAGAGCTTATAATTATTTATTAAAAATTTAGGGTATATTATGTATTCGGGAAAAATATAATTTTCGAAAATAACTGTTTATAATTACCGCAATTATTTCATAATTAACCATCCTGGTCGTATATCTTATACCTTTATATATCGAAGTATTAAGTATATCTTAATATAATGGCCACCTTAAAGGTTATTCGTTCTGGATAATATTTATAAGTTTTGGCCGTAATATTTTTATAAATGGCATAATTTTTATAATCTAGGTTATTATTTTTAACTCTGTTAATCGTAATAATAATAAATTCCTAATCGGCAGAAGTAAGGCTTACTTCCTTTTTGTCCTTTTCCTTGTTATTTATATTTCGTTCGGCCGCGCGAACCTTTTTTTTAAGCTAAGGAATCCTTCCTTTTTAAAGGTTGCCTTTTTTCGCTAAAAGATAATATTCGCTTTTAAAATAACCCTTTTTACTATAATTAAAGTATTTAACTTTAAACTTATCTTTTTTAGTTTCCGTTAAAGCCGTATTAACTTTTTTCTAGAATTTATCCTTTATTTTCTTACTATTATTAAAACGTTTATTACCATTCCGTTTACCGATATTTTTCTTTTTAAGGTATTAATTAAAAATTCGTCGGTTGGCCATAATAACCTTATTTATATAATCTTCGAAGGGACCTATCTTAAGTACCCCAAATATTTTATCCTTAATTTAAAATTCTAACCGTTATATTAAAGGAAAAATAATATATTTTTTAATTATTTAAAAATAATTATTAGCCGGTTAAACTTAATCGTATTCTTAGCTATTAACGTAATTTGCTAAAATTTATATATTTATTTAACCGTACATTATTACTTATTTATATTTCCGACTAAAATTTATATTCTTTTTTCGAAGTTTTTATAATCGCTGAAAATATAAATAATAATATTTAAGCAGTCGTCGGGGTAATTTATCAGGTAATTTTTAAAAATAAGTTCGAACCAACTAAGTACTTTTTTAACAAATCATTACGAAATAATTATCATCTTTTAATAATCCTTTATAAAAAACTTTCGTACCATTTACAATAAAGTTTAACCTTAACCAAAAATCTTTTATATCCGTAAACCTATTAAAAAGCTTAAGAGTAATTAACTTATAACCTTTAATATCAAGCATTTCATAATAAACAAAAAAAGGTACAGTTCCTTTTCGGTCGTAACCAAATAACAAAAAGGCTCAGGTTTTTAGACGGAAAATAATTTCCAAAGGAAAAATAAAAAATTTCCTTTTAAATTATCGGATAAATTTAACGTTCTCTTTTCTAAATCTTATAACCTTTTCGGCCACAAAATTCAATCGTTTATTAATCGTAAGCTCCCTTTCGTTTCCTTTCTTAACCTTTATATCTTACTTTTCCTTTCCTTCTTAATCGGATTCCTTAAACTTAACTTCAAATATCTTTTTGTAAATAAGGGTAAATTACTGTTAGAATTTTTTTTAAACCCTTACCTTTAATAATTACAGGTACCATATTATTAATTAATTAAAAAACTTCTTTAATAAGAAATATATTATCTAATTTAGTTATTAATCCTTTATTAATTAATAACAACAATCGAATATGTTATCTATCGATTAAATGTTATTTTATAATATTATTTTTACTAAATTAAAAAAACTTATGCTTAATTAAGCCTTAAATTAATCGTTAGTTATTAATTAAAAACTTATTAAAATATAACGAACGTATTATATATCCACCGAAAGGTATAAGCAGTATTTAAAACAGGGGTTCTTAGTTTATAAGTAACAATAGCATAATAAATAAAATGTTCGTTAAAAAAGTTTACGGACTTTTCCCTTAACTGGAAAACGGTATAATTACTCTTCGTTAAAAGCTTAAATTAATAACTAAAAAACGAAAATTAAATAAGTACTATTTACATAAAAAACCGTTCATTATATACCCAATTCCAATAAGTAAATATTTCGTAAATCTATCTAATTTATATAATCTACGTAATCTAGTCCCAAATCACCTAAATTACTTAAATTAATTAAATCACTTAAGCCTTGGCACGGGAAAGCCAAACTTCTCTCTACCCGAAGTGTATCCGACCGGAGCCTTCCTTAGAAATCTCCGAAGACGGGTTTCTCTAACGACAGGAACCCCTGTTCTTATACTGTAACAACGTAACGTTAAACTTTCTCTAAATCAAAACAAAAAGGCTTAATGATAAGTTTAATTTTAAAACATTTAGCCGGTTTAAAATTAAAAAAGCTTTTTTAAAAATTATTTATAAACTATTATTACCTAAAACCAAAAGAATATATCTTATATTCCATATTTCCTTATAAGAACCAGCACTAAAAACGCTCCGTTTAAAAATACTTCGCAATTAAAAAAAAAGGATAATAAATACGAAATCGAAAAATATTGCATTTTAAAATAATCAAAAATAAGATTTAATATCTAATTAAATGAATAAATTACCTATCTTAAAATAATATATAAAAACCACTTAAATACTTAACGAATACGATAAATTTAATTAAAGATTTTTACCGATAAAATCCCAACCGATTAATGTCGTAGATTATAACGATCCCTTATGTAAATTCAGATTTATAACGTTTTAATTAAAAATGGTAAATACCTTTATTAATGTATTAAGTTTTAAAACGAATTATATTCGTTTCCTTTTTTAGCAATCTTTTTCCGCGTTTAATATTTCTTATTCCTTTAATTTATTAATATTTTTAAGCTTCCTTTAAATAAATAATATTCCTTTAAAATATAACTACTTAAATTAATAATTTAACCGCACGAAACTGTTAAATAACTTTTGTAATCATTAAACCGTTAAACGTTTTTTTTTCGAAATCTTTTAAGCCGAATATTTTCAAAAAACGATAACGAAATATAATTGGTATCGTAAATCTAAATATTAACTAATAAATAATTCTGGCAGTTTTCCGGTTCTCTAGTATCTTATAAAAAACCTTTTTTAAAATAATGTATATATAGCATAATTTCAAAACCAAATTAAAAAATCGACTTTATAAGCTTACGACGATTTTCGGTTAAAATTTCAAAACGTTTTTAAAATTTATCTAACATAATTAAAATACGTTACGGTAATTAAAAAAAAGGAAATTTACCTTTTGAAAATCTTGAAGATAAAGATTTTAAAAAAAGCAAAATAATATTATATCTATAAACATTTTATTAACCTATAAAAGAAACCAGGTAAATTAAGATAGTTAGGGCCTTTAGCCTGCCGGCTAAATCTCGGGTTTCGGCTTATCTTTATTTATCTCTAATAACAAAGGGAAATTATCTTTAGCCGTTTTTAAAAATCTTTAAAGATCTTTAGAAATTAAGAGAAATAAAAAGGTTATATATCAGACGATTTCTTATATAAATAACATCTTTTTAGTTTCGCGTTTTAATTATCAATCTAAATCATTAATTAAAGGTATCCTTTTCCGATTAAGAGAAAAATCCGCAAATATTTTTAACGAATACCCTATTGATTAAGCTATTGTTACCTGCAAATCAAGAACCCCATTTCGGATACTATTCATACCTCCACGTGGATATACGACAGGTTCGTTACACTTTAAGGGAAGACAAGAGCTGTTACTGTAAAGCTTCTGCTATAAAATTAGCTTCGGGGGCAGCAATTTTTAAATTAAGGGTTCCGAAACGAAATCCTCGTCCGCGCTTTTAAGGATAATTTTATCCTTAAGGTCGCTTCAGTCTTTTGAGACGGTAACGGTGGGCTTTTTAGCTATTGCAAAATCTATTAAAACGGTATCATACTCGTTATTCTCCGGCGTTATTTTAACGTAATGTATAATAAGCTATCGTTCGATTTAATTAACTTTAACTATTCTCGGACTTCTTACATTATGATATACGATGTCAGTCTCGTAATATTAATAAATCCCAACCTGTTGAAAATATTTTATACGAAGTTAGGTTGGTATATATTTTAAGAATATAACAAAAAAAATTTAAAAGGAAGGTATTAAACTTTTTTTTTTTAATAATAACCGTAATCCTCCCGGTTTCTTCTCTTATAATATCGAAATATTTTCTTCCGGCTAAAAGTTTTTCATTAACTTTCGGTAGCCGTAAATTAACGAAGTTAATTTTGCGATTCCCTATATGGAAGTTGGAATAAGTATTTAAAAGCGTAAATCTTTTTCGGCTATATCCGGTGATAGCGCTGTTAGCTTATAAAGCTGAAAAAAATCATGTTATGAAAAGCGTTAAAATAAATTAAGAAACTTATTGTTATATTCCCTTTCTGGCGTATTTAACTGCAAAATTTAAGGTTAAGGTTTTTTTTAAGATACGTTCGTTTATTTAGTTCCTAATCTTAAGGTTCTCGGTCCCACCTATTAGGCCGAACCTTTTCATAAATGTAGGGATATTCCTTAAAGATATGTACCACTTCACATAAACACTTCCGCGTTGAATGGTTACCGCGATTGTTATTATTGTTACTACGGTTATTTATGGCGTCCTTAAACGCATTTATTTAATTCGGGGTTTTTCCGTTAAGGGCAAAACCGAACGCTCCCCGTAACACTTATTTGGCGATAACACCCTGAGCTTTCCAGAACTTTATATAGCTTCGGAACCTCTTTACGAGCTTTTGTACACGTAGCAAACTGGCAGGATTCTTACTTTCAAATATAACTTCCTTTACCGCAGCAGTTAGGGTGATAAAAACGTCGGGTGAATAGGCGTTAATAACTTTTAAGAAATTAAAATGGCCGTGATAACTTACGACGGCTAGAATTTAAAGCTTTTCGGCTTTAATATACGTTTTCTAGTATGTGGATAACTAGGTATTTATTTAAATCCTGTTAGTTTTTAACACCCGCTTATATTAAGCGTTAACTTTCTAAATCCGAGCCTTATTATTAAGCTTAAACTCGTTTTTTAAAAGTAATTAAGTTTCCTCGAAGTTCGATTTATTTTTCCAGTATACCCAGTAATAATCAGGGTAAAGGGATTAGTTTAAAAGCAGATTAATTTTAACGAATGCCTTTTTCTAGGTAATATAAAGGGTTTGTTTCCTATTATAAAATTTTAAGGCTTTTTTATATTTCGAGTAATTACCTGGTTTTAAAATTACCTTATTAGTGGCTTTATTTTGGAAATATTAAGGCTTAGGAAAGATGCTATAACCCGACAGACTTGGCGGGGCCAGGCACGGTCGGAAGTCCAAAAAGGAAAAACCGGGTAGGCCCCTGGTTGCGTAACCTGCTCGATAGGCTCGATTATAACGATTAGTCCATAAGCATCGAGCCGGATAACCTGGTACAAGCGTTCGATAAGTTCGAGACGGTTCGATAAATAAAGGTCGTCGAGCTGGTTGAAGCGCGTCTAGTTAGAAGAAATATATATACGTTCGTTACTTTTTTATAATTTAAATAATACTAACTTATAATATAATTTAGTTACCCAGATTACCTTTAATATCTATTATTACCAAACGTAATTATATTTTTAATTTATTGTTTAAATTTTTATAATATTGTTATTAATATAAACCGTACGATTAGAATTTAATAATTAATTAAGTTAATTAACCGGAATACGTTATAAGTTTTTATTTAATAATACCGTTAAATTTTAAATACTACGTTATACCGTTAATATACCGGATAATATCCAGGAATTTATTATATAATAATATTAAGATAATTAAAAAGTTCGAAAAAGTTATTTAACGCCTTAAAATTTAAGTTAATATTATTAAGGTTAATGAAATAAAGATTAAGGTTAAAAAGTCCTAGCCTTACAATAAAAAAGGTAACGTATAAAATACTTTTACCTAAGTACGTATTGTAATGGGGTGGGGCTCAGAGTTAAAGTCGATATCGCATATAGAATATCATCTTGATCAGCGATTGAGAGAAAGAATGTCGGGCGTCCCTTGTTGCTATGGAAGACTACATACAAAAGCTGTCAAGTTAACATTCTATAAACCATCGCCGACCCACTTGATATAGCCGAGTAAATTGTCGAGGTGCCCAGCGGTAAAGCAAATGGAAACAGCTAGAAACAACAGCTGTAACAATAGCTGTAACAGCTGCAGCCATAGCTAAAAACAGCTAAAAACAGCTGCAGCCATAGCTGAAAATAGCTAAAAATAGCTGCAGCTACAGCTGTAGCGATAGCTGCAATAGCAGCTTTATACCCCATACCAATTTATTCCTCCCCTTTTGCAGCGGAAGGCTCTTAACGACGCTGCAAAAATAAAAATAAAGAAATAACCCAGGCTTAAGGGGGGCAGAAAAAAATCTAAAAAAAATCTAAAAAAAGAAAAAGAAAATCGAGGTACTTAATAGTAAAGCAAATGGAAATAGTTAAAAATAATACCTGCAACAACAGTTAAAATAGCTGCAGCAATAGCTGTCAGCTAGCAGGGGTGCGCTAGCACTCCATATACGGAAAGGCTCCCTCTGATCGCATTATATATGTTCCGTAGACAGATTATATTAAAGTGCAGTATGCGTTTTAAAGCGGCTGCAATTAGTTATGCAATATAATATTATTCATAACCTTTATATCTGATAATTGAAAGTTTTATTTATTTAATTTGCGTCGTTATTAATTAATTAATTATTGCTAAAACGATATAGGTTATATATTAGTAGTAATTATTTATATCCTTTATTTGCTATAATGGCGACCGTACCGATAACGTCCGTAGTTATTTATAACGGTCCTAAGGATTAAAACAAATTTAAGGACGAATTTAAGATTAAAATTAAAGGATATAATTTATAAGAATATATTAACCCTAATTAAAACTTTTTATAACTTATTAAATTTATGCCGTCCGATATAATTTTTTATTTAAAAAAACGATTTTATTAATCGATATAAAAAGTTAATTTATTTTTTATAGGAATTATGTAAATCGAAAAAATTAATCGAATGGGTTATCTGATAAATATTTTTAAGATAACGAACGGAAGTAAATAAGTTTATAATTAAAATTTTACGATTTATATTTATTTAAATCGAAAATATAAATTTTTTGAAAAGATTTTAACGAACTTATAAAATGGATTTTAGATAACATTTTTTTTATCGATTAAATAAATCTGTTTAAGTCCAGATAACGATTTTAAAAGTTGGTACGTTAAATTATAAAAAGCCGGAAAAATTTATGATAATCGATTATTTATAAATATTAAGCGCGAATACGAAAAACGGTTAAAGTAAGTTTTAAAAGTTACGAAAAAATTTGGAAAGTAAATAATAAGGTAATAAAAAATTATAGCTTAAGGTTAATGTTATAAGGTTTTTAAAACGATTATGCCGGTTATTTGTACAAATTAATTATGTATAACAATAATATCGATTATATTTAATTGATTAAGTTTATTTATGGTCCTTAAGCGGAATAAAATCGAAAAAAAAAACGATTAATTATTTAAAAGTTAAAGTTAATATTTTTAAATTATTAAATTATAACGAATTTATAATAATTAGAAAAAACGTTAAGGTAACGTTTTTAATTTTTGACGAGGCTTTTATAAATTTTTCGAAATAAAATAATTTTAATTAAGAAAAGATTAAGATTATTAATAATAAATTACGTAGTAAAATTTTAAAAAAGGGCCGAAACGAGGTAGTTATAAAGGACTTTAAGCGGACCGAAATAATAATAATAATAAGCGGAAACGTTAAGGGTTAAATATATAAAGGATTTAGTATAAAACGTATTTAAATTTGGATATAAGTTATTTTAATATTATTATACGTTTTTTAATAAAGTTTTAACAAAATTTAAGCTTAATAAAGGAGTTTTGGTATTAATTTAAGACCGGATTATTTCCGATTTATTTTTAAATGAAAAAATTAACCGTTTATTAAAAATTATAAAAAAATTAATTATTTAAAAAATTAATTAAATTTTAAAGGGAATAAAACGAATCCTAACGTATTTTTTTAGTTTTTAATTAACGTAATATAATAAACGTTAGGTTTTATTTTTTAAGAAATTTATTTATTTTGGATTTAAAGTTTACTATATATATTTTTAATTTTATTAATAAGTTTTTTAATTATAAAATAACGATGTAAAATAACCAAATATACGGAAGGAAAAATTTCGTTCCGATTAATAAATATGGAAAAGTAAATATATTATTTTAAAGCTTTATAAACCCGAAAGCGTTAGGGTTATATAACGTAGCTTATTACGAAGATTTTTCGTATAATTTGGTATCCTTGCGGCAATTCCGGAAAAAGGGGTATTAGTAAAATAATTAAAAAAATAATAATTTTATTCAAAATGAATTTAATTAAGTAATTATTACGTGAATAAATAAATTTAATTAAGTAATTATTACGTGAATAAATAAATTTAATTAATTCGTTATCGAAAATATTAACGTAATAATATTTTAAGAAGCTTTTATAACTTATAAACGAAACGTTAATTTATATATAACGAAATTATTACGAACTGGTAACGGTACGATATAATACTTAAGATTAAAATATTTAAGGCCCAAAATAATCGTTTAGTTATAAATTTGTATAAAAGAAATCCGGTTAAAAGGTTTTATGACGGTAAAATATTAAATATATAATAAAGCGAAAGTTAAAAGATAAATATGCTGAAAGCCGAAAAAGGAAACGTTTCGATTAAGATAACGAATCGTTATCGATTTTATAATTTTGAAACGGATTTTAAAGGTTATAAATACGTTATATTTACGACCGATAAATATTTAAGCTTCATTTAGGATATTTATTTTAAAAATCGAAAATATAATATATTAATTACGGTATTTTAATATTTTTTAAAGATTTTAAAAAACTTAAAATAAAGATATTCCGTAAGTATTTAAATACGATAACGAAATTTTAAAAAAACTATTAATTTTAAAATATATTTTAATTAATTTTTTTTATATTAAATTTAAACCTTTAATATTATATACGTAAGCCCAAAATAAGGATATAAAACGTTTAAAAGGTATAATTAAGAAAAGACCGATTACGATACGAAATGGCGTTAAATTATTTTCGTTTTTGATCGTATATATACTTAAAGTAATAATATATTTATATAATCGTACCTTTAAATATGTTTTTCTTTAATAAAACTTATCCGATGTTTATTATATTTACCTGGCGTATAAAAACGGCGTTATAATGCTTAATCGGAAGTTTTAATAAGTTTATTTACGAATATATAATTATATAGTTTACGTTATAATTATTATTATTATAAAAAAAATAAAGATTTTAAAAGTTAAATTTTAAGATATAAATTAGTTTTTTTATCGTTTATCGATTTACGAATATTTACGGAATCTGGGACTTATTAATTAATAAGGTTATTATTATTCGGAACGTATAATTTAAAAAAAAGATTTTTTTAAATAATATTAAAAACTTAAAAGACGTTTTTTTTTATGTTATAAAAAATAAGTTACGTAAATTATTCCGATAAATAAAATTATTTAATTAAACCCATATTTACTTTAAATATATATAAAAAGAAAATGAAACTTTAAACGGAATAATTTAATTATCAGTTAGATAAAAAGGATAGTTTTAAAATGATATAAGCGTACGAAACGTATGGAATAGGGAAAAATAAGCCTATTCGCATAAAACTGATTACTTTTATACGACCGTTATATTCGAGTTATTTTTGTTTCTTAACTTATTATTTTTATTAATATTTATTAAAATAATTATTACGATTAATATGTTAACGGAAATAATAAAAATAGCCTTAAGTTCTTATTATTTTATTTAACCTAAAATAACGGTAAAAAACGAAAATACCTTACGGGTTATAAACGTAAATTTTCCGTATATTCCGCGTCGAAAAGATAATTATCGGTATAATTATAAAATATAAAAGGTTATATTTAATATAAAACGATTAACTTATTATATTAATACGATTAATAATCGGCCGGTAAGTTACGGAAATTTAAAAAAAGTCATTACCCGAAATATACGTTATTTTAATCGGAAAAGTTTCGATACGAAAAAATATAATATAATTCTAAAGTCGAAAGATTAGGTATATAAGCATAATTTGCCGTTACCATTACCAGGCCATAAAAAGTTAATTAATTATCCGTTAAGAAAGTTATTCGACAAAACCGAAAAGGTTTATTTATAAAGTTATAAAAAAATATAATTCTGGAAAACCGTTAATTAAATTTTTATTAAAAGGAAATAAGTTTTAAGATATATATAATTATATATTTATAAGTTTAATAAGCATAATTAGTTATAAAAATATAAAGCATATTTCGTTATACGACACGATTAATAACTGAAAAATTCCTATAATAATATATACGTATTTATTTTAATTAAAACATCGATTCGAATTTTAATTATTATTATAATTAAATTTAACTTAAAGCTTAAGTAATATAATGTTATAAATATTTTCGTTACCGTAAATTTACCTTATTAAATATTTATAAAAATATCTTTAAATTATTTATAATGTAATATAAATATGTTAATTAGGAATATATTATATGGTTTAAAAAAGTTATTTTTGTTATAATAAAAAGATCTTATTAGGATTTTTAAAGAATTAAGATTTAATTCCATTTTTTACGAACCTTATTATTTTATTTATTAAAGGGTACGTTATTTTTTTTAAATAATATTATTACGGTTTAGTATAAAAAATCAGAATTTCGTTAATTAATTAATTTAATAAATACGATAACGGTATATATCTATAAAAAATAAAATTTATAATAAGTTTTTAATATCGAAATAATTAAAAATATATTTAAAAAAATTAACTATTTTAATCCGATTTTATAAATAAATAAATAATTTACTTTTTAAAGAAAATTTGAATAGTTTTCTAAATACGTTAATAACGGACATCGAATTATTACCGAATGTTAATTTTGCTTATTTAAGTTCCTTTAATAAATATTAAAAAAAGATCGGTTTTATTTTATAAGTAATAATTAATACGCGACCTAATATAATTTTTATGGTATTCCGATTTGTTCGATTTAATTTAAATTTTAATCACGTATATTATAAGGTTATTAGTCGAATTATTTTTTATTTAATCGGAATTAAATTATTAATATTATAACTTAAAAGTAAGGATTCGTTAAATACTTAAAATAATACCTTTTTCGTAAATAATACGATCGATCGAAAAAGTTCTTAAGCTTACGTTATAAAGTTATTTGGAGATATAATAAAATAGCGGACGAATAAGTAAGATATAATAATTATTTTTATAACCGAAATAAAGTTATTATTTTTTACGTAAGTTATAAAAAAAGTTCTATTTTATTTTTAATTAATTAAAAAATTAAAAATCGGCCTAGATATAAGATTTTTGAATATATGGTACGATAATTAACAAAATATACGGTTTATTAATACCAACGTCGTTTTTTTATAAATAAAATTACGGTACGTAAATATATATAATTATTAATTTCAAAAAAAGTAAAAAAAGGTATAATTAGGGTAAAATATACGTTTACGGGCGGTATATTAATTGATAAATTAATAAAAGTTTTATTATGCGAATTTCTTAAATATTTTAAAAAGTAACTAAAATTAATAAATATTATAAAAGCCTTAAATTAACGGAAGAAAATTTTAAAAATTATTTTAAATAAGGAATTAGTTAATTAGGAAAATTTAATTATCGGAAAAAAGGTAAAATGGATAATTACGGCTGTAGGAAGTAATAAAGGGTAATAGTTAATGCCGTAATTACGTTAAGGCGTTACGGGGGTATGTTAGCTAATAGAGGTGCGTTAATATTTTATATACGGAAAGGTTCCTTTTGATCGGACTATATATATTCCGTGGACAGATTATCTTAAAGTGCAATGCGCGTTTTAGAGCGTCTGTAACTAGTTATGTAATGTAACATCACTGATGACCCCTATATCTGACAATAGCTATAATAGTAGCTTTATACCTTATACCACTTTATCCCTTCCTTTTTATAGCGGGAGGTTCCTAACGACATTGCAAAATAAAAACAAAAAAATAAAATAATTTAAGTTTAAGGGGGCAAAAATAAAAAAGGGGGGAAGCCTTATATTATCCCTTATTATGTAAATCCTATACAACTTTATACAATTAATTTTAAAAAATAAATCTTTTTTAACCGGACCTTTCTGGATTTTATTTTAAAACTTTACTTTCCTTATTTCGGGCATTTTTAAAACCCCTTTAAAATTTCGCTTATTATGGGCCGGTAATATATAAAATTTTTTTAATATTCTTAACTTTTAAATTTATATAAAATTAACTAATTAATAAGTATTTTTTTTAACCTGCGCTTTTTTTCGACTGTTACTTAAGGTTTTTTATTTTACATTAAATCCAAATTATGTTAATTTTAATTCCAACCAGAAAATATATATATTACCGTTTATTAAATTACCGTAACGGGTATTAATTTTAAGATTCTTAAATCTTTTCCAAATTTGTATGTAATTTTCGGGCTAAAATTATTTTTTAATTTGCTATGTATCGTTCGGTTTATATTCGTAACAGTGGTAGGTCGATAATTGGGTTGAGAAATTTACAGTAAGGTTATTGTAACTGTCGGTAATTATAGCTATCGGTGATAATGGTTAGCTGCCTTTTCGAATGGAAGGATAAGATATTTTGGTTAAGAAATTATATATAAAACTTTCGGAAACGACCTAATCGACGACAAAATGACCAGTCCTGTCGACGTAGCTGTAGTATTACGACCTCACTAGGTCTTGGCCTCGGGGAACGGTCGCCCCATTTACGATAAGATTACGTAATATGGATTTGAATGGATGTCCCAATCCATTTTAATCCATGGTGATAGATTTGAATGGATGTCCTAATCCATTTTAATCCATGGTGATAAATTTAAATAAATATCTTAATCTATCTTAATCTATAGTAATGGATTTAAATGGATATCTTAATCCATCTTAATCTACCAAAATGGTTAAAGATATATATACTTATTTATTTTCCTATAATCTAAATAATACCAGCTTATAATATAATTTAATTACCTAAATTACCTTTAATATCTGTTATTACCAA
Source organism: Monosporascus sp. MG133 (assembly GCA_004155925.1). Lineage (NCBI taxonomy): Eukaryota > Fungi > Ascomycota > Sordariomycetes > Xylariales > Monosporascus > Monosporascus sp. MG133. The sequence goes on along the minus strand of QJNX01000115.1, from coordinate 107,615 downwards.
ACGTAACTATACCTTTAATTTATTGCCCAGATTCCTATAATATTACTGCCAATATAAACCGTACGATTAAGGTTTAATAGTTAGTTAAGCCAATCAACCGTTATACGTTACAAGCTTTTGTTTAATAATACAGTTAAACTTTAAGCAATACGCCATACCGTTAACATATTAAATAATACCCAGAAACCTATTACGCAACAATATAAAGATACGATTAAGGAGTTCGAGGAAGCTATTTAATGCCTTAAAGCTTAGGTTAATGTTACCAGGACCAACAAAATTAAAATTAAGCCCAAAAAACCCAAACCTTACGACGGGAAAGGTAACGTATAAAGCTTCCTTACCTAGGTACGCGTTTACCTCCGTTTCGAAAAAATTATTAATAAGGCCGACAAAATCCTTACGGTCGCGGCATTCCTTAAAAGAAACGCCCTGGATTAATTCGAACCTACCTTACGAAATTATCTAAAGAACAAAAAGTCGGATCAGCAACAAGTTACCAAAATTTTTTTTTAATATTATATTAATTTCGAAAAAAAACTAAAGGCTAATTTCGGAAATCCGGACGAAAAAAGAACCGCAGCATAAAAAATCTTCGACCTAAAATAAAAGGGACCAGCGTCCAAATACGTAATAACGTTCAAAAACTTTATAACTAAAACAGGATAAATAAACGAAAAAAACGATAACCTGATTAATATTTTTTATAAAGGTTTAAAAGACGACGTTAAGGACGAAATCGTCAGGATAGTACGTCCTACCACCCTAGACAAATATATTATAAAGGCAGTTAAAATCGATAACCGACAGTATAAGCGACAACAGAAACGAAAGGGACAGTTTATTCCCAGATCCAAATTTACGGAAGCCAACCAAACTAAAAAGCGTAATATACCTTTTACTGCCCATAAAACGGCCCCAAAACCCATAAAGTTAGGAACAGCACAAAAAAAAGATTAAAGCCAAATTAGGTACTATAATTACAACAAAATGGACCACATAAAAAGTTAATATAAAGCCCTTAAAAAACAACAGTATAACGGTTGGACCCTAATACTTAAAGGACAGCCAAATGATAAAAAAGCCGTTATATTTGGCATGGTTAAAAAGAAAGAAAACCTTAACCTACCCCCGGAAATGCGAAAAGGATTACGAAAGGCCAAAACCCTTTCCCAGGCCGCAATTACCCGACAACGCGCCACCATAACTAGCCCAACGGTCACTTAATGGCTGCAGGAATACGAAGGATAAAAAAAATTAACACCAAAAACTTAAATATCTCGCACGTAACAGAAAAAATAATAACGACAAAAATAATAGGAGTTAAATAAATGGATCAAAAAATACCAAGGTTAAGACGAAACCCTATGCCCAAAAAAGCCCGATCGATATGGAAAATTACATATTATCCATTACAAAAAAACTTGCTGCTTACGATACGAAAAATAACAGAAATATATCCAATAACGACTTATACGTATGTATAAATAAGGATTCGACTTCCATACGCAAACAGGAAACGATTTCAGGAATTAAAAATGGTATAAATATTTACGTACTTAAATTACGTAAGATATTATCGACTTACTTACGGCCAAAAAAAGTTAACTAAAGGGAAAAAATTACCCCGAACAGGACCCCATATATCATTACGAATAATATAACCACAAAATACAGAAAAAATAGGTTTACCAAATAATAATAAAGGCCCAAAACGAGATACTGAACAACCTTTACTTCCGTAAAAGTTATATTAAGGACCCGGAAAAAAAAAAAAAAATGCAGGAAAAGATTAACGAACGACTAACTAAAATGGCTTAGTACCATACCCAGTATCAAAAGCGATAAAGGCATTAGGACCAGCTAACGACGACAACAAATAAGGAATAGGCCACGGTAACGGACTGGTTAAAAAAAGCAAAAACCCTTAAAAAATAAGTTATTAACCTAAAGAATTAAATTAAACAATACGAAAAAAGGATCCTCGAACTAAAAGTTCAGCTATGCCGGCAGGAAGGATAATTAAAATAGTTACAAACGGAGGCCTTAAAAAAAGAAAGCTACTTATAAAAAAATTACGGGTTAACAAAAATAAAAGAAATTAACATATACCCCTTAAAAAAACTTTATATACGATAATAAAAAGAATAAAAATTTTTCTTATTATAATCGGAATACGAATCAGGAAAAAATGGTATACCGTTATAATAAACTACGGAACCGACCCGAACTATATCAAACTAAAGGTAATTAACGAATTACGTTTGCCATAAAAAAATAAAGCCGAACCTTACGAAATTAAAAATATTAAAGGTACCAAATTTACCTATAATAACGGATAGGTTAACCGCGAAATTAATTACCTCGAAACCTATATTTAAGGACGAAAATAAACCATTAATTTCGACATTATTTCGATACGGAATTACGACATAATCCTTGGCAGAAAATAGTTATATTAATATAACCCCTTAATTAACTAAAAAACTAGCCAGGTAAAATTCGTTTTACCCTCCATTAACGAAAACGATTTAAAAAAAAAATTTTACCACTTAACCAACAGCGACGATAACAAATATAAGCATAAAGATACGACAGAAACCTTATTACCTAAAGGAATACGATACATATAAAAAAAAGGACGAAACAAATATATACAACGCGTTATTATTACGATTAAAGCACGATTATACAAAGTAAATAACGATTTATAACATTAGCCCCAAAAGCCAAAAGGAATAGTTAAAATATTACCACAATACCGTAAATACGAACGATTTTTCAAAGAACAAATCGAAACGGAACTACCAGAACATAATAAATAAGATTACGAAATAATCCTAAAAGATAATAAAATAACTGCTTTTTATCCCATATATAACCTAAATTAACAAAAACTGTACGTATTACGAAAATACCTCGAAAATAAGCTACGTAAGGGATATATTAAACGCTTCAAGTTACCAACAGGGTACCTTATATTTTTCGTACCAAAAAAGAATAAAAAATTACGGTTAATAATTGATTACCGACAGCTAAATAATATTACGGTTAAAAATCGTATACCTTTATCCCTAATTACCGAAATAAAGGATCGCCTTTACGGAATTAAGTAATTTATTACCTTAAACTTACGCGATAAATATAATTTAATTCGTATCAAACCAGGAAACGAATAAAAGATAACCTTTAGGACCAAATATGGGTTATACGAATACTTAATAATACCATTCGGGCTTATTAACGCACCCGTAACGTTCCAAAAAATGGTTAATTACGTACTACGCGAATACCTTAATATTTTCGTTATCTATTACCTCGATAATATTTTTATTTATTCAAATTCGGAAAAAAAACATAAAAAGTACGTTCATAAAGTTTTTTAAACCTTACAAAACGCCAATCTTTTAATTAACGCCGAAAAAAGCAAATTCCATAAGCAAAAAGTACCGTACCTAAAATACGTTATCATTCCGGAATACATAAAAATAGATCCCAAAAAAATAACAACAGTTTAAAAATAGCAAACATTTACTATAATTACCGAAATCCAGGCTTTTTTCGGGTTCGCCAACTACTACCGGAAATTTGTTCGCAACTTTAACAAAATCATAATACCCTTATCCAACCTTACCAAAAAAAAAACGGAATTCTAATAAACAACTAAAACAAAAAAAGCTTTTTAAAGGATTAAAAACGTAATTACCAACGAGCCAGTATTAATTATATACGACCCAAATCGCCCCGTAAAACTAAAAACCGATATTTCGGATTATACGTTAAACGTAATAACCGGATACAAAAATAATTAAAATAATTTATACCTTATTACGTTTTATTCTTACAAATTAAAAAAAGCCGAATTAAATTACGCCATCTTAAATAAGAAATTTCTAACTATTATTAACGCTTTTAAGGAATTCAAATATTACCTTAAGGAAAATCTATACCAAATTAAGGTATATATAAACCATAAGAACTTAATCTAATTTACTACCACCCGAAAACTAACAAAACGATAACTCCGTTACGCAAAATATCTTTCGGAATTCGATTTTATCATTATTTACAGGAAAAGGTCAGAAAACGGCAAAACGGACGCTTTTAGCAAACAACCAAACCTCGAAAAAAAGGTCCTAAAAGTTTTATACCAAATATTCGACCTAACGAAAAAAAAATATATAAAAATACGACAAAATGCAACAATCAGAAAGATAATACCTAACCTATACCAAAAAATATAACAATATAATAACCAGTTACCAAAAAACGAAAAAACCGACAAAATCCAAATACCGGAAAAATACCAAAAAAAGCTAATACGCGAAATATACGAACACTAATTATACGAACACCCTAAAATCTACAAAACTATAAAACGATTATAACGTACATATTATTTCCCCGAAATAAAGTTAATAATTAAAAAAATCTTGCGAAAATATAACTTATATAATAAAACTAAGGTACGACGCCATAAACCATACGGAAAATTACAATTATTACCAATCGCAAAACGATTATGGGATTTAGTTACCTTTAATTTTATTATTAAATTACTATTATCAAAAAACCTAATAACGGGCATATATTACGATAATATCTTTATAATCGTAAACCGATTTACAAAATTTTCCTATTTTTTATTATTTAACGAAAATATAAACGTAAAATAATTAACGTATATCTTTTTCAAATACCTAATTAATATATATAAATTCCTAATGGAAATTATATCGGATAAAAATACCATATTCGCTTTAAAATTTTAATAAAGCCTTATAGCATAATTCGGCCTAAACCATAAACTTTTAAACGTTTTTAAACCATAAATAAATAACCAAACAAAAAAAACTAATTAAATACTTAAAACCTATTTACGATATTACGTTAATTACGAACAAAATAACTGAATTAAAAAGTTACCAGTAACCCAATTAACTTATAACATAAGCTACCACGAAAGTATCAAAATAATACCAACTAACGCCAATTTCGGTTTTATGCCAAAAGTTTACCAGGATTTATAAAAAAAAGAACCTATTAACGTTAAAATAATCCTTATTTCAAAATAACTTAAACAATTATATACAGAAATAAAAACAAAACTTAAATTCGTACGTATTTAAATATAAAAATATTATAACCAGAAAAGGTTAAAAGGATTAACTTTTTAAAAAGAAAAGATAATTTACCTAATTACCAAAAACATCCAAACCAAACGACCTAACAAAAAACTCGATTTTAAGTATATCGAACCTTATAAAGTCGCAAAAAAATTTTTAAAAAACAATTATTAATTAAAATTACCCCCTAAAGTTAAATTATACCCCGTTTTCCATATTTCCTTATTAAAGTTAATAACGGACATAATCTAAATTAATACGGGATAAAAAAAAAAGGTAACAAAAAACGTACTAATATAAAAGGTCGAAAAAATCCTTAATACTAGGAAAAAAAACGGCAAAAGGTAATATTTAATTAAATGGAAGGATTACTTAAAGTTAAAAAATATATAGGAACTAACAGAAAACCTTACGGAAACCTAGCGCCTTTTAAAAAACTTTTACCGATACTAATAACGCCAAAATCAAAACCATCCCAGGTAAGGTTTTGCAGAAAATAAATAACTTCCTTATAAAAGGCGTTAATAATAGCGGAAATTTGGCGTTATTTTTCCTTAAAACGTTCCTGCTTTTCCAATTTCTTTAAAAAGGCCATCCCGTAACGAATTAATTCGGAAATTTTTTTTCGAAAAAGGGTTTGTTATTTTTTAAGGCGGGATAAACGAAATATGGCCTTAATTATTTTTAAAAAGGCGTTTTATATATCTTATTACGTTTCGACCAGCAGTTCTTTGGCTGCCTGCTATATACGATTAAAACGATCCTTTTTACGACTAACGTTATTAAGAAAGGATAATAGGATACCGGATCTATTATACTTACGGCCCGGATGTCGGATGCATTCGTCATAACGACGAAGGTCGTCGATTATTTTATAAGTAAAACCATTTTTAAAACAAGGTATATACGGTATTACTTTAAAACCGAATATTCGAACGTAAGCGGCGAAAGAAACGGTATTTTCTTTTTAATTAAAACGATTACGAAGTTTACGGTTAAACATACGACCCGATATAATAAAAGGGGAAAATTTACTAAAAAAAATCTTTAAAAGTAAAGATTTGGGAAAGGGAAAATCGTATTACGACCTTACTAGGTTTTAGCCTCAGGGAACGGTCGCCCTACTTACGATAAAATTACGTAATATGGATTTGAATAAATATCCTAATCCATCTTAATCCATAATAATAAATTTGAATAAATATCTTAATTTATCTTAATCCATAATAATGAATTTAAATGGATATCCCAATCCATCTTAATCCATAATAATGGATTTAAATAAATATCTTAATCCATCTTAATCTACCAAAATGGTTAAAAATATATATACTTATTTACTCTCCTATAATCTAGATAATACCAGCTTATAATACAACTTAGTTACCCAGATTACCTTTAACATCTGCTATTACCAGACGTAACTATACCTTTAATCTATTGCCCAGATTCCCACAGTATTACTGCCAACATAAACCGTACGGCTAGGGTTTAATAGTTGGTTAAGCCAGTCAGCCGTTACATATAGTTAACCTGGCGTTTTGGCTGTCGGAAGCCATAGCTGAAAACGGACGGTACGGACGTTTCGTTAAAAAACATATGTACATATTTGTCGGAATTAATCCGATTAATAGGAAAATATTTAATTCCGGCGATATAGCTAATAAACGCTGGTCATAATTGTGGTTGCTAATGAATTTTTGATGCGGCGTGACGGCAATAACGGCGATAACGGCAATAACGGCGAAGTAAAGGCGATAGCGGTAATTCCGAATAGGTAGTTTTAGATATTTGTTAATATAAAATGTATGCAGGCATATCGGCTACGTCCAGATTAAAATAATTGAAACCATCGGCAACGTAACTTAACTGTCGTTAGCCATAGCGAATAACGGACAGAAAAAACGTATCCGTATAGAAAGTCGTATGCAAAAGTGTCGGAATTATCCTAATCAGGACGAAATCAACCTATCTTAATAACGTCGGTGATAAAAAGCTAATAAAATAGGCTGTTATTAACGGCTAGGCAAATAACTAGCTAAAGGGCAAATAACTAACGTTATTAATTATGGCTATTATTACGAGGCAACCGTAAACTTTTTCTAACAGAAATTATATAAAAAGCTATCAGAAACGTCCCGATTAAAATGCTTGAAATAAAGCCATTTGGACCTTAAAACCTGTTCCCAAAACAAAAAACGAAACGGAAGAATAGCCGAAAAGAACGAATCAAAATAATGGTACGCTTTTGGAAATAACTGATCAAAAAAACCCTATATACAAATTAATTAAGAAAAACCTTTCCGGAAAATCGAAAGTTATTTTGGAAACTAACTACAGCCGGTTTCCTTTTTTTAGCAGCCAGATAAAATGGGATAAGGCTTAAAATTAAAATTAATATCGCATACAAAATATAATCTTAATTAGCGATTAGGAGAAAGAATGTCGGGCGTCCTTTGTTACTATGGAAGATTACATACAAAAGCTGTCAGGTTAGCATTTTATAAACCATCGCCGACCTACTTAATATAGCCGAGTGAATTGTCGAGGTGCCTAGCGGTGAAGTAAATGGAAACAGCTAGAAACAACAGCTATAATAACAGCTGCAACAGCTGCAGCTACAGCTGAAAACAGCTAAAAACAGCTGCAGCCACAGCTGTAGCGACAGCTGCAACAGCAGCTCCATACCCCACACCAGTTCAGTATTTATTTCGGTTTCGAAGAAATTATTAATAAGGCCGACAAAATTCTTGCTATCGCGGTATTTTTTAAAGAGGATATTTTGGATTGGTTTAAACCTACCTTACGAGATTATTTGGGAAATGGAAAATTAAACCCCCAATAAGTTACCAAGATCCTTTTCGAATATTATATTAATTTCGAGGAAAATTTAAGGCCTAATTTCGGAAAGCTTAACGAAAAAAAACCGTAACGGAAAAAAATTTCCGATTTAAAATAAAAAGGATTAATATTTAAGGACGTAATAATATTTAAAAACCTTATGGCTAAGGTAAGATAAGTGGACGAAAAAAACGATAACTTAATCGATATTTTTATAAAGGCTTAAAAAATAACGTTAAAAACGAAATTGTTAAAATAGTACGATTTATTACCTGAAATAAATATATCATAAAAGTAATAAAAATCGATAAGCGATAATAAAAGTAACGACAGAAACGAAAAGGATAATTTGCTTTTAGGCCTAAGCTTATAGGAACTAACTAAAACAAAAAGTGCGACGTACCTTTTACTACTTACGGAACGGTACCAGGACTTATGGAGCTAGGGGCCGCGTAAAAAAAAGATTAAAGCCGGATTAAAGGCTATAATTATGATAAAATGAGCTATATAAGAAATTAATCCAGGGTCCCTAAAAAATAATAACATAATAACTGGACCCCGGTAAAGGATAGCTAAAAGATAAAAAGGCCGTCATTTTTAGCATGGTTAAGAAAAGGAGGAACCCTAACTTACCCCCAGAAGTGCGAAAAGGGTTACGGGAAACTAAAGTACTTTTTCAGGCCGTAATTATACGATAACGTATTACCATAACCGGTCTAATAGTTACTTAATGGCTATAGGAACACGAGGGATGGAAAGAATTAATATCAGGAAAACTAATATTTCGTACGTAATAAAAGAAATAATAACGACAGAAATAATGGAAGTTAAATTAATGGATCAAGGAGTATTAAGGTTGGGACGAAGCCTTATATCCGGAAGACCCCGATCGATATAGGAAATTATACGCCATTTATTGCACAAAAACTTATTGCCCCCGGTATCAAGAATAACAAAAATACATCTAATAACGAATTATACGCATATACCAATAAGGGTTCGATTTCGAAAGTTAGATTGGAAAAGACGTTAAGGACCAAAGGTGGTACCGACATCTACGCATTGTGGCTATATAAGATACCATCGATACCTTTATGGCAAAAGGAAGCTAGCGAGAAGGAAAAAGTTACCCCGAACAAAACCCTATATGTTATTATAAATGGTATAATTATAAGATAAATAAAAATAAGTATATCGAACCGTTATAAAGGCCTTACTAAGGGTTATTTATAATTTACGCTTTAGGTTATTATTTATTAAAAAGCCTAGCAAAAGGCACGATTTGGAAAAAGAAATCTAGGAACGCGAAAAAGATATAACGCAGTACGACGCCTAATAGTAACAAAAAAAAAATCAATATATATCCGACGAAAAGAATTCTACGTATAGTTCCTTAAACTTAAAGTTTAATTACGACGTTAAAAACAATACTTAAAAAAATATAAAGAATTAACCAAAAAAACTAAGAACGTATTAAAAGGCTAGAAATAGGCCCAAAAAAATGGATACCAACTATACAAAAGTTATAGACTGGCAAAAGTAAAAGAAGAGAACATATATCCCTTAAAAAAGTTTTATATACGATAATAAAAGACATAAAATTTTCTTTTATGGTTTAAATACGAATTAGGAAAAAATAATATGCCGTTATAGTAAATTATAAAACCGACCCGGAATATATTAAACTGGAAGTAATTAACGAATTACGTTTGCTATAAAAAGATAAAGCTAAACCTTACGAAGTTAAAAATATAAAAATATTAAATATACTTATAATAATAAATAAGTTAACCTTAAGATTAATTATTTCGAAACCTTTATTTAAAGACGAAAATAAAGCATTGATTTCGATATTATGTTAATACGAAATTAGGATATAGTTTTTAATAAAAATAATTATATTAATATACCCGCTTAATTAATTAAAAAACTGGCCATATAAAATTTATTTTACCTTTTATTAATAAAAACGATTCGGAAAGTTTTTTTATGACTTAATTAATAACAACGATAGCAAATATAAGTATAAAAATACGACAAATTTTTATCACCTAGAGGAATATAAGATATATAAAAAAAGGGCATAATAAATATATACAACGCGTTATTATTATAATTATAATACGACCATAAAAAATAAACGACGATTTATAATATACCAGCCTTAAAACCCAGAAAAAATATTTAAAGTATTACTATAATATTATAAATACGAACACCTTTTTAAAAATTAATTTAAAACAAAATTACCGAAATATAATAAATAAAATTACGAAATAATTCTAGAGAATAATAAAACAATTACCTTTTATCCGATATATAATTTAAATTAATAAAAATTATATACGTTATAAAAATACCTCGAAAATAAATTACGGAAGGGATATAGTAAACGTTTTAAGTTACCGGCAGGATATCCTATATTTTTCGTACTAAAAGAAAATAAAAAGTTACGGTTAATAATCGATTACCGATAATTAAACGATATTATGGCTAAGGATGGTATATTTTTACCCTTAATTACAAAAATAAGGATTACTTTTACGAAACTAAATAATTTTTTACCTTAAACTTACGAAACGGATATAATTTAATTCGTATTAAGCTAGGAAACGAATAAAAGATAGCTTTTAAAACTAAATACGGATTCTAAGAATATCTAGTAGTATTTTTTAGGGTTATTAACGTGCTTATAACGTTCTAGAAGATAATTCATTACGTATTACGTAAATATTTCGATAATACTTTTATTTATTTAAATTCGGCAAAGAAATAAAAGAAATTCGTATATAAAGTTTTTTAGGTTTTATAAAACGCTAGTTTCTTAATTAACGCTAAAAAAATCGAATTCTATAAGCAAAAAGTACCGTTTTTAAAATACGTAATTACCCCCGAATATTTTAAGATAAACCTTAAAAAAATAATAATAATTTAACAATAAAAGGTTCCTGTTATAATTATCGAAATCCAGGCTTATTTCGGATTCGTTAATTATTACCGGAAATTTGTTTGCAACTTGAGCAAAATCGCGATATTTTTATTTAACCTAACCAAATGAAAACTAATTTTAATAAATAACCGAAATAAAAAAAAGCTTTTTAAAGAATCAAAAATGCAATTATTAACGAATCAGTATTAATTATAAACGAGTTAAATCGTCCCGTAAAATTAAAAACCGATATTTCGGATTATACGTTAGGCGTAATAATCGGATATAGAAATAATTAAGGTAAATTATACTTTATTACATTTTAATCTTATAAATTTAAAAAAAGTTAAATTAAATTATATTATCTGAAGTAAAAAGTTTCTAATTATTATTAATACTTTTAAAAAATTTAAATATTACTTTAAAAAAACCTATATTAAATTAAAATATATACAAATCATAAAAACCTCAGCCGATTTATTATTACCCGAAAATTAATAAGACGGTAATTCCGTTATATAAAATACTTTTCGGAATTTCATTTCGTTATTATTTATAAAGAAAGATAAAGAAATAACAAAATAAATGCTTTTAGCAAACGATTAAACTTAAAAAGAAAGAGTTCTTAAGGTCTTACACCAGGTATTCGACCTAATAAAAAAAGAATATAAAAAATTACGACACATGGTAACAATAAGAAAAATAATACCTAATTTATATTAAGAAATCTAATAATATAACGATTAATTACAGGAAGAAAAAAAACCCGATAAAACTTAAGTATTAAAAAAATATTAAAAAAAGTTAATACGTAAAATATATAAATACTAGTTATATAGTATTACATCTACGGGGATTCCACTAAACCCTGAGAAGGAGCTAGGTGAATTAAGACAGCTAAGGCCTCCACCCCGCCGGCTAAATCTCGGCTTTCGGCTTATCTCTGTCTGTCTCCAGAAACAGAGGGAGACCGTCTCTATCCATCTTTAAAGACCTCCAGAGATCTCCAGGGATCTCTGGAAACCAAGGGAAATAAGGAGGATATATATATCAGATGATGTTTTATGTAAATAACATGTTTTTAATGTCGCTCTTTAATTATTAATCTAAGTCTTTAATTAGAAATATCGTTCTCCGATTAAGGGGAAAGTTTGCAAATTTTTTTAACGAATATTTTATTTATTATGTTATTATTACCTGCAAATTAAAACCCCCATTTTGGATATTGTTTATAAGTTTTAGGTAAATATATAATAAGTTCGTTATATTTTAATAATTTCTTAATTAATAACTAACAAATAATTTAAGGCCTATTTAGGTATAAATTTTCGTAAACTTAATAAAAACGACCTTATAAAATAACGTTTAAAAAATAAATAATATATGTAATTTCCGTTATTAGCCAGTAAAGGATTAATAAGCAGATTAAATAATTTACCCCTTATTAAGGAAGTTCTTTATTTAATTAATAATATAGCACCTATAATTACTAAAATTAAAGGGCTAAAAAAGTTTTCCTTTTTTTAATAACAACTTACCTTTACCTCCAAGGAAATAATTAAGGTTTAACCTAAAAAGTCCGAGTAAAAGAAAAAAAAGAAAGTTGAGGAAAAACGTGGTATAAAAGTCGAAAAGGGGAAAAAAAAAAAACTCTTATAACCGATAAGCGATTGGACCTCGTAATTAAGGAGGTTATAAACCTTGGGAAAGAAAATGTTAAATTCATCCGATAATTAAAATACCTAATATTAAAGGTTATAAATTAATTACTTCTAAACCTTATAATAAATTTATTAATATGGAAGGATTCCTGGTTAAGGCCGGATTTTACTTTAAATGGTACGAAAGTTTTTTTACGGAGGAATACCAGAAGGTAATAGCTATTTCGTAACTACTGGTTAGAAAAGGATTTAATTAATTTAAGCCCATTCTTAAAAATTACTTAATAAATTACCCCGATAATTGCTTAAATGTTACCAATTATATCTTTAGCGGTTATAAAACCTTCCAAAAACGAATATAAGTTTTATTCGGAAATAAAAATAAGTAATAATATATAATTAAATAAATCTATAAAATTAAACAAACCATAATAACAACCGAATACACGATTAAGTTTAACCATTTAACAGCAATCTTTAAATTACCCCAAGATATATTATTTTTCCCTGATTATAACGGCGTAAAGCCTTAAGTTAACAACGAAATATTTCAGCTATTTAAAATAAGTTTTTTCGAAAATTATATAAATAAGGCTATTATTGCCGACCGACGCACTCTTAACCGATACCTTAAAAAAAAGGGAACCGGCAAACGAAATAACGACAAACGTTCCAACAATAAGAAGAAAATAAAGGATAAATCCTAAAAGGAAGCCAGCATTACTTTAACGGAGTCCCAAAAAAATCTAAAGTTAAATATTTAAACTGTGGCAAAAAGGACTAATTTAAAAGCGAATATTACTTTTTACCCAAGAAAGGGAATTTTAAAAAAAAAATTTTAAAGCCCAAAAAAAAGATCTGCACGGCCGAACGAAACATAAATTACGAAAAAAAGTAAGCCTTACTTCCGCCGATCAGAAATTTACTATTACTACGACGAGCAGGGTCAGAAATAACGACCCAAATTGTAAAAATTATGCCATTTGTAAAAGTACAACGGCCACAGCTTGCAAATACCATCCAGGTCGAACGGCCTCCAGGATAGCTATTACGCTAGGATGCACTTACCACCTCAACATACAAAAATATAAAATATTCGACCAGAACGGTCAGCTACGAGTATATTTCGGTAACTATAAATAATTATTCCTAAAGGATTACATTCTTTCAAAATATACAATATACCTAAAACCCCGAGCAAATAATTATAAGCTTTTGCATTTTACTACTTATTATAATTATAGCTGTCTTTTTTATCTACACGCCAAGGAAAATAACGACTTTTGGTCAAAATATAACGAAAAAACGCCTATAAAGCTAAACGACAAATACAAATATATAAAAATCCTCCGATAGGCAGATTACCCAAAGTCTTATTACTTACACCCTAAATCAGAATAAAGCCGGAAAACTATAATATAAAATTGTTTATATTATTTACTAATGTTATATAATAAATATAAACTTTTAACTATACAAGTACCCATCTCGGAGGTTTACCCTTTTAACCTTATAATTCGTAAGGAACGAAACCCAAAAAAAAGCCAGAAAAAGATAATCGTTTTCAAATACCAGCTTAGTAATAAGAAATAGTTTAAGTATATAAATAATTACTGTACTAAGCATACAGCCAAAAAGGCACGCAAAAAAAAAACGGTTTCTAACCCTTAGGGCATATTAATTCAAAAGTTATAAAAGCTCTCAAAAGTAAGGTACCAAAAAACGCCTATATATAAAACCTTATTCGAAGTAAAAATAAAATTAAAAAATTAAATCGAAATTTTCATACATTATAGAAAAAATATATTTAACGGTATAATTAATTCCGAAACAAAGAAAAAACTTTGTTTCCTTTAAAATAATTAAAAAATACCAAGTCCTTTAAAATATAAATAACAGTTATATAAATTACGAACAATTAATAAAAGTTTATCTATTTATGATAACGGACGAAATTTCTGAAAAATAAAAAACTTACGATCCAAATATAAAAATATTCAGAATAAATTATTTTCGGCATCGCCGACAGTTCAGAATACGATATTATTCTGGAAATACCGTGGTTTCGTTCCAGCAATCTAGGAATTAACTAAAGAAATCAGACGTTTTTATGGGATGATTTTAAGGAAAAATTCCATAAAATTTATTATATAATTAAAAAAACCAAAAGTTCCAACTTAATATTAACAATCCCCCTTAAATACTGACGATTTAAAAAATTATTTATGGAACGAATTCGAAAGGAATTATTTAATTACAACCAATAAAATCATAAGATTCCTATTAAAAAAAGATATTACTTAAAACTTTATCAAATTTACCTTATAAACCTTAAAAAAGTTAAAGCTTTTTAAAAGAATTTCTAACGAAACCTTAAAAAAATTATATTTAAACATCCGAATCACTTACAAGATATCCAATCATAATAATACTAACAATAAAAAATAATAAAATCCGGATCGATAAAAATAAAAACCTAATATACTAACAAATACATAATTACCGACAATTAAACGATATTATTATTAAAAATAAATATTATAAAGGAAAATATTAACAAAACCAAATAATTTACAGCCTTAAATCTGCCCGACGGTTATTACCTAATTCGCATAACCAAAAACGAAAACTAGAAAACTGCCTTTAAAATTATTTATAAGCACTATTAATACAAAATTATACCACAAAAATTAAGTAATACCTCAGCCAGCTTTTAATATATATTTACTATTATCTTACGGAAAGTTTTAAATAAATTCGTTTTTATTTACCTAAACAATATTCTTATTTATTTAAAAACTTTAAAGGAATATAAAAAACACGTTACTTAAGTTTTAAAGGCACTTAAAAAAAACAAACTTATTAATAAACGCAAAAAAAGATATTTAATATACTTAAAAGCTAAACTGTATAAACTTTACCATTACCTTTAAACAAATTCAAATCCTAAATTCTAAATTAAAAACTATCAAAAATTAACCAATCTTAAATAAAGCCATAATTACTAACATTCGTCAATTTTTAAAATTTACCAATTACGTACAATCTTTAATCAAGAATTATGGCAAACTCGCTCACCCCCAAACCAAACTTACCACCAAAAAATACATTAAAAAAAAATCAAGTTCCGAAAAAAAACTAAAAGAATTTTCCAAAAAAATTAAAAATAAAATTATTAACACCCCGGTAATTAAATTACAAAACCATAACAAAAAAAACGATTTAAAACAAGCGCTTTAAATTACGCCCTTAAAATAGTTTTAAAACAACTAAAAAATAACGGAAAATAATACCTAATAACATACTTTTTTAAAACTCTTAAAAACGCCAAATTTAAATACCCCATTTACGATAAGGAATTACTAACAATCATCCTAATATTCAAAAAATAAAAACTATTTTTTAATAAAACTAAAAAACTATTTGATATATATTTAAACCAGAAAAATCTTACACGATCTAGACCGATCCAGAAACTAAATAAACGTTATAAAAATTAAATAATTTTCTTATTTAAATTTAACTTTAAAATTTACCATAAAAAAATAAAAAATAATTTCCAAAAGAATATTTTAAACCTAAAAGGAAATTATAAGTTAAAAGTTTCCAAATGATATATATAAGTATTATATCGTAAGGACGATAAAATAATACAGTTATATATAACTATAAAATAACTAACTCCAAAGAAATTAACCTAACTTAAAAGCTTTTATAACCTGGAAAATAAAAAAGTTAAATAATTAAAAAAAAACGATAAAGATTAATTATTATTTCGCGGTAAAACTTTTATCTACCGCTAACAACAAAAAGAATTCGTTAAAAAATTCTATAAAAACCCCTTATATAAATACCAAAAAATATTTAAACTATTAAACGACTTTAAAAAAAATTTAACTTTTTAAAACTTTGCCAGATAATTAAATAAATAATTAAAAATTATAACGTTTATAGCGAAGTTTAAGCAGCTCGTTATAAACCGTATAACGTATTATAACCTGTAAATATACTTAATAAAATATA
This sequence comes from Monosporascus sp. MG133, assembly GCA_004155925.1. Lineage (NCBI taxonomy): Eukaryota > Fungi > Ascomycota > Sordariomycetes > Xylariales > Monosporascus > Monosporascus sp. MG133. The sequence goes on along the minus strand of QJNX01000115.1, from coordinate 91,035 downwards.
AAATACCAGAACTTAAAATTTTATTATTAATTTTCCCATATCGAAATATCCAGTTACTAAAATTAAATATGATATAATATAAATAATTCTAAATAAACTTACCAAATATAAATATTTCCTACCCTTTTAAAGAACCGTAATAACAAAATAATTAACATACGCCTTTATTTGATAGTATCTCGATCAATACGAAAAACTAAAAAAAATTATTTCTAATCGAAATAAACTTTTTATATCCAAATTCGGTACCAGCTTTTTTAAACAAATTAACGTTAGACTTAAATTTTCGATAATTTATTACCCCTAAACAAATAATTAAACAAAACGATTAAACCAAATTTTAAAACAATTCTTTCGAAATTACGTTAATTAATAATAAAATAATTAAGTCGAACTATTACCGTTCGTATAAATAACTTATAACATATCCGTTAACGAAAATATAAGCATATTACCTTATATAGCTATATATAGACATAACGTAACGATCTAAGGACCAAAATAATTAATACGCAAAATACCGGTTATCACTATAATAACTTTACGAACAAAAATAATAATAATAAAAATCAAAACAATACAGGCCCGATTTTAAACTAAATTATAATTTTTACAGCAGAAAATGGCTTAATATTATAATAATAAAAAATTAAAAGATTAATTTTAACGAAAGGAAATAAAATCTACTTCTTACGCCAAAAACAAAACGTAACGTTAAACTTTTCCCAAATCAAAACGAAAAAACCCAGTAACAAACTTAATTTTAAAAAACTGAACTTATTGAAAATTAGAAAAATTATTTCAAAAACCAATTCTAAACTATCACTACCCAAACCAATAAAAAAATACTCATATTTTATATTTCCTTACTAAAACCAGCCCCAAAAAGCGTCCCGCTTAAAAAGAACCTCGAAATTAAAAAAAACGATAACAAATACGAAATCGAAAAAATAATAAATTCTAAAATAGTTAAAAATAAAATCTAGTACTTAATTAAATAAATAAATTACCCACCTAAAAATAAGACATAAAAACTACTTAAGCACATAACGAATACGATAAACCTGGTTAAAGATTTTTATCAACAAAATCCTAACCGACTAAGGTCACAGGCGGCAATAACCCCCTACTTGAATTCAAATCTCAAACGTTCCAAAAAAAAATTCCTCTCCCAAGGCGTTAAATCTTAAAACAAATTACGCTTATTCCCTTTTTTGTCAATCTTTTTCCGTTTCCAATCTTTCCTATTCCTTTAACTTATTCATATTTTAAAGCCCTTTTTAAATAAATAATATTTTCTTAAAATATAACGATTTAAATTAACGATTTAACCGGATAATACGGTTAAATTACTTTTATAATTATTAAATTATTAAACGTTTTTCCTTATTTATTTGAAATTTTTCAGCCCGAATATTTTAAAAAAACGATAATAAAATATAATTTTGGCAATTTTTCCGGTCTTCCAGTATGTTACGAAAAAGTGCTTTTTCAAAATAATATATGTACGGCATAATTTTAACACCAAATTAAAAAATCGATTTTATAAACTTACGATAATTTTCTGTTAAAGTTTTAAAACGTTTTTAAGGTTTAGTTAATATAATTAAAACATATTACGATATTTAAAAAAGGAAAAAAGCTTATCTTTTAAAAAGTTTTAAAATAAAAGCTTTTTTAAAAAAGAAAAAATATTATATCCATAAAGATTCTATTAAATCTAAAAAAAAACCAGGTAAATTAAAACATTTAAGGCCTTTATCCCGCCGGCTAAATCTCGGCCTTCGGCTTATCTCTATCTGTCTCCAAAAATAAAAAAAAACCATCTCTATCCATTTCCAGAAACCTCCAAAAATCTCCAGGAATCTTTAAAAACCAAAGGAAACAAAAAGGATATATATATCAAACGATTTTTTATATAAATAACATCTTTTTAATTTCGCTCTTTAATTATCAATCTAAGTTTTTAATCAACAATATCGTTCTCCGATTAAGGAAAAGATCTGCAAATCTTTTTAACGAACACCTCATTTATTATGCTATTATTACCTACAAATCAAGACCCCCATTTCGGATACTGCTCATACCTCTAGGTGGATGTATAACAGGTTCGTTACATATAGATATCCAGGAATTTATAAAACCTTAAAACGATTATACCGTATATATTACTTTCGGAAAATAAAAATAATAATTAAAAATCTTTTGCAAAAATACGATTTATATAACAAAATTCAAACACGACGTTATAAAGCATACGGAAAATTATAATTATTATTAATCGTAAAGTAATTATAGGATTTAATTACTTTGTATTTTATTACCTTATTATTATCATCAGAAAACCTAATAACGGATATATATTATAATAAAATTTTTATGATCGTAAATTAATTTATAAAATTTTCTTATTTTTTATTATTTAACGAAAATACATACGTAAAATAACTAACGTATATTTTTTTTAAACATTTTATTAACATATACGGATTTCTAATAAAAATCTTAACGGATAAAAGTATTATATTTATTTCAAAATTTTAGTAAAGTTTTATAATATAATTAAGCGTAAACCAAAAAATGTTAAGCGCCTTTAAACCATAAACGGATGGCCAGATAAAAAGAATTAATCAAATATTCGAAACTTATTTACGGTATTATATTAACTATAAAAAAATAATTAAGTTGAAAAGTTACTAATAATTTAATAAGCTTATAATATAAATTATTCCGAAAGTATTAAAACAATACCGACGAAGGTTAATTTTAATTTTATATTAAAAATTTACCGAAATTCTTTTTTAAAAAAAGGATTAATTAACGTTGAAATAATTCTTACCTTAAAATAATTAAAGTAATTATACATAAAAATAAAAATAAAATTTAAATTCGTACGTATATAAATATAAAAGTATTATAATCAGAAAAGGATAAGAGGATTAACTTTTTAAGAAAAGGAAATGGTTTATTTAATTACTAAAAATATCTAAAAAAAAGGAATTTTATAAAAAGCTCGCTTTTAAATATATCCGATTATATAAGGTTATAAAAAAGAATTTCAAAAAATATTTACCGGTTGGAATTATTTTTTAAAATTAAATTTTATCCCGTTTTTTATATTTCCTTATTAAAGTTAGCAGTAAACATAATTTAAGTTAATATAGAACGAAAAAAAAAGGTTATAAAAAACGTATTAATATAAAAAGTTAAAAAAATCTTTGATACCAAAAAGGAAGACGGCAAAAGGTAATATTTAATTAAATAAAAGGATTATTTAAAGTTAAAAAATACATAAAAATCCGTAAAAAACCTTACGGAAATTTAACGCTTATTAAAGAGTTTTTACTAGTAATATCAGAAGCATTAGAGTTAAAAATGTTCTAATTTACGTTATCCAGATCGGACCAGTCGACCGCGTTCGTACTACGGAAAAACGAAGCCATTTCGGCCTTTAACCTGCGTTATTCTTTTTTAAGCGTTCCATTTTTTCCATTACCTCCGTACCTTAAATCCTATAACGAAACATTTCGATACCACAACGGCGTAAAAGTTTTTTTTAATTACGTAATTAAAAGAAGCGCTCGAAAAGTTCCGTAAACTGTTATTAAGTTTGGAATAATTTCTTTTCGGCCAGACGTTCGGTAAACTTTAAACGATTTGTTTTATTTAACAATTTTTAATATTTAATTTCGGAAGGATTAAAAGAGTTATAAGGATTAGTATATTTAATATAACGAATATATTTTCCGGAATTAAAATAAACCTTATAAATTTTGCGTTTAACTTTGTAATAAAAATAAAAAACTTAATTCGATATAATAAAACCAAAATAATTAATTGGTTTCGCAAAAAATAAAACGTTTTAACGTTAACGAAATTTTAATTTTTTAATGTGGCTAGATATAATATTTTACAGAATAATATTAACAAAAAAGGAAAATTTTATTTACTAAATAATACGATAAATAAATAATTTTTAAAAGCAAAAATCCTAAAAAAGGGAAATCGTATTATAACCTGATAGATTTGGCGGAACCAGGTACGGTCGAAAATCTAAAAAGGAAAAACCAGGTAAACCCTTAATTACGTAACCTGTTTGATGGGTTCGATTATAACGATTAGTCCATAAATATCGAACCGGTTAAATTAATATAAGCGTTCGATAAATTCAAAGCGGTTTAATAGGTAAAGGTCGTCGAGCTGGTCGAAACGCGTCGAGCCAAAAGTAACATATATACGTTCGTTATTTTCTTATAATTTAAATAGCATTAATTTATAATATAATTTGTTTATCCAGATTAGTTTTAATATCTGCTATTATTAAACGTATTTATACCTTTAATCTATTATCTAGATTCCTATAATACTATTGCTAAATAAACCGTACGATTAGGGTTTAATAGTTGGTTAAACCAGTCAGCCGTTACAAAAGACCGGTATTAATAATAAAGGTGGTACTTGGGTTACGTTAAAGTTAATATACGTTTACAGGATACTAGCTTTCGTTCTAATATAGAACTTAAAAATGTTATACTCTTTAAGTGTTCTCTTTTTAAGGAGGAATTTAAGGGTTTACCTTAAAAAGTAATTGTTAGGGTTTATTAATTAAGTAACCATGGTTTTAAAAGTGTTACGAACAAAGGTAGGTGGGCTAAGATAACTAAAAACGTAAAGGTTAAATGTTAGATATTTTTGGTAACGGAGCAGTAGGTGTACCGCAGATGCGACAGCGAGGTTTCGGCTAGCTTTAACAGAACGTATATAATAAGTATATTAAAGCATAGCTAAGAAAAAATACGGACCGGGCTTATAACTATAAGACCCTGCATCACGCATTAAAGCATACAACTGAAGAAAATGTGTATATTAAAGGATGCATAACCTCTAAAAGGTTTTTTACAGCAAGTGAGGGTGGTGAACCCTCCTTAAATACACGTAGATACAGCTGTAGCTGACAGAAAAGCAAACGCTGGGTGTATGAAGTTATTCCCCTTTAATAGCTGATCAAACAGAGCCAAGGCTTAGTTGTTTGATCGACTTCAGCTGGGTCTGACATTTACATCAGACTACCTGACGTAACGCGTTCTAAATACAAAGGGAATTGGGCTTGCTAGGTGGAGGCATCATGCACTACGACCATGGGCGCTTCCTGTCAGGTTGATTTCACATCGATTGTAATGATTACTGCCGCTAGATATGAGAGAGAACTCAATAGTATTAGCTATGGAAGATGATAGCGTAGAAACGTAGTTTCTGGCAAATATGATAGACTTGTAAGCTGCCTGTCACGCCCTTCGTCGGATTCTCATTTTGACACCTACAGGCGGCACCATCGTGTTCAGTAACGCCTGTCTCTGGATTGATCTCCCGATCAACTCGATGTCATAGTTCATGATGATATATGCAAGGGCCTGTTTCATGGTCTGCGCAGCGAACCATCGACCAGGACAAGCATGTCTGCCATATCCCAAGGGGAGAAAGGAAAGAGTAGGAGTAGTGATGAGCTCACGCTCTGAGGACATCCGCCGTCGATCGTTGTCATTAAGACCTTCAAACTTACGGGAGAACCTAAAGGCATCAAACTGTCGGGGGTTCTCATAGTTGTCGGGATCGAGGTGAATATTCTGGGTTGGGAAGGCCATACGAACGCCTCGAGGGACTGAAAGGCCATTCCCAATGTCGAGGTGCCCTGAAATAACATCGCGATATAGATTGACTACCGTGACATCGGAGGTTCGCATTGACTCGCGTATAGTAGAATCGACACGGTAGAGTTCATCAACAGCTTCGGCAGTCGAGAGGCCATTGTGGAGCGTCGAGACACGCTTACATTCAGCTTCGAGACCGCTGATGAAGTCATTCCTGTCTTTGGCTCCATAGAGATCCAGGACGGAATGAGCAAAAACATAGCAGACAGCAAATATGAGTGGTGTCATGAGGGCAATAAGTCGGTTGGCAATTCTTGTAGCATCTAGTTGATGGGGTCCATCCTTATCACAAGTCGCAATGAGCCATTGCAGGAAATCATCCTAATGTTTATCTGATTAGAGTGCCCTAAGTAAATGGATGATATGAGGGGGGAAACACTAGAACATACCGGCGCACCGTCTGCATCTCCGTCCTCATTCCATATACGCAACCTCCCGTCAATGATTGGCACCAATAGGTTTACACAGCGGCGCTGATAGAATTTGGCTCGTAATGCTATCACCGGTCCTATTAACTTTCGGAGGAGTGGCGGGAAGCAGTTCATTACGGCACCACCAAGTAGAACGGAATTTGCGTACAGTCGTGATGCGTCTAGTAATTCCTCATTGCGGCCCATAGGTAGTCCAATCATCATTCGTTCGGCTGCACGCGCAATGATGCGCCCACAGCCATCCCAGCCATTGATGACAGTCCAATCTTTAGATGTGCCCCAGACCTCTCGAAAGGCGAGATCAATCTCTTCATCCATGTCTGAAGCGAAGAGATTCATATCTTTCTTGGACATTTTCCTTCGCACAACGTCAAAATGTAGGGCATTCATATAAATATCTGGATCGCTGATCACGTAAGGTAGCTGGATCGTTTCGATCAACCCTGGGATATTGTGGATTTTATTGTCACTAAGCTCGTCGGGCCTGGTGAGCATGTGATGGAGCAAGGATGGTGGCAGGATCGTGACAGTCTGACCTGTCCATGGTGTCGGAAGCATGAAGGGGAGGCTCAAAGCCTTAGAAAACTTGGTGTACCCTTGGGTTGCGAATTTCTGAGTTGATGTGATTGATGCTATGAACGCTCGAGTCCATCGGAAAGGACCACTTGTGGAAATGCCGACTGTCTCAAATTCGGAGCCTGTTTTGTCCTTCGTTCTGTTTGCCGGAAATGTGTTAACGAGGTACTGCAGTCCATATAAAGCTATAATGAACAGTACCACAGGCAAAAGCTGGTTTGTAGAGAACATGTTGAGGACCGTTATCTCTCAAGATGCAAGTAATGAGGACAATCGTATTGCAGCGAGATTAAGTCAAGACTGTGGCCAGGACCAGCTATTCCCCCTTTATGGAGTGCGCTAATCTATATTTAAGCATGCGAGTTTACCCATTTGCTCCTGCCGATACCAACATAAGAATCTAGTATGCAGGTTAAGTCAAACACCCGGTCAATGCACCACCCCCTCAACGCCCAGGGGGTTTCCCATACAAAATCCGCAAAACCGTATATTTATAACTAATTAACAAAAATACATATTTTAAAAAGCAAAGTTATAACATTATACATTTAATATAATTAATATGTAAATTTTAAATATATTATTAAATTAACGTTTATAAAGTAGATTTTATTATTAAAATAAAAAAAGTATAAAATTAATGTTTTTTATAAAAATGTTAACGTATTTGTTAAAAGTTACTTAATACATAAAAAATCTAATAATTTAATAAATATTATATTAATATAAGTTTAATTTCATAATAATAAATTTAACTGCTTATACTCTTATTCTTAGAAGCGATTTAAAATAGTTAATTTTTTATAATTTGTTATAAATTTTTAACCTATTTTATTTTAATCTTATCGTTGCTTCGAAATTTGTATTAGAAAAACTATGGGGCTTGGCAGCGCTTAGCAAATTTTACCGACTAACTTCATACTTTTTTTTACGTTTAAAAAATAACCTTTTTATAATAAAGCAATCTCGGATATGAAATATTTATAGTTAAATTTTATCACTTTTAATTTTTAGTTTTCTTTATATATCAAATTTAATATTTATTTTAAATTTTAATATTTTAAACATTATTTAATATATTATTTTTTACTGCTTTAATTGAAATAAAACTAACGTTTTTATAAATCTTATAATCCGGTTTTTCGTATAATAAGATTTTATATTTTTATCATTTTTCGTTAATTTTTAAAGTGAAAGATAAGAGTGGCGCGTTGAGGGGGTGGTGCGTTAACCGGGTGTTTGACTTACTCCACCTATGAGTGCCTACATAGATTACAAGGGCCCTACAGCCAATGATATTGATGTCATCTTATCCATGAGCCAAAGGCAGGGTAGACATTCGGTGACCACCTGTTTGTAATCCGTCACCCAAGCGGTGCTACCCGAAAGATCTTACCGTATTAAATCACAGGGTCCGCCGCCATGGTGATGGGTGGGAATAAATAGGCCGATCCCCCCTCCATTGTCCGAAGGTCATATTCTGCAGCCGCATTCTACAAGCCGCATAGCGAGAAGAGAGATGGAATCGTCACTCAAACGAATCAATGAGTTGGCGAAGATGGGGGAAGTTGGTCGCCGACAACTAATGACGGCCTTGCACAATTTGGCTTACTCATTGGAGACGCCCAATGATACCATCCACAGATATGGCCACTCGGTATAAGAATATTCAATGTCAAAGCTATTTAAACGAAGGCTGACTAGTTTTTAGAATCTTCAGACAGCCGCAGTGAAGATTGGTATAGACCGGGCAATTTTCAAATACTTGACGAACGCCAATGGTCCTTTGACGATAGCGGAGATCTCTCACAAGGCTGGAGTAGATCTGACTTTGACGAGTATTAAGAAATGGATATTGGGAGTGAATCTAATACTAACCGGGGCTACAGATCGTATATTGCGGTATCTCGCTGCTATCGGTGCAGTTGATGAAGTGGCCAAGGGTCAATATACTGCTAACCACATCACTTCAAACCTCGCAGAGGAACTTACCGAGGCTGGCATATCTCATTAGTATGCTCAAACTTACCGGCTCAGCTTTGGCCAATTCGATTCAGACATCATATATGCTAACTAGTGTCATCTGGACTCAGCTTCGGGACTGTTGCGCCCATGTATCAAGCTCTTCCCTCATTTCTCAAGAAGATGGGGTATGAAGACCCGTCAGATGAGTTCAATACGGCCTTTCAAAGCGCATTCCATACTCCCCTACATGTGTATGAATGGTTCTCAAAGAACAGGGACCACCTAAACCCTTTCAATGACTACATGGCACTTCGGAGGAAGCCAACTCTATCTTGGCTCACTGTCTATCCTGTTGCTGAGGAGACAAAAGACTGGGATCCAAAGCAAGCAGTGTTCGTAAACATTGGCGGGGGGGTCGGTCATCAGTGTGCTGAGTTCAAAGAGAAACATCCAGGCGTTCCAGGTCTCGTGATTCTTCAAGATCTACCACACACGATTGCTGATGCTTTGTCGACACCTGGGGTTGAAAGTATGGCATACGACTTCTTTGAGCCACAGCCGGTTCATGGTAAGTAATGTTGCTGTTTGGAGAAAGTCTACATTTAGTCGTAATTCGTGCTAATCAAACGTATGTAGGTGCCAAATTCTATTATCTAAGGGGCGTACTACATAACCATGCACCGCACAAGATCCGAACACTACTAAAGAACACGATGTCGGTGATGACGCCCGATTCGGCTTTATTGGTTGATGAGATGATCCTTCCCGAAGCAGGTGTCAATTTTGATGCAGCCTCGATCGATATGACCATGCTCACAGCCTTTGCGAGCATGGAACGCACAGAGGTGCAATGGCGGCAGGTCTTTGAAGAAGTTGGCCTTGAGTTGGTCAGAACGTACACTTACAACCCAGTAAGCTATGAGAGCGTCATGGATGTGCGCCTATCTCGAATGTCGATCATAAATTCAGGAAGCCATGAGACTTGAGTTGGTCATGGGCCTATACCCGGGCACATTTACGTCAGATTTATGCACCTTGGTGGCGGGTGAACAGCTAGTTAGCCGACCGCTTGATGCAGATTCAACATCCGCATCGCACATAATACAAGAAATGCACAATAGCAACCAACATGATTACCGAGACGCAGAAGAGGGGTGTCGCTCAAGTGTGCCACTCGGTAGTAGGACCTTGTAGGACTTTCTCCTTTGGTAGATTGGGCCATTAATGCAGGTCAGAGTAGGATCAGATTTCCTGGCGGGATTATCTCCAGAAAGAAGATCAATCCTTGCTGGAATAGCTGTCACAAGGTCTAGCCAATAGTTGAGTCCGATGCTGCCCTGTGCGGAAGTGGAGGTGATAAAGTTCGGGTCATAGTGCAGCCTTCGGGATCAATCAATAATTAGGACTACATGATACTCATGAAAGTGCATATTTCGGTGAGTCAAGCTACCTTCCTCATTGGCACCCGTGAAACTAGCAATCTTATGATCAGCCAGGAGCCAATACAAGACTTCATCGAGATTGCAGGAGACCGCAGCATACTTGAGGTTATAACAACAAGCGTGACTTGCATATAGTTACATCGGATAACGCCAGCCTGCTTAAGGTTACAATAACAGGCGTATACCTTACATCTAGTTACAGCAGGAAACACCAGCCTGCTTGAGGTGACAACAACAAGCGTGGCTTGCATATATTTACATCGGATAACGCCAGCCTGCTTAAGGTTGCAACAACAGGCATTAGCTTGCATATAGCTACAGCAGGCAACGCCGGCCTACTTAAGGTTACAACAACAGGTATTAACTTGCATATAGTTACATCAAATAACGTTAGCCTGCTTAGTGTTACAATAACAGGCGTATAGCTTGCATCTAGTTACAGCAAGCAACGCCAGCCTGCTTGAGGTTATAACAGGTTTGGAGCCTGCAAAGATTCAGAGTTGCAACAGGCGCATAGCCTGCTTATGTCCTAAGTAAGTACATAGTAGGTACGGCTCTAGGCAACCGGGGATGTTTCGATCGGTCCTGTATTAAAGCACTGAGCACGGATCCGTATGCCGGCTCGATAAAGCAAAGGGCCGAATCGCAGCCTCCTCGGCTTCTGTCTTGGCCGCCACTTACATCGTTATGCATTTGAAACTCATAAATATTATCCAACCACATAATAAATAAGGCAACCGTTTGAAATTTGGTTGGCCCCATGCTGAGGCTGCTCGTTAAAAGCGATTAGGCAACTCTATGCAACAAATAAGTGAAATCCTTCATTAGTACTACAGGCGAACACCCATCTCCGGTACGTAGGATGCATAGCCTATCTACACCCCCCTCTCCTTCAAAGCCGACTTCAATACGATGGAAAACCCGTCAACATGCTCAGATCCAATCATTGTATAGTGTGACCCTCCAACTTCGTGGAAAACAGGTGCGGTTCGGGAGAAATTAGACCACTTGCTCAAGTGGTCTCGTACCCATACCTCACGCGATCGAGCTACGGTTACAAGTGGTGCAGAGTGAAAAACATCCACGGATTCTACCTGCCCTTCTGGTTCGTATTCCGTGGCCATACTCTGCAATCCGTAAGCAACATCGACCCAACGGGCCAGATACTCTTCGCTTAGCTCCAATTCCTCCCAGCGCGATCGATCGGCGATGCTCAGCAGTTGTTGCAAAGCTGCCGCGCGTGAAAGTGCGCGGAACTCTTGTTCGTCGATGCTTTGTGCGTATTCTTGTGTTGTGAGACCCACAAAGTAAGCCAGGTTAAGCAGGCACATATTCCAGTCAAGTTGTCGCATTCGGAGTTTGATATGTGGTGGCAGATTGAAGCTGCCTAAGAAACGTACTGTGCCAATACCATCCTCATAATCAAGTTTCTTGGCAATCTCGAACGCAAGCATGGAGCCATAACTATAGCCAGCAAGTGCGTAAGGTCCTCGCGGTTGCTGTCGTCGAATAGCAGTAGTATATACTTCCACAGTTTCACGTATAGATTCGAAACAGACATGGCCGTTCTCGAAGCCCCGTGCACGTAGCGCAAATAGTGGGCGGTCATCGTCACCTAAATGTCGTGCCAATCCGATGAAAACAAGAACTTCCCCTACACCTGGATGAACCAGCCATAATGGTGTTTTGGTACCACCTTCGTGGAACGTTACCACCGGGTCATAAGTCAGAGCCTGGCGCGAACCGGTTTTGCTCAGATGAGTACTCAAAGCAGTAGCGAGTGACATGGCTGTAGGATTCTTCAATATTGTGATGATTGGTACTCTGATGCCTAAGCGAGTGTCGATGCGGTGTTTGAGCTTAATAAGGTCCATTGACGTGGCTCCTAATTCCACGAGACGCGTATGAATGCCAATCACGCCAGGCGGTACGTTCAGGGTCTCGGCAAAATCCTTGATCAGTAGCGTTTCTGTTTCATTTGTTGCTGGCTGACTCTCAATGTCCATATGTTCCTTGGCGCCTTCTAACCTCCGACTATAGGTTGTCAGATCCTTTTCAAACTTCCCTTCTTCGAATAGAGATCTCATTTTCGCGCTGGATATTTTACCAAGTGACGATATGGGAAGTAACGGCAGTGATTCCTCACTGATTGGAAATATCAGAGGTTGAGAAGCTGTGCTCAACATGCATATCTCGGACGCTATATCATGAATCTCTGATAAGTCCTGGTTGTTGATCGGCCATTCCTTGGGGATGTAGGTAATGGTGACCTGTTCGGTATGCCCTGTCCTGGTTGCAAACACAACAATGCGAGCCACACGGCCTCCAAATGCCTGCTCAAGAGCCGTCTGTATATCGGCAGTAAGGACCTTGATACCATTGATATTGATTATATCATTGTAACGTCCGATTAGACTCAAGTTGCCATTAATGTCGATTATGCCTTGGTCTCCGGTGCGGAACCACCCATCGGGAGTGAAAGCTGTCCTAGTAGCATCATTGTTTCGGTAATACCCACCGAACACGATTGGACCGCGGACTTGGAGCTCGCCAGGTTTCCCGGGAGTGACACGCTCAGTAATGCTCCCAGGGGTCATAATACGCATCTCTATTCCTTTAATACACTTTCCTAGGGATGCTACCGCGTGAGACATGGTAATATCGTAGTCAGGGCAGTCGGTATTGTAGATAGCTCCTGCGCATGTTTCGGTCATGCCAAAACCAGGAGAAATCGCATTGAGGGGCGCCCCATAGCTTGCAAGTAACGAAGATAGTGTACGGCATGTTTTGACATCATTCGCCTCCCCGCCGGAGACGAGAAAGGACAGGCTGGATAGGTCCCACGTAGATTGTGGTACTGACGGGATGGCGGTGATCAGCCTAGCTAAGAAGAAGTTCGGAGCAAATGATCGAGACACCTGGTGGCGACTGAGAAGGTCGATGAACTTCAACGGTGAAGAAATCATATCTGCCGTGCTGACATGGATCTGGTCTACGCCGAGCCAGAGGGCGTGAAGATGTATTTCGACCAGAGCTCCCACGTGATCAAGCCCAATCCAATTCAAGAAAGGTTTGTCTAAAGGGAGCTGGCGCGCAGAAGACTTTCCAGCGACGGAAGCGAGAATTTGTTTATGTGTCAGCAGGGCCGCTTTGGAACTGCCCGTGCTGCCTGAGGTCAACATAAGCATGGCGACGGAGCTCGTAGCACCCTTCTCGGTACATTCTTGGCCGCCAACGTAACCTTTATCATGGACCAAAGTTGTGGAATCTGGATTCATCGTGCGACTTAGGAGCCATTCGATGGTAAATAACTTGATACCATGCGTCTGGCCGAAGAGGTATAACAACCGAGATCGAGTAACGCATATTGGTGATTCCAGTAGTGATGAAAGCCCCTGGATGTACTTGTGACGCTGTTCCTCAATATTGCTGAACGACGGTGAAAGTACTGGTAGTCCGTTTGCCAATAGAACAGCCCAAAACCAGAGGATAGTATCCCAGTGGTCGTCCAGATATAGAAGAACCGGATGGCCCTTTTGGAATTGTTCGAGTGATTGAATAACTATGCTAGCCTGCTTAGCCTCATTATACAGTCTAGAATATGAGATTTTGTTGGCATTGGTGGTGTCTCCTGGAGAGTATACTAGCAGATGCCTGGCAGTATCTGACTCCGCTCTCGCTCGAAGGAGATCCTGGAGGTGTGTCCACGCTGACATGATGATAGTTGTCTCAAATAGATAACGAAAACACACAAGGCTAGACTCCACGAACTCTATTATTGCTGAATTGTATTTATATTGTAATGTTCTTATACAGAGCAGATATATAGCCAGAAACAAGACGGCATCCCCCTCCTCCTTGCTTGATTAAACTTCTCTTGTCGACCGCTTCCTGAACGAGAACCATATCGAGCCTTGGTCAGATGGTAATGACAGGATATGGACCCCGGCTAATCTGAGCCTATTATGACGTGATCTCGTTCTAGCTTCTGAGTCCTGCAGGACAAAAGGCCCGAAAAAATTATTCTAACACCTCCCATTGTGAAGTATCTTTATCTACTGAATCCAACATGTAAGTCTGTTGCTCAATCCAAGTGGTGTGGGGCCTCACCAGGTTACGGTATCCAATACCTATGCCTTGGTTACATATTAGGTAGTAAACAGCCAGATAGGTAAAGCCCATCAGGACCCCACACCAGTCTTCACCGCTACTCCTTATTCGTTGCTTTGCATTTAGCTGCGTTGCATACCCGTATCTCATTTGCACCCTACAGTTCGGGCGATCCCCCGGGTGGCAGTTTGCGAGGATGCGCTGTTACCTGTGCTGAGTCTATCTGATACGAAGCGGGATCAATCGTTGAAGTAGCAAAATGGATAAGGCGACCTGTCAGATATAGGGGTCATCAGTTGTGTTGCATTGCATGACTAGTTGCAGGCGCTCTAGAACGCGCGCTGCACTTTAATGTAATCTGTCCACGGGAATATATATGGTCCGATCAAAGGGAGCCTTTCCGTATATGAAGTGCTAATGTATCCCTGCTAGCTAACATACCCCCTTAACGCCTTAACGTAATTACGGCGTTAATTGTTATCTTTTATTACTTTTTAAAGCCGTAACTTTTTTTTTTCTAGTAATAAAAATTTTATAATTAATTAATTTTTCTTTTAAAATTGTTTATAAGTAATTTTTTTTACCGATTATAAATTTCCTTAATATTTATAAAATTTATTTATTTTTTAAAATATTGAAAAAGTTTACGTAATAAAATTTATATTAATTTATTAATTAATATATTATCCGTAAACGTATAATTTATTTGAATTTGATTTTTTTTTCCGGTTTTTGGAACTTAATAATTATATATATTTACGTAAGGTATTGTTATTTATAAAAAAAATAACGTCGGTATTAATAAACCGTATAATTTATTAATTATTATATTATATATTAAACGGCTTTATATTTAGGCCGATTTTTATTTTTTAATTAATTAAAACTAAAATAAGTTTTTTTTTATAATTTACGGTAAAAATAATTATGAAGTTTTATTTATTTATCCGTTAATTTATTACTCTTTTTTTTATAATACAAGCTTAAAACTTTTTTTCGATCGATTATCTTTTATATGAAAAAGGAGTTATTTTAAATATTTAAGAAATCTTTATCCTTAAATTATTAGGTTAATATTTAGTTCCGATTAAATATAAAATAAATTTTTTTAATAACTTTCTAATACGTAATATTAAGATTTAAGTTAAATTAACTAAGTTAAAATACCGGAAAAGTTGTATTAGGTTATATTTAATTATTACGTATAAAATAAAACCGATTTCCTTTAATATTTATGAACGGAACTTAAATGGGCCAGATTAAAATTTGGTAATAATTCGAAATTCGTTATTAATATATTTACAAATTTATTTAAGGTTTTTTTAAAAACTATATTAACTAATCTATTTATAAAATGAGATTATGATAATTAAACTTTTTTATTAAATGTATTTTTAATTATTTTGATACAGAAAACTTATTATAAATTTTTATTTTTGATAAAGATTTACCGTTATTATATTTATTAAATGCATTAATTAATAAAGTTTTAATTTCGTTTACGGTAAAATATAAAGATATTATTTATAAAACAAAAAGAGTACCTTATAGGGAATAAAATAATAAGGTTCGTAAAAAACGCAATTAAGTTTTAATATTTTAAATATCTTAATAAAGACTTTCTGTTATAATAAAGGTAATTTTTTAAATTTCTAAAACACTTTTATAATTAAAAAGAACTTCTTATACTAAAAATATTTTAAAGATATTTTTATAAATATTAAATAAGGTAAATCTACAATTACGAAAACGTTTATAACGATATATTATTTAAGTCTTAGGTTAAATTTAGCCGTAATAACGATTAAAATTAGAAATAACTTTTTCTGTATAATATATATATATATTATTATAAAAGTTCTTAAATTATTAATTATTTTATATAACGAAATATGTTTAATATTTTGATAACCAGTTATACTTATTAAATTTATAAATAAAGTTTTTCAGTTTTCCGGAATAATTGCTTTAACAAATCTATATTTAGCTTTTAATGGTTTTATAGTCGTAATAATAGGTCACGTTTATATATCCGGTTTTACGATTTAAAAATTATATTATATATTTTTATCTTAAAATTCTTTCGCCTAAAGTAATACAAATTTCACATAATTATTTTCCTTAAATATCCGAAATTTACCGGCCGATTATTAATTATATTAATAAAAATAGGTTCATCGGCTTGCGTTAAATACGGCTCTTTATATTTTATAATCGTAGTAATAATTATCCTTTTATTACGGAACGTACGGAAAGTTTACGTTTATAATCCGTAAGGTAGTCTTAATTTTTACCTTTATTTTAAAATAATTAAAATGAAAAAAATTTAAAATTATTTTTGGTTTTTCCGCTAACATATTAGTTATAATAGTTATTAAAATAAACGTTAGTAAAGTTAAGAAGTTAAGGGACGGAAATAGCTCGAATATAACTGTTATATTAAAATAATTAAAACTTTACGACCAAAATTATTTTCCTTTATTCCATATGTTTCGTACGTTTATATAATTTAAAAATTAATATTTTTATTTAACTGGTAATTAAATTATTCACTTTAGGTTTTCTTTTTTTTCGTATATTTATAAGGTGTTTATAAGCTTAATTAGGTAATTTTACTTATTGGAATAATTTACGTAATTTATTTCCGTAACTTAAAAAAAGTTCTTTTTTAAATTTTTAATATTACTTAAAAGGGTAGCCTTTTCGTTAAATCAATCTTTTCGGGTAGTGGTAATTTTATTACTTAACGAGTTTCAGATTTCGTAAATATTCGTAAACCGGTAACCGATAGCGAAGTTAATTTATACTTTAAGATTTAATTTTTAAAAGTTTCTTTATAGCGGTAATAATTATAACGTAAGTTATATAACCGTATATTTATAAATATATTTGTTATGGGTCTTAATTAATGATTTTAATACCGTTTTTATATTAAGTAAATAGAATAAAGTTTGTATAATTCTTGTTAAAAAAAGCGTATTTATTGATACGGTTATATAAATATATTTTATAAGGGTGTATACGATTAAAAACGAACATAATTTAATATTATTTCGTATTATAATCACTTCTTTTTAACTTATACCCTTTAAGCGTTTTATACCCCCGTTTTAGGCCTTAGTATTCGGTATTAAGGGTTTAAATCTGATATTAAAAAAGTTAATTAAAGCATATTTCGAAATTAATAATTTTTTAAGATTTTATTTTCGTATTTAATTATTTATGGAAAAACTTTATTTTAGTTTTTCAAAATTTTTAATAGGTATCGGACTGCCGTAATTAACATATTTTATTTTCGATTTTTAAAATAAAGTTCCTAAATAAAACCTAATTAGCTTTATGTTATAAATATAACGTTTTTATAGTTTTGCAGCTTTTTTTCGGAGTTTATAAAGTTGATAACGATTCGTTATCTTAATTAGGAGGTTTTCCTTTTCGGTTTATAAAGTATTAGGCTTTTAGTTTTCGTTTTATTATATATTTAATATTAGATTATTATAAAACTTTTTAAGCCGACTTTTTTTATATAGGATTATAACTAAACGATTACTTTCGGTTTTAAAGATCTTAATTTTAAATATTACATCGTACCCTTACCAGTTTATAGTAATTTTATTATATATAAACTAACGTTTCGTTTATAAGTAATTAAAGTTATATAAGTTATTATTACGTTAATAGTTTTAATAACGACCTAATTAAACTTCTTTATTAACTTAATAATTCCTTAATTAAAATTGTTTAACATTAAACTATTACTTTTCGGTTATTTTATTAATATCTTTTTTCCGGAATTGCTGTAAGGATATTAAATTATATGCGAAATTTTTATAATGGGTTCCGTTATATAAACGTAACGTTTTTAGGCCTATAAGACTTTAAAATAATACGTCTATTCTTCCGTATTAATTAATCGGAACGAAGATTATTTTTACGCATATTCCGGCTTTTTAAACAGCCGTTTTATAATTTAGGAATTTATTAATTAGATTAAAAATATATATTATAAGCTTTAAGTCTAGAATAGATAAATTCCTTAAGCTATAAAACGCAACGTTTATCGTATTACGTTAATTAAAAATTGGAAAGTACGTTAATAGTTATTTATTTCTTTAAGAATTAATTTATTTATTAAGTAATTAATTTTTTTAAATTTTAATTAAACGCTTAATTTTTTCCTTTAAGGAATGATTGGAAATAATCTGGTCCTGCATTAATGTTAAAATTTCCTTATTAAGCTTAAACTTTGTTAGAAATTTACTAAGAAATGCGTAATCATATTAAGGTAACGTATATCTAAGGTTTAGATGCGTTCTATACCGAGTATTTTATATGTTTATGTGACGGCTGACTGGCTTACCCAATTATTAAACCTAAGTCGTACGGTTTATGTTCGCAGTAATATTATTGGAATTTAAGCAATAAACTAACGGTATAGTTACGTTTAATAATAGCAGATGTTTAAGCTGATTTAGGTAATAAAGATATATTATAAGTTGGCATAATTTATATTACAAGAAAGGAATATACGTATATATGTTATTTTTGGTTTCAGGTACCTAAGTGGCTTTAACCTTTAAGTTTGTTAAAACTTTTAAGTTTATTATAAGCTTCAGAGGATTAAAGCGTTAAATCTTTTAAAACTTTTAAGCTAGTTACGTAACCTGGGACTTACGTTAGAGATATGTTTTATATTTTCCAACCGTTTATTAATTGGTTAAGTTTTTAAGTTATAATACGATTTTTTTGTTTTAGAAGGTTTGCCTTTAAAAATTAAGTTGTTCGTTATATTTGTTTATTAAGTAATTTCCTTTTTAACATATTACTTTGGCGTTATTTTAATTATTATATTTAATAGTATTAAGTTGTTTTTAAACGTAATAACGTTTAAATTTAATTAAAAAGAATTAATATTTTTGATTTTATTATATTTTTCTATATTTCATATTTTTGATATATACTTAAATAAGGACTTTGTAAGGTTTATTATGTTCTGGGAAGGATTTTCATTATATCGAATATGGTGGTTTATGTAATGTATTTAGTTCTTTTATTTTTAAATATTAACGGCTTTTGGACGAAAAAAAGCGATTGGAGCGTAAAAAAAAGCATGTACAAAAGGTTTTTCATTTTGCTGTTAATAAACTGGACCGTTTCTCAAAGTAACGTAAAGTTTTATGCCTTCGTGGAATTAAAATGTGGCGGTGTGGTATTTAGTGTACGGAAGCGATAAAAAAACTTGAACGTTTAGAAAAGGCTTAATAATAACTGGAAATCGAATTGGCTATTGCCGTATAAGCCGTTTTTTCCCTAATTGGTCGTTATTACGTAACGGGGGTTAAAATATACTTAACCCGAACGGTTCCGTTGTTGTTGGTAAAAGTTTTTTAGAAAATGTTAAACTTTTGTAAGGTTTTTTACTGGTTTTTAGGTATTTTTTTGATTCTGGGTAATCCTTCTATTTAACCAAGTATTACTTTTTGCCCTTTTTTTAGGGTATTAAAACCTCTTTCGACTTTTTATATTAATACGTCCTTTATAACCTTTTTTTGTTCAGTATCGATTTGAATTTTGTTTGCTGTTAATTTAAATAAGGGAATAAAGAAAATTGGATAAAGTTTTATTTTAAGGGCTAGGTTTAATTGATAATTATTTTTTAAGATGTTTTTTGCGACCTTATACGGTTCGATAAATTTGAACTGGGATTTTTTATTTGGTTGTTTTCTTTAAATATTCTTGGTGATTAAATAAATTAATTTTCCTTTTAGAAAGTTAGTTTTTTTAATATCTTTTTTAGTTGTTATATTTTTGTCTTTAAATACGTACGAATTCGAATGTTGTTTTTCTTTTTATGTATAATTATTTCGATTTTTATAAAATATAAATTTTTTAAACGTTTATTAATTTATATATATATATATATCCCGATAAATATTTAATATAAAACTAAAATTAACGTTAGTTATTATTCTTTTAATATTTTCGTAATAGTTAATGTTATAGGTTATTGAGGTTATTAGGAACTCTTTAACTTAATTACTTTATTTATAATTAATATAAAACCGTTAGTAAATTTCAAATATTTAGTTAATCTTTCCTTTAACTATCCGTTTATAGTTTAAAAGCGTTTAAAGGTTTAAAATAAAAGTTTAATTCTGTTATATGGTGTTATTAAAATTTGGAAGTAAATATAATACCTTTATTAAATATGATTTTTATTAAAAGTTTATATATATTCATAAGATATTTAAAAAAGAACGTACGTTAATTATTTTGCGTTTATATTTTCGTTAAATAATAAAAAATAAAACAATTTCATGAATCGATCTTCGATTATAAAGATATGTTCGTGCTATATGTTTATTACTAAGTTTTTTGATAATAATAATCTGGTAATAAAATTAAATATAACCGATTTTTATGGCCGTTTTGCGATTAATAATGGTTATATTTTTCTATATGGTTTATGGCGCCGTGTTTGGGTTTTGTTATATAAGTTCTGTCTTTATAAATCTTTTTTAATTTTTAATATTATTTAAAGGAAATATTATAAACGTTATAATTATTTTATAATTTTATGGATTTTACGGTATGCGTCTAGTTAATGTTTATATATTTCGCGCGTTAATCTTTTTAATTATCTTTTTAATATTTGTATTTTATTTAATTTTCTCTTTTCTGGTAACTAATTATTATATTGTTAAAGTTTCTGATATAAATCGGGTATCCGTTTTTCGGTTGTTATAATTTGTCATAACTTTCTATATCCTTTTTTCGTTAGGTTAAATACCTAGTATAAGACTTTAAGGATTTTCTTTTAGGTCTGGTTATTTATTAAGAGCGTTTGCTGTATCGTTTCCCGATTTCCTTTTGTGCATAATAATAAAATCAAATTTCGAAAAGTATTTTGCGTAACGCAACTATCGTTTTATTAATTTTTAGATAGTAATAAACTGGGTAAGCTTTGTATAGTTTGTGTATATTTTAACCTGTTATAAGGTTCTTTTAAGGTAATATTTAAAATTTTAAAAGTAATAACGATGGCTAAGAATTTTTTATTTAAAATGGGAGAATTTACTTTAATTTCTTTTAATTTATAAGAATAAAACGTAATAAGGCTTAAGTTACTTTAATTATTAGTATGTGCGATTATTTGGTTTATTACGTCCTCCTAAGCATCGGTTTTTACATTTATAAGGCGTTTAGGGTCGTATATAATTAGTACCAGCTCGTTAGTAATTACGTTTTTTAAAAAATGTTTTTTTTGTTTTATTTATCTATTAAAATTCGACTTTTTTTTAATTAGGTTAGATAAGAGTAATACGAGTTTATAAAAGTTCTGAAAAAACGTTCCGTAATAATTGACGCATTTAAGGAAAAATTAAATTTCGGTAATTATTATAAATACTTTTTATTTTTAAATTGCTGTTATTTTTTAGGGGTTTATTTTGATATATCCGGTAGTAATAACGTATTTCAAGTACGATTTTCTTTACTTTTAGAACTCGTTCTTTTTGGTTTTAATTAAAAGATTAATACTTTATAAGGCCTGAAAAACTCTATGAACGTATTCTTTATATTTTCTTTTAAAGTTTAAGTAAATAAGGATATTATCGACATAATAGAAAATATATAATTAAGGTATTCGCGTATTATAGCGTTAATTATTGTTTAGAACGTTATAAGTATTTTAATAAGCTGAAAAATATTATCAGATATTTCTATAACCCTTATTTGGTTTTAAAGGCTATTTTCTTATTTATTTCTTAGTTTAATGCGAATTAAATTATATCCGTTTCGTAAGTTTAGAGTAATTAATTATTTAATTTTATAAAAGCGATTTTTATTTTAATAATTAAAAACAAAGGTATATAATCTTTAACCGTAATATTGTTTAATTATTAGTAATTATTTAATCGAGATAACTTGTCATTTTTTTAATACGAAAAATATAAGGTAATTTATTAATAACTTAAAAGGTTTAAGATGTCCTTTTCGGAACTTATATTCGTGGTACTTCCGTAAAGTATATAAATTTAATTCGTATAGGTTATATCTGGGGTAACAAATAATCCTTTTATTATTTTTCAAAGTCATTTCGTAATCTTAGTTATTATATTTTAATAATTTTATTTCGGTTTGTTTTTTAACTAACCGTTCGTATTATAATATTAAAATAATACTTCAATTATTTCTTTTACTTTTTCGGGCTAATATTATAGGCTATCGTGTATTTTATATAAACGAGTTTTCATTATAATAATAACGCGTTATATATATTTATTTTGTACTTTTCTTTTATCGTATTCTTTTAAGGAATCCGGTTTTTGCCGTCTTCTTATCGCTGTATTTGCCATTATCGGTATTAATTAAATGGCAACATTTTTTCCTTAAGTTGTTTTTATTAATATAAAATAAACGGAATTTTATCAGGCCGATTTCTAATTAGTTAAAGAAATTTATTAATATAATATTTCTAGCAAATATTATATCGTAATTTTATATTAAGGCAATGTTAAAATTAATAATTTATTTTCATCCTTAAATATAAGTTTTAAAATAGTTAATTTCGCGATTAACTTAGCCGTTATTATAAGCCAATTTAAGATGTTTTATATTTTCAATTTCGTCAGGTTCGGCTTTATTTTTTTATATTAAACGTAATTCGTTAATTAATTCCGGGTTACCGTGATTCGGGTCGGTTCCGTAATTTATTATAACGGTATATTTTTCTTTCCTGAATCGTATTTTAATTATAATAAATAAGACTTCTGTCCTTTTTATTGCCGTATATAAAGCTTTTTTAAGGGGTATATTTTTATTTCTTTTATTCTTGTTAACTTATGTCTTTTTTATAAGTGCCGTTGATTTTTTAAACCTACTTCTAACTTTTTAATATGTTCTTCATTTTTTCGGTTAATTTTTTCAATTTCTTTTAGCGAATCTTTTTAACGTTGTAATTAAGTTTTAAGTTTAAGGAATTATGCGTAAAATTCCTTTTGTTAGATGTATAGCGATATTTTTAGGTAATGCTTTTATTATTACTGGGCTTTATATTACGTTAAAGTTTTTTGCGTTTTTAGGATTTCTTTTTTATAAATCTCGTTTTTTATTAAGGTTTTTAATAAAGCATAATTTAAAGCGTAAGTTAATAATAACTTTTTGAAGGTTTTTTATTACTGTTTTTAATATTCATTTTTTTATATTTTATAGTTATATTATTCGTAATGGTATATAAAATCTTATCTAAAATAACCTTTTTTTAATTATCCTTTTTTGTTATAAGGATATCGATAATGTTTTATATGGTTATAATACGTAAGTGTCGGTATTAAGTTTATGTAACGAACCTGTTATATATCTACCTGGAGGTATAAGCAGTATCCGAAATGGAAGTCTTGATTTGTAGGTAATAATAGCATAATACATAGTGTGTTCGTTAAAAAAGATTGCGGACTTTTTTCGTAATCAGAAAACGATATTTTTGATTAAAGATTCATAGTTAAAAAGGGAAACTAAAAATGATGTTATTTATCAAGGAAACCGATTGTTATACATTTATTTCGAACCTAGCGAGTATATTTAGGATTTATGAAATTATATATTTTGGTAAATTACCTAAATTACTTAGATTACTTTAACCATAGTAAAAAAAGTTAAACTTTTTTAAACCGAAGTTTAACCGTACGGAGCCCGTATTAAGCTTTTAAATGCTAGTTTCCTTACGGATAGGAACCCTTATTTTTATATTATAATATTATTTCCCCTTTCCAAATTTTTTGTCTTAAAAATAAAAACCGTAAGTATTTCTTTTGTTTTGACGGAAGGGTTTTTAAGTTCCTTTCGGCTAACTTTATTATAATAGGTTACGCTTAAAATAAAAAGGGAAAAAGAATGCCGCGTTTGTATTAAAACGGATTTCGTATTAATCGCGTACAAAACTTTGCGAAATTTGGTTCCAAAATTATTTCTTGTTCGAATTATATTTATTTTAAAAAATTTAAATATTTTTACGTAATGGGTATTTTAAGTTCTAGTTGTTATATTCGTTATTAACGTTTAGTATATAACGTACTGGGAATAGACTTTTCGGCAAATATTAGGGGAAAATATAACCGTTTGCAAAAAAAGAAGCGCAAGGTAAAAAATGCTTTAATTATTTTATTTTAATCATTTAAATCGATTACGTTTTTAATAAAATATTTGAAAAAAACCGTTATTATTTTAAGTGAAAAATATAAACGAGATTAATAAAAAAAGTAAGAAAGAGTAAAAAAAACTTAACGTCATATAAAGGCGGAATAAACGTAACCCGCTTTTAAGATAGACGCCGTAATAAAAACGTTTACTTCCTTCGATTAGAACGTTATGGGTCTGGATTTAAGTAAAGGGCCGTTATCACTGACGACCTTGGCCGCGTTAAAAATGGCCGGTTAGGGTTCTGCCGGTGAAACTTTTTAATTAGGTTTATCGTATTCGTTAGGTGTTTCAGTGGTTTTTATATATTATTTTTAGGTAAGTAACTTATTTACTTAACTAGATACCGGATATTGTCTTTAACCATTTTAAAATTTAATACCTTTTCGATTTCGTAATCGTTATTATTTTTTTCGATTTCGAGGTTTTTTGAAGCGGGATATTATTTAGGCCCGGTTTTAATAAGGAAATATAAAATATAATGTATATTTTTATAGTTTTAAGTATTAATAGTTTATAATTAGTTTTTAAAATAATCTTTTTAATTTTAAACAAGTTAAGTTTTTTAAAATTAAGTTTATAATTAAATCTTTTTATTTTAATTTGTAAAAGGTTTAATATCGCTCTTTATTTTTATCGTAATAAGTAAATTTTATCTCCTTTCGTTAAAATTAAATTTTTAATTCTTTTTTTATTATATTACTGGGTTATCTTTTGATGCAAAAATTATAATTTTATTTAAAGCCGGGCTTATATTATTTTAATTTTTGTTACCATTATTTTTGTTTAGGAGGTTATCGTAACCATAATTAGTACCTTACGTATTAATTATTTTAGTCGTTAGGTTGCTGCTTTATGTCCATATATAGCTGCATAAAATAATATACCTATGTTTTCGTTAACAGATATATTTTAGGTTATTTATATAAGTAATAGGAATTTAACCTTATTGTTTTGTTAATAATTAACGTAATTTGCGAAATATTATTTTAAGGTTTGGTTTAATCGTTTTGTCTTATTATTTATTTAAAGATAATAAGTAATTAAAAAATTTAATTTAATATTAGTTTACTTGGAAATGTTAGTACCGAATTTAGATATAAAAAGTTTGTTCCGTTTAAAAATATTTTTTTCTGGTATTCCGTATTTGTTACGCTAGTATTAAATAAAGGCATAAGTTAATTATTTAACTGCTATAATTTCTATAAGGGGTAAGAAATACTTATATTTCATAAGTATATTATTAATTACTTATATTATATCGTATTTAATGTTAATAAATAAGTTTTTCGATATAAAGGATTTATTAATAAGATTTTAAATTTTGGTATTTTATGTTTTATTAAATATATTTGTTAGTTATAATAATTTATACGGCTTATATCGAGTTGTTTTAACTATATTATAAATATTATAATTTCTAATTATTTATTTAATTATTTCGCGTAATTGCAGGAAGTTATGTCTGTTCTAAACTGGTTAATAATCTTAAATATTCTATAATATTTATATAAAAAGGTTTTATAAAACTTTTAACAAATTTCTTTTGTTGCTGGCGGGGAATATAAATTTCACAGCGAAATAATAATTAAATCTTATTATTTCTTTTTAGTTATTTAACTTTTTTTTATTCTTCCGGGTTATAAGAATTATTAAATTGGGTTAATTTTTCTGGAATAGGTTCTTTTAGGGTTATATATAGCTATATTATTTTATCGTCCTTACGATATCATATTTGTGTATAACATTTAGAAATTTTCGAATCGTAATTTTTTTTTCGGCTTAAAATATCCGCCTGGATATTTCTTTAGTTTTTAATATGGTAAATATTAAAGTTAAATTTAAACAGGAAAGTTTTCTAATTCTTATGGCGTTTATTTAGCTTTTGGATTATTATAAACCCAATAAGATCTTTATAATTTGAATAAATATCGAATAATTTTTTGATTCCGTTAAAAAAAAGTTCTTATTCCTTAAATGCGAAAACAATCGTTAATAACTTTTTTTTCGTAAATGCGATATCTGAATTCTCTATCCCTAAAAGCTTTAAAAAAAAGGTTATTAAATCCCACTTTCCCTGATTTTTTAACTATTTTAAAACTGTTTTAAGGCCGTAATTTAATGTGTTTGTTTTAAGCCTTTTTTTCCGTTTACAATTTAGTAGCTTAATTCCCGGGGCGTTAATAATCTTATCCATAAATTTTTTAAAGTTTTTTTGTTTCCTTTAAGATTTCGAATTTTTTTCCGATATACTTTTTGGCAGTAAGTTTGGTTAGGCAGCTGCTAAGTTTGCTATAATCCTTACTTGAAGATTATATATAACCGGAAATCCTAAATATTAACGGATATTAATAATAATAACTTAATTTAGGATTAGCTAATTTTTAATAATGTTTAATTTATAATTTTGGATTCAGATTTATTTGAAGGTAATAATAAAATTTAAAAAGTTTACTTTTTAAATATATTAAACCTTTTCTTTAACGTTTATTAATAAGTTAACTTTTTCGAAGGTTTTTAAAACATAGGTTCCGTATTTTCTGCATTTTTTTAAAGTTTTTAAATCAATAAAGATATTATTTAAGCAAATGGAAACAAATTTATTTAATAATTTGCGTAAAATAATGGTAAATATATACTAAAAGCTGGGTGAAATATTGGTTAACCTCTATAACATAACTTTATACTTATAATACTTATAAATAAATTTAAACCCGATTTTTTACTTTTCGTTTTTAATTGTTCAAATTCAATAATAACCGTCTGGTAAATTTAATACTGTAAACGATTTAGTTTTATTAAAGTTTTTTATGGTATTTATTAACGTTAAAAGATATTTATTTTTAATAATGATATCGGTTAGTTATTAATAATTATAAACTCGTCGGTATATTAAACCTTTATTTTTATCGATCCTGATCTTATTATCTTTTATTTTTGGTACTATTATAATTAAATACCCTCCAGGTAATTCGGCTTTTTAGATATAACATTACATAAGGTCTCGTTAAAAACTCCTTTAAAAAACTTTAGTTTTTTTAAATTTTATAGGGTAAATTTAGTAAAGTTTTAGGTAATATCCTTTTTTAATAAGAGTTTTATAATCTTATTAGTTACAATTAGGTAATTTCTTTCGGGTTCGTTTCTTAATTAACCTTTTTAAACTGTTAATATTTAAGAAATATTATATTTATTAGATTAAAAATCCTAATTTCTTTAATTATATAATAAGCTTTTTAAAAATCCGTTTTAGCATTATTTTAGGAAAATGTTTAGTTCCTTTAATTAACCCGTAAATTGCTGGAACGAAATCACGCTATTTCCAAAATAATGTCGTATTTTAAGGTATCGGCAGTATCCAAAAAAATCCGTTCCAGATATCTTTCTATTTAAACCGCAAGTTTTTCTATTTTCTAGAAAACTTAACCTTTACTATAGGTAAATAAGTTTCTATCGATAATCCGTAACTTATATAACTGCTACTTATACTTTTAAGAGATTTGGCACTTTTTGGTTACCTTTAAATAAATAAAATTTCCTTTTACTCCAAAACGAATTATGGCATTAAATATCCTATTTTTATAATAAATAGGGATCTTAATTTAACTTCGTCTTCTTTTCTTTGCCTTATATAAGGTTTTGTATATAAGGGCTTCTCGATACCTTACTTTGGAAAACCTTCATAGTTTTTTAATTAATATGCTTTGGAAATTAAAAAAAGTTTTTATTCGCGTATTTCCCTCATCGCATGTTTGGTATAATAATTATTTATATTTTTGAACCGCTTTTTATTATTAAATTAGCATTTAAAAGCGGTTACCTTTTTTAGCTTTTCTTTGGACATTATACTTTACGAACTAGTGGATCGGAAGGGTAAACCTTTAAAAGGGGTATTTCTATCGCTACAAGTTCGTATTTAATATAAAGTATCGGTAGCTAATATGAACATCCTCACATTATGGCCTTCCGGCTTTTTCTTAACTCAGAATATAGGTAACAAGACCACGGGTAATTTGGTTATTAAGGGGTTTTATTATATTTATATTTATTATCTAGTTTTATAGACTTTTTTTATTATATCTTGATAAAAAGTCGTTATCTTTTTTAGTACGAAGGGGGATAAAGTAATTATAATCGTGGAAAGTAATATAATATAAAAGCTTATAATTATCTGCACGTAATTCGGGATATATCGTGCATTCCGAAAACATATAATGTTTTAAAAATAATTATTTATGGTTACCGAAATTCTTTCGTAGCTAACTATCTAAGTTATATATTTTATATTCCTGTATATCGGGGTAACAGATATATCGTAACTTAATGGTTATTTTAAAGGCTGCTACTTTTGAATAATATTTACAAACTTTAACCGTAATACTTTTATAAATAGTATAATCTTTCCATTTTAGGTCGTCATTTTCTAACATTACTAATCGTAATAATAGCAAATTCCTAATTAGCTGAAGTGAGGCTTATTTCCTTTTCATCTTTTTCCTTATTTTCTATTTTTTGTTCAGTCGCGTAAATCTTTTTTCTCGGATAAAAAATCCTTTCCTTTTAAGTATTCCTTTTCTTTAGTAAAAAATGCCATTTGTTCTTAACATGGCCCTTTTTGCCAGAAGTAAAATACTTAACCTAGGACTTATTTTTTTGGACTCCTTTAAAGCCGTGCTAATTTCCTTTTGGGATCTATTCTTTTTTCGTTACTGCTAGAACGTCTATCGTCACTTCGTCTGCCGGTTACTTTTTTTAAGATACCGATTAAAAATAGGTCGGTCGGCGATAATAACTTTATTAATATAGTTTTCGAAAAGTCTGGTTTTCAGTACCCTAATCATTTCACCCTTAACCTAAGGCTTTAGGCCGTTATAAAATGGGGAAAATAATACATTTTATGATAGCTTCACAATAGCGACTAAACGGTTAAACTTAATCGTATACTAAGCTGCTAACGTGGTTTATTTAAGGTTATATATTTATTTAACCGTATATTATTACTTATCGACATTTCCGAATATAACTTATATTCGGTTTTTAAAATATTCATAATCGTTAAAAAAATAATTAATAATATCCTGATAATTGTCGCGATAATTCATTAAATAACTTTTAAAAATGGTTTTAAACTAATTAAGTACTTTCCCCACAAATAATTACGAAATAGCCATTATTCTCAAAAATCCTCCATTAAAAAACTTTCCTATTATTTAAGGTAAAATTTAACCTTAACCAAAAATCCATTTATATTAATAAATTTATTATAGGGTTTAAAGTGAATTAACTTGTAACTTTTAATATTAGGTATTTTATATTAAGCAAAAAAAGGTATAGTTCTTTTTCGGTCGTAACTAAACAAAAGGGGAGCTCGGGGCTTTGGACGGGAAGTGGTTCTTAAAAAAGGTACAAGAACCCTTTTTTCTACCGGGCGAGTTTGGTATGACGGCAGCCACCAGGATCAAACCGTGAGGCTGGCAACCGTCACATAAAGCTGACAGCTGCCATATGAACTAGCCACCTGCTATATAGAGAGTGGGGACATTTGTAGATCTTTACGTACTTTGCAGTTTTGCGTTTTTTTTTTCTTTTCTTCAGCTTAAAATCTTCGTTCATAGTACTAATAAACTAGTTATCATGTTATCTTAATGCTAGCCGTAATATTATTTTAAGCTTAGTCCTTTCTTTATTAGCTAACGATTAATAAATAAGGTACCATATTTTTTTTACGTCGATACGTAACGACGAAAAATAACGCGTCCAGATTAGATCCAAAACCAAGACCCAGATTAACTAATATTAAAATTAGATATTTGTTAGAAAAAATTACCTATTAGCCAGACGACGTTTAAAACGATTTGAATTAATTAGAGGTAAAATCAAGAATATAGAAAACGATAAATATTTTTAAAGAAATGGTAAAAAACGACGTACCGAAAAACGAAACCGACTTTTTAAAAATAAAAGGTTTACTAAATTAAGACCAAAATCATAATTATTTAAAACCCGATTTTAATAAATTGTTAATCGACGAAATGGCTAATAATAATTAAAACGTTTAAGAAAAAATTTAAAAGTTCCGTAACGAAATTGCTTGCTTTTAAGTAAAATAAAATTATTTCCTTATTTTTTCCGATAACGTTAACCGCCTTTGCCGGAAAAATATAATTAATATCGTTTTCGGTAATATTAATACGTTTCGCCTTACCGGTATGGTAATATGGCTTACTTTCCGTAAATTTATAAGTAATAATAGCGTAAATTTTAGTTATAACCGAAAAAAGAAAACCTACGTTAACGATTTAGTTATATTTAGTAACGATAAAACCAAATTTAACGCCTAGGTCCGTAAAGTTACAGATATGTTCGAAAGAAACGAACCGATTTTTCGGAACGAAAAAATTTACATAATTTATTTAATAAATTTTTTAGAAGAAAAGGGCGAATAAGTAATTGAAATTTATTACCGATTAATTATACGATTTTTTTTTACGTAACCGAAATAATTAAGTACTGAAATTATCGTATTATAACCCGAATTAAATTTCCGTTATTAAAAAAACTTTCCATATTTTTGCTTTTAAATCCGGTAAAAATTAAAATATTTACGATTTTATTTTTAAATTTAACGTTTTCGTTTAAAAGGTTAAAATTACCGAAAATAATTAAAAGTAAATTTTGTATAAATAAATTTTTTTAAATTTCGACTTATATCTTTTTAAAAATAACCATAATTTTAATATTATTTACGAAAGATTTTATAACCGCGTTATTATAGCCGTTTATAATAATTTATTTCTTTATAAAAACGTTAATAAAAGCGTAACTTCCGATTATATAATCCGGATAATAATAAACCGAAAAATAAAAATAAAAAACCCCGTTTAAAAAATAATTCAGATAAATTAAAGATGTCGGATAATACGGGTAAGTTTTTATCGGAAACCGAGAAAAGAATTTATTAAAAAGCCGGTACGTATTTTAATTATAACAAAACGGAATATAAGGTTAACGATTACTTTAATAAGAAAAAAGGTCGTTACGGTAAAGATAATAAAAAATTCGTTTAATTCCGTCGAATCGGAAAAAAATAAAACCGTCGGAAAATTTTTCGAAAATTTTTTTTAAATAATAACAGAAATAAATAATTTTAAAAAATATAACGTTTTTATTAAAATTACGTAAACTTAAGTAAATAAGATTAACTTATACGTTACCGGTTTTTATTAAACCGGAACATAAATTTAATTTTTCGTTAATTCTTTTTTAAATAAACGAAAAAATAATTATAAATTTATATTATCCGCCTAAAAAGAATTAATTTAATTAAAGGATTACCGGAAAGAATTAATTTAATTATAGGATTACCGGAAATAAACCGACGGTTAAATAAAAACCCAGATAATTATAATATTCGAAATTAACGGACGACGTTTTTCCGATTAAGTTTTTTAAATTATAGATACCGGGTACGATATTTTTATCGGTTTGAATTAAATAGAAAAATATAATTTATTATTAAATTATAAAAATAATAATATAATTTAACTTAATAATTTCTTAATTTTAATTAAATTCTTATCGGCAATTAAACTTCTAACCCGATATTTATTAAATTCATACGTTAACCTTAAAATTTAAAAAAACGTTAATTATTATAATTACGTTATAAAAAAGGCCGATAAATAATATTAAATTTTCCGACGTTTATAAAAAAAACCCAGAAACGATTTTACCTTAGTTAAGCCGATTATTTCCGTTATAAAATTATTAAAAATAATATAATTATTATTTCGTTAACGAATAAATTTAAAACCGACCTTTATCCGGAACGATAAAATAAATTTCCGTTACCTTAAAAATAATTCCTTTAAAAATAAAAAACGAACGTCGTAACGTTAACCGCTTTGCAAAAATAAAAGATATGTAACGGTTAAAAAATCCTTTTTTCCGAAAATAAAAATCCGGAATACGTAAAACGAATCCGGAAACTTTTACCAAAACCTTTTACCCATTTAAAAGGATTTTTTTCGAAACAAAAGCTAATATTTTCCCGGACTTCCGATCCGGCCATAACGTAATTTTAAAATTCGACCGGCCGATATCCGCCTTTAGACCTTTAACGTACCGGACGTCCGTTTAATATTTGATGTTAAAAAAAATAATAAAAAAATTATTAAAAATAGATTTTATCGAATTATATATACGAAAAAATACCGCCTTAATCTTATTTATCCTAAAACTATATTCGTCGGAATGCCGGTTTTATATCGATTATCGTTAAAAGCATTAATATTTAAAAAATCGTTTTATTTTTTTTTTATTTAACGGTATTATATTTAATTATCGAAATATTAAACGATTTACTAAAATTAATATTATTTAAATATTCTATAAATTTCGTATCTTTATTAAATCGGAATATTTAATAATATTTAAAACCCGGAAAAAAAAGGTTTATTAAAACTTTTTTTTATTTAAACTTAAAATAAATGTTATTTAATAATAATTATTTATTAATACCTAATTATATAAGTTTTTCGATTATTACGTTAACGTTTATATTAATAACGTTTTAATTTATTCCGACCTTAAAAAGAATATTAAAATTATTACGAAAAAATTATTTACCGGTTATATAAAATTAACTTTTAAAAAAATTTCAAAATATTCTGGTTTAATATTAAAAAAAAATATTTCTGTATTATTATACAAACCGGTATAAGTATTTTTATCGATTTAATTAAAATTAAGGTTATTTAAAAATAAAAATTCGAAAGCTTTAATAACCGTACCGTAATCCGTTTATTTATAAAATTTTATAATTACGTACGAATATTTTGTTACTATAAAAAAGGGATAATCGAATAATTAAACCGTTTATTAAAAAAAAGTTTTTATAATAAAAGCCGAATAAGAACGGGCTTTTGAAAAAATGAAATAATTCGTTTACGAAGTTTCAATTTTTGCTTTTTTTCGATATAATTAACCGATTAAAATAAAAATAAACGCATCCCGAAACGTAACCGGAAATATTATTTAATAATAATAAAACGATAACGAATAGAAACTAATAAAATATTTTTTAAAAAATATAACTTTAATAAAAAAGGTATATTTTATTTAAAACCGAAAATTATTCGTAATGGTTTAAACTTTTAAATATTACTACCTTAAAGTTTATTAAATTTTATAAATAAACGCCTTTTTTTATACGTTAAATTTAATAAACCGATTTCCTTTTTAATTTTGATATTATTTTTTAATATCGACTTAATAATAAGAATATTATCGTAAATATCTTATTACGAAAAACGGTCGATTTATTTACCGTTAAAGCCCGAAAAAAAAGGTTTTAAGCTTTAATTCCGTTAAAACGATTAAACTTTTTTATCGTTATTATTAACGAAATACCGATTAAGGTATAAACCGAAAATATTCCGTAAAATGCCGATTTGGTTAATTTTATCCGTTATAAAAATAAGGCGTAAAATTTAAGCAAAAAAAAAATTTAATAATACCAGAAAAAATAATTAACGGCCGTATTTTTTTCCGTACCGTATTTATCCGCAAAATTTACGTACGTCAAATATTTACGTACTTTAATTAAAATAAAATAATTAAAATATTAAGACGAAAATATACCTGGTTCTGGCTTAAAAAAGATATCCGATAATATATCCGGAACTATTATGATTATTATCGAAATAAAAGGTTTTAAAATAAAACCCCGGAATTTTTTTAAGCTTTTCCTATTCCGAATAATATTCAAAATTACGTTATAATCGACGGAAAAGATTTACCAAAAAACCGTTACGATTATAATTATATATAAACGTTTATTAATAAATTTAATAAAATTATAATAACCTTATTTAATAAAAAACTTAATAACGTTAAAATTTTAATTAACTGATATTATTAATATTTATATCGTTTCCTTAAAAAATCCGTTATTTAAATTAATAATAACCTAAAATAATTCGTTTTTTAATTTTTAATTAAATTAAACGAATTTACCGATATAGAT
Organism: Monosporascus sp. MG133; assembly: GCA_004155925.1. Taxonomy (NCBI): domain Eukaryota; kingdom Fungi; phylum Ascomycota; class Sordariomycetes; order Xylariales; genus Monosporascus; species Monosporascus sp. MG133. The sequence continues at coordinate 56,579 of QJNX01000115.1, read as the reverse complement.
TATCGTTACGGAAACGTTTTATATCCGTAAATTGAAAAAAGTATTAAATTTATAATCTAAAAATTAAATTAATATTTACGTTTTTATATCGATAAATACCAAAATAATTAAAACGTATCTATACCGGTATTAAATTTTGTACATAATTTATTATAATATTCGTTAATTAATATAATTCCGTTAAAGGTTATATTAAATAAAAATATCCGGAATTTGTTTTCATTAAATTTAAATATAATAAAAATAAAAGCCGAATTAATTTAACAGATATTAATAATTATTAAACGAATTAAAAACGTAAAAATGTTAAACGGTATAATTTAATAAAATACGTTAACTAATTTATTCTAAAATTAACGATAAAACTTTTTTTCCGTAAAAAAGGTTTCGTAATATAAATACCGATTATTTATTTAAACTTATAATAAATAAAACTATTTAAAATTTTTAAAAAATGCGGATATAATTTCGTTTTTAATTTATTACCTAATTATAAAATAATTAACTTATTTTACGCCGATCCGTTACGTAAAGCCGCTAATAACTTATTATTTTAACAAATCCAAATATTACAGTTACCTAAAAAAATTAATACTAAACCAAAGTTTAAGTAAAATAAATCGAATAATTAAAATTTAACGGATATCATAAAAAGTTATAATATCGGACCAAATAAAAAAATTACGATTCTGATAAAATATAATATTTCGTAACTAACTTTAAAAATATTCCGATCGTAATAAAACGGTTTTATACGGAATATTTTAAAATATTTAAATTATTAATCCGCTTATAAAAATAAATACGCGTAACGGTTGCTAACAAAATTAACGAAAGCCATTCCGATAATAATAAGGCCGTAAAAATAGGAACCGGAATGATAAGGAAAAAACGGTAATTATAATTAACAAAGATTTATATATTTCTTTTAATAGTATATAAGTTTTTAAAAGGGGATAATATAGCAGCAGCTACCAGGATCAAACCGTAAGGCTGGCAACCGTTATATGGAGCTGATAGCTGCCTTATGAACTAGCTACCTGCCACATAAAGAGTGGGGATATTTGTAGATCTTTACGCACTTTGCAGTTTTACGTTTCTTTCCTTCTTTTCTTCAGCTTAAAATCTTCGTTCATAGCGCCAATAAACTAGCTACCATACTATCTTAATGCTGGCCGTAACATTTGGTATTTTCCAAACTAAAGTTTATAACTTTTTTAACTATAAGGTTTAGTTGTTGATTAGTTCTAAGCTTTCTTTTTTTCGTTTTCTTATTTCCGTACCGTAGTCTTTTTTAACTTTTTCCTTTTAATTTAACTTCTTAAGTTAAACTTTAATAAATTTCTTTGGGATAAAAGTAAGTTACTGTTAGTAAAAAAAAACTTTCTTAACCCCTTAACTCTGGTAATAACAGGTACCATATTATTAATTAACTAAAAATATTTTTAATAAGGGGTGAATTATTTAATTCGGTTATTAATTTTTTATTAAGTAATAACGGGAAATAAATATGCTATTTGTTTACTGAACGTTATTTTATAATATCGTTTTTATTGAGTTTAAAAAAGCTTATATCCAATTAGGCCTTACATTATTCGTTAGCTATTAATTAAAAAGGTATTAAAATAATAACGGACCTATTATATATTTATTTAAAGATATAAATAATATCTGAAATAAAGGTTGTAATTTGCAGGTAATAATAACATAATAAATAAGGTATTCGTTAAAGAAATTCGTGGACTTTTTTTTAATCAGCAAATAATACCTTTAATTAAAGATTTAAATTAATACCTAAAAAACGAAATTAAAAAAGATGCTATTTATAAAGAAAACCCATTATTATATATCTATTTCGAATCTAGCGAATATATCTAGAATCTATATAATCTATATAATCTAACGGATCACCTAGATCACCTAAATCACCTTGACCTTGGCGAGAAAAGCGAAGCTTTTTCTCAACCGAAATTTAGCCGTACGGAGCCCGCACCAGGCTCCTAAGTGCTGGTTTCCCCAAGAATAGGAACCCCTATTCCTATACTGTAACATTTTAGTCCCTAATATCTTTGCCGGTCTGGTTTATAAAATCGAACCTTTGTTGGTATATGCGAATCATTCGTCGTTAAATATACATTTATTATTTCTGGTATCGGGGGTAATAGGTTTTTATGCAATTAATGCCGTATAGTTTCTTATATCGGTCGGGTTCCTTTTAATATAAGGTTTCGTTCTAACCTTGGTATTTTTTAATTTATTTATTTAGCCTTTATTATTTTTGTTGTTATTATTTTTATTATTATATGCGAGATATTAACTTTTTAGGGGTTATTCTTTTTATCCGTTATTTTTTCGAAATTATTAGGCAATCGTTAGGGCGGTTATAAAGCTACGTTATCTTATAATTACGCCCTGGGAAAGTATTTTAGCTTTTCGTAACCTTTTTCGTACTTTTGTGGTTAGGTTAAGGGGTTTTTTTTTAATTATGCTGAACGCTATTAACTTATTATTTCTCTTTTTTCGTTGTTTCTTAGTTACCGGGATCCAATTATAACGTTATTTCTTAGGTACCTTATACTAGTTCTTAAAATGGCCTATTTTGCTATAATTATAATATTCGACCTGGGATTGATTTTGATATCGGGTTATCCCTAATTTTATAGATTCTGCTACCGTTTTATAGGTAATAAAAAACGCGTCGCGTTTTCTGAGTTGGTTGGTTCCGGAGAACCTAGGCCTAAGGGTAAACTATCCCTTTCGTTCCTGTCGACGCTTATACTATTAATTATCGATTTTTACGGCCTTTATAATATATTTATTTCCGGTGAAAAGGCGCCTTGTTTTAATAATTTCCTTTTTAACGTTATTCTTTACGTTTTGATAAAAAATATTCATTAAGTTATCGTCTTTTTTATTTACTTATATTATTTTAATTATAAGGCTTTTAAACCTTATTACGTCTTTAAACGTTAAAACTTTTTATTTTAAGTTGTTAATTTTTCACACCGTAATTTCTTTTTTTTTTAATTTTACCGAAATTAACCTTTAATTCTTTTCGAATTAAACGTCACATTTTAAAAAACATTTAATAGCTGTTTGCGGGTCCGATTCTTAAATTTTTAAATAGTTTCGTAATGTAAGTTCGAAGTAATTTAAAGTATCCTTTTAAAGGAATACCGTAACCGTAAAGATTTTATCCGCCTTATTAATAATTTTTTAAAAACGGAAGTAAATATATATTTAGGTAAAAGAAAATTATAAGTTATTTTTTTATTATAAGGTTCGGGTTTTTTAGGCTTAATTTTGATTTCGTTAACTTAAGTTTAATAAATAACGTTAATTTAAGTTTTAAGGCGTTAAAAGCTTTCTTTAAACTTTTTAACTTTATTTTAGTTTTATAAAATTATAATTTTTTAGGTATTATCCGATATGTTAACGGTATAACGTATGACTTAAAGTTTAATAATATTATTAAATAAAAGTTTATAACGTATAACCCTTTAATTAGCTTAATTAACTATTAACTTTAAATTATACAGTTTATATTAATAATAATATTACACAAATTTAAGTAATAAAGTAACGGTATAGTTATATTTAATAATAATAAATATTCTAGGTAATGTAACTAACCTAGTTATATTATAAGTTGGTATTATTTAGATTATAGGACAAAAATAAGCGTATATATGTTACTTTTAACTTTAAGTGCTTAAGCGGCTTAATTCCATAAGTTCGTTAAAATCTTTAAGCTTATCGTCAGCTTCAGGGGCTGAAAATGCCAAGCTTTTTAAGATCTTTGAGCCAGTTACGTAACCCGAGATCTCCGTCAGAGATATGCTTTACACTCCCCGACTGTCCATTAATAAGCCAAGCCCTTAGGTTATAACAGTTTAACTTTTAACGTTTCCGTTTATTATTATTATTATTTCGGCCTGCTTAACATCCGTTACGATTACTTCGTTTCGGCCCTTTTTTTAAAGCTTTTATTACGTAGCTAATTATTAATATTCTTAATTTTTTCTTGGTTAGGATCGTCCTAACCGGAAGGGTTTATTAGGGCTTTATAAAAAGTCGAGAATATTATTTTAACGTTTCTTACTAACTGTTATGAATTCGTTATAATATAATGGCTTAAAAAGCTAGCCCTAATTTCCATGTAATTAATTATTCTTTTCTTAATTTTATCCCGTTTAAGAACTATAAATAATTTCGATTAATTAGGTATAATCGGCATTATTGCTGTATATAGTTAATTCGTCCAGATTACCAGCATAATCGTTTCGAAAGCCCCGTAACATTAGCCCTGAACTATAATTTTCTATTACTTCGTTATTTACTTATTAAACTTTTTAATAGCTTTCGGGGCCTATTTTAATCGTTTTTCGGATTTACGTTGAATATTTATAAATAATCGATTATCGTAAGTTTTTCTGATTTGTTATATTTTAACGTATTAGCTTTTAAAATCGTTATCTATATTTAAGTAAGTTTACTTAGTCGATAAAAGATTATTATTTAGAATTTATTTTCTAAGATTATTAAAAACCTTTCGGAAAGTTTTATATTTTCGATTTAAGTAAATGTAGGTTATAAAATCCTAGTTTTAAACTTATCTGCTTTCGGTTATTATATTAAAGGTATTTATCGGATGGCCCGTTCGATTAACTTTTTCGATTTACATAATTCCTTCAATGGATAGATTAGATGCCTACGTTAACTAACGAAGACCTTTTTTAAATAGGAGCTTATATTAGGCGGCGTAAACTTAATCAGCCGTAAAAGGTTCTAATTAAGGTTAATATACTTTTATGCATTATATCCTTGAACTTTAATCTTAAATTCGACCTTAAATTTATCCTAATCTTTAAGACTAATATAGATAACTGCGGACGTTATCGGTACGGTTGTTATTATAACTAATAAAGGATATAGATAATTATTATTAATATATAGCTTTTATCGTCTTAGCATTAACTAATCAGTTAATAATAGCACAAAGTAAGCAAATAAATTTTTTAATTAATAAATATAAGGATTATCAGTTATGTTGTATTATATAACTAATTATAAGCGGTTTAGAACGTGCGCTGTATTTTAATATAATTGCCAGATATCGGGGTTATTAGTTATGTTATATTGCATAACTAGTTGCAGGCGCTTTAAAACGCGGACTGCACTTTAATATAATCTGTTTACGGAACATATCTGGTCCGATTAGAGGGAGCCTTTCCGTATATGGAGTGCTAGCGTAATTCTTGCTAGCTGATATACCCCCTTAACGCCTCGACGCAGTTACGGCGTCAATTGTTACACTTTATCACTTCCTAGAGCCGCAGCTGTTTATTCCACCTTTCCTCCGGCAATTACATCTTTCTGATTAGCTAATGCCTTATTTAAAATAACTTTTAAATTTTTTTTTGTTAGTTTAAGGCTTTTATAATATCCATTAATTTTAATTATTTTTTAAAATACCTAAAAGGTTTGCGTAATAGGGCCTTTATTAATGTATCAGTTAATATCTCGCCGGTAAACGAATATTTTATTTTATTTATATTTTTTAGTTGTTTTATAAATTAATAATTATATATATTAGCGTACCGTAATTTTATTTATAAAACGGAAATATTGGCCTTAGTAAGCCGTATAATTTATTAATTATCGTATTATATATTTAATTGTTTAATAATTAGACTAACACTTAATTTTTTTATTAATCGAAAACAAAAAGAAAATATTTCTAACTTCCGTAAGAAATAATAATTCCGTTTCGGTTATAAAAATAATTATTCTATCTTCTTTATGAGCCCGTTATCTTATTATTCTTTTAAATAACTTTATAATATAAGTTTGGGAACTTTTTCAGGCGCTTATATTAGCCGTAAAAAAGGTATTGGTTTAAGAATTTAATAAGTTTTTACCCCCGAACTGTAACGTTCATATTCTAATTTCGATTGCGTATATAATAATTCTATTAATAGCTTTATAATATACGTTATTAAAATTTAAATTAAATCGGGCTAATTAGAATACCGGAAAGGTTATATTAAGTTACGTATTAATTATTACGTATAAAATAAACCCGATTTCTTTTTTAAATATCTGTTAAGGGAGTTTGGGTAGGCCAAATCATGGTTCGGTAATAATTTAGCACCCGGTATTAAGGTATTTTAAAAAAAATTTAAACTTTCTTTAAGGATTAAAAGAACCAGATTTTTTTATTAAATCTGTTTTTAATAGTTTCGATAGTAAGGAATTATGATAAGATTTTATTTTTGATCAGAGTATACTTTTCCCGGATTTATTAAATTAATTAATTCACGAAATTCTGTTTTTTTACAGTAAACCGTAAAGATGTTATTTTTTTTAAAAAGAAATGCCGTCTAATAAGTAAAACAGTAAGGTTCGTAAGAAACGGAATTAAGTCCTAATTTTTTAAATATCCTAATAAAATCCTTCTGCCATAGTAAAGATCATTCCCTTACTTTATATAATACCTTCTTAATTAAAAGAATCTTGTCACATTATAGGTATCCTAAAGTTATCTTAATAAATACTTAATAACGAAAACGTTTATAACGGTGTATTACTTAAATTCTAAATTGAACTTAACCGTAATAACGATTAAAGTTCAAAACGACCTTTTAATTAAAATTAATACGTATATATTACTATAAAAGTTTTTAAATTATTAATCGCCTCGCATAATACAACGTACCTTATATTTGTATAACTAGCTATATTTATTAAACTTATAAACATATACTATATATACCTTAAAACTTATTTCTCTTTTAGTAAAAAATTAATTAACGGCTTTTTAAAATTATATCTTTATATACCTTTATATATAAGCCTTTGCGGCTTTACGGAATAACTCTCTTAACGGGTATATAGTTAAATTTTTATAACCTTACGTTAATAATAACAGGTTAGGTTTATATATTCCATTTTGCGACCTAAAAATCTTATTATCTTTTTTTATATCGATACGTTTCAGATTAAAATAACGCTTATTTCGAATAATTATTTTCCCTGACCTTCCCTAACTTACCGGCTGGTTATGGAGTAAATTTATAAAGTAACTTAATCGTTTAACGTTAAATACGGCTTTTTAAACCTTATAATTATTTTTAATAATATTGCCATGATACAGAAGATATAAAGAAACTACGTTAACCCATAAAAAACGTTTATTTTTTACAATTACTTGAAATTAAATAATATAACAAAAACTTAAGGTTGCCATTTTAACATCCGCGGGCATAATAATCGGAATAATTATTAATATAAACGTTAATACAAATAATGGATTAAAGGACAGCAATATTTCGAACATACCGGTTGTATAAAAGTAATTAATCCTATACGAATAGGTTTATTTTTTCTTATTTCATACATTTTTTAAAGGCTTATATTATTTTAAAATTATCCCCTTTACCTAACCTGAAATTAAATTATTGCTGTTAAATCTTTTTTTTTCCTTTTTATATATATTTAAAGGTATTATAAACCTAATCAAATAATTTTATCTATCGGAATAACTTGCATAATTCAGTTTCCGTAATATAAAAAAGGTCGTCGTTTAAATTTTTAATATTATCTAAAAACGTAGCCTGTTCGTTAAATTATGCGTTTCGAATAATAATAACGTTATTAATTAACGGGTTCTAGATTTCGTAAATATTCGTAAATTAATAGCCGCCGAAAAAGTTATTATATATTATATAATGTAACTTTTAAAATCTTTTTATTATGGCGGAAATAATTATAACGTAAACTATATAGCCGTATATTCGCAGGTGGATTTATTAAAGCTTCCGATTAAGTACTGTGACGCCGTTTTTATACGTTAAGTAAAGATAATAAACTATATATGAGGTTCTATTAAAAAAAGCGGATTTAAGGATACGGATACATAAATTTATTATTACTTTAAGAATATATATAATTAAAAACGAAAATAATTTAATGCTATTCTGGATCGTAATGGTTTTTTTTAAACTATATTGCCTAAACGTTTTATATCCCCATTTTAGACCTAAATATACGGTATCAAAAATTTAGTTCTAATATTAAAAAAGTTAACTGGAATATGTTTCGAAATTAATAATTTTTTAAAACTTTTAAAAACTATCGGAATACCGTAATGAATATATTTTACTTTCGATTTTTAAGGTAAATATCCTAAATAAAACCTTAATACCTATCGGTTATAAATATAACATATTTATAGCTTTTTAAGTTTTTTTCGAAATTTATAAAATCGATAGTGATTTACTATCTTAATCGGGATGCTTTTTTTCGGCTTTAGGCATATTTACCTTTTAACTATCGCTTTATTATTCGACCGTTATTAAACCCTTTAAACAGACTTCCTTTATATGGAACTATAATTAAGCGATTATTTCGGGCATTAAATATCCTAGTTTTAAATACCATATTATACCGTTACCGGTGCATAATAATTTCGTTATATATAAATTAACATTTCGTTTATAAGTAACTAAAATTACTTAAGGTAAATAATTCCGTTAATACCTTTAATAACGAATTTATTAAATTTATTTATTAACGTAATAACTATTTACTTAAACTTATTTCGAATTAAATTACTATTTCTCCGGTTATCTTATTAATGCCCCTTTTTTTAAAGTTGTTAAAGGATACCAAATTATACGCAAAATCCTTGTAATAAGTTACGTTATCTAAACGTAACGGTTTCGGGCCTATAACGATTTAAAATAATTCGTTTACTTTTCCGTATCAATTAATCGGTACGAAATCTTTATTTTTACGTATATTCCGGCGCCTTAAATCGTTATCGTATAATTTAAAAATTTATTAAGAAGGTTAAAAATAGATATTATAAACTTTAAATCCCAACTAAATAAATTCTTTAAAAGATAAAATATAACCTTTATCATATTACGTTAATTAATTATCAAAGGTTACGTTAAAATCCTTTTTTTTTTTAAAAAAATTGATTTAATTTTTAAACAAGTAAAAATTTTATACTTGTTAATAAAAAAATACTTTTTTCCTTTAAGGACTATTTAATAACTATACGTTATTAAATTAATATTATTATCGTTTAAATAAAGGGGAAATTCTTTAATACTTTTTAAAGAAATATATAAAGATATTAAGGTAATTTATAATAAAGGTGTAAGTAAATTTTATAACGTATACCTTATATATTTAACTTTTAAGGTTTCCGTTTACTGTTATCTTAATGTATTTCTAAATCCTTACGGCCGCCTTTTCGTTTTAACTTCCGGTCCCGGATTCTTTTACGCGGTTAAAGGTTAATATGCTTAATTCTTTCTTAATTAAAATTATCCTAATTAAAAAAGCTTATAAAAATCCTTTAAAATATCGTAAACGTTACTTTAACATTTCGTAATATTAATAAGAAATAAGTTATAATTTAATGGTTAAAAGGTTAACCGTTATCTTTTAATAACTAATCGTACCGTTATTAACCTTATTTTCTTTAAAAGGTTATTATTTAAATCCCGATAAAAAGAAATTAATATTTTATATAAGTTATTAACTTATACGATTACCGCTTCGTTTCTGGTATTTTATATCGTTATCCTTAGCTTATAAACTTCTATTATTTTATAATTTATTTACTTAATTTCTTTCGGAACTTGGAAACTTATTTTAACTTTTTGCGGTGTTTGTGTTAGGTATTAATTATGAGCCTGTCTTTACATACCTTGCCCGATTCGACTAAAATAATAAAATATTCCCTTTACTATTTTCCTAGAGAATAATTCGTCTTCTTAATTATTGAAAATACTGATTCTCGAACTTATTCCGTAAAATTATTAATTATTTTAAAGAAATTTTCGTACTTTCGATCTTCGTAAGAATACGTCGCAGAGTTTTAAATATAGGTTTATATGCCTTTTATCGTTATTTCGAAATTATTTATCAGATAATGTACTTAATTAATTCTTTGGATTTACATGGTTCCTCCGGAAAATAAATTAGCTGCCCACGTCCCCTGGCGAATTCGTTTTTTTAAATTAAATATTATATCGGGTGTCTTAAATTTAATAACTTCTGGAATATCCTAATTAGGGTTAATATAATACTAAATACTAAACGCGGACGTTTTCGAATAAAACTCGCCTTAAAACGATCTTAATCTTTAATTTCTTTATAAATAACGGAGGATGTTAACGATACGGTTGTTATTATAAATAAATAAAGAATATATAGAATTACGACTGATATAAAGCGTATACCGTTTTAATAATAATTAATCAGTTAATAATAACGGAAATTAAACGAATAAAATTTTTAATTATTAAATATAAGAGTTATTAGCTATATTATATTATATTATACTACTTATAGGCGCTTTAAAACGCGTATTGTATTTTAATATAATCTGTCTACGGAATATATATGTTCCGATTAAAAGGAGCCTTTCCGTATATGGAATACTATCGCAACCCCTACTAGCTGACAATAATCTGTCCACGGAACATATATGGTCTGATCAGAGGGAGCTTTTCCGTATATGGAGTGCTAGCGCACCCCTGCTAGCTGACACGGCCCTCCCACTAACGCTCCACCACATCAACGCGCCACCCCACACTCGCGTTATGCGTTAATCCACTTACTGATTTTTTTTTCCTTATAAAAAGGCTTTTAATAATGTTTTAAAAAAATTAAAAAGTTATTTCCTCATTTACCAGAATCTGCGCTTTCGAACGATATGCAGCTTTTAGCTTAATTCTGTACGGTATAAACAATTAACGAAATAAAACGTAAAAAGTTTTTACGTTTAATTTTTAAAAGATACCAAGTCGATAGGTGATATATAATATACCGTATCAAAAGCGTGCCGACGAAAAAAAAGGTTAATAAGGTTCGTTAAAAATTATTACGGATCTAGGTGAAATTTTAGCCTATTAGGTTATCGTATAAAGTTAATTAAATTATATAGTATCTTTTTCCTGAGTTCGCTTATACGTATAACGCCTCTTAATTAATAATGGTAATTCCGAACGTTTAAGAAAGGTTAAGTAACCCGATTTTTGCGTTATTATTTTAAAATACGGAATTTTAAAAATATACCGATTAATTATAAACCTTTAAATAACGTTTTTCCGGGTTTTCTTAACGTTATATTCGAACTTTTTATTTTATCGGAGTTAAAGTTATTAAATAAAAGAACCAATATAACGCGGATAAGATCGGGATAATAAAAGGTATAAAAAAATCTTTTTCGTTGTTGTTAAAGTTTTTTAAAACTTTATTTTTTTAAACGATATTTTTTTTAAAAAGATAAATTATTATAATTGCATATATTAACAATAACGGACATTCGTTATTATTATTCGCAATTTTAAACGGCGTTAACGTATAATAATAAAAATTTTCCGATGCGGATAATAAATTATACCAAAATTAATTTTTATTACTATAAAAACGGTTAAGCGAATACGGAGATTACCTTAAAATAATTTCGTAAGGTTTTTATCTTTAATATTAAACCCGACAACTTTAATAAATCAAGGTTTTAAATTATCGACGGCCATAATAGTTATATTACCGAAAAATCTATATAAATATGCCGTTAAGATATAATTTATATTATTTTCTTATTTATTTATACTTTTTATATTTTTTAGCTTTTTAATATAGGTATATTTATTACGCTAGAACGAAGGTTTTGTTGTTAATTCCGGCAGCGTTATTACGGCCGAGTTGTCGAAGTTATAAATAAAACCAATTTCCTTTAGGCGTTTTTAAAAACGTAATACGAAATTTTAATAACTTCGAAATATAGTTTAAAAAGCTGGAAAATAATAAATTTACGTTTTATTAATAAAATTAAATACGTGAAGGAAAAAAGGAAAATAATTAATATATTTATTTTAAAATCGATCTATGCCTTATTACGCCTTAATTCTTTTACTTAAATAATTACTTTAGGTACTAAAATATTTAATAAAAGTTAATTTAAATTACTGAAATCTTATTATATAACTTTTATTCTGTAAATTAATAAAGGCCCTTAACGAAAAAACAAGTAGGTTTTTTAATGCCGAAATTTATAATAATTAATTAACTGTAACCCTTAAAAAGGCGAAGTTTAAAAAACGTAAAAATTATAACCCGAATTAAATAAGAATTTTATAAGGATGATAGCGGTTAAAAAGGTAAAAGTAAGACTTAAAGCCCTTACGAAGAAACCTTTTATTATTATTCGGCAAAATTAACAGAAAAACGATTTTTTCGAAACCAAAAAAGATAGCGCCGATAATCCTAATTATATTAGTATGCGTAATTGTTAGTATAAAGTTAATTAATTAAATGGTTATTAAGATATTTTTAATTCCGCTAAAGGGTTATGTTATTGATGGCTTCAAAAATGGGTGGCGCGTTGATACGGTGGAGCGTTAGTGGGGGGGTTGCCTTATGCGATCTCTTTACCGATGCCAGTTCCTCTGGGTGGTGTCTGTCTATCGGTGATTACATTTACGATATCAATTTGATGGTGCAGCGATAGTCCCATTTGATAAAACATACTGCTAACCATCTGAGCAACGTCCGTCCGGCGAATCTCTGCTCCGAACAGCCAGTTAGGGGATCCTCGCTATTGTTGTTTTGTTAATAGGGATACGGTTCTGGTTTGGTGCTTCTCCAACGTGTAATTAAATGGTTTCTATGGGAGCTCCGTGAGTTCCTCTTTTATGAATCCACACATATTCATAACTTAGTTTGATACAATTTTCGGGTTCGCACTGATTTCAAAAAGCAATCAGTTCAATATACTAATTAAGCCAAGTTACAACGTGCAAGTACCCTTGTGTGCCTTTTAAAACCAGATATACGACAAGCTTTCCAACAACGTTAAAGTCAAGGAAAATCGAGACAGTCCGAGGTGTATCATCCAAGATAGCGCTATTGACCTCATTCTCCAGTCTTTGTTCACTTTTATGGATCTACCTCCACCAAAAGATGCGAAATAGGAAGAAAGCCTTTTGTTCCAAGGTTTACTCCATCCATGACGTGCAAATAATCCGCGCTAGACCCTATCCTCATAAGTGACTGTAAATTGGTCCATCACCCGTACACCTGTACCTGTAGTGTCTCTCATCAAGCTTTGGGAACTTCCAGTTTTTTGTAGTGAATTGGCTTTTGCGTTGGGGAACGTTCCAACTTGTACTCCATTCACATTAGTTCCAAGATAACCCAGCTTGTGGGTGTTCTGCTCTAAGTCATGGTAATGGCCCGACGTAGCGTAACTACTCTCGGGCGCTGACGACTTCTTGTTACTTGAACGGAAGAAACGGCTAGATATAGATAAGCTGAATCGACTAAAGATTGAGGATTCGATCTTCGACGCAGCCCGGAGAGCAGGAACTGAAGCCATGATGATGACCATGGTCTGTTCGACACCAGACCACAGTGCGGCGATGCTGGACGCATACTGAGGCTCGGTAAGTGCCGCTGACTGAGCCTGTACGGTTATCGTCTTCATGATCGAGACTGCTACAGTGACTAGGGAAGCACACATTAGAAGTATGAGTGCGATTCTCCGACTGTAGGGCATCTTAAGATGCCAGATGATGAGGACAGGGAGTAGAATGTAAGTCAGGTCCGCGAACGTGAATAGTGCTGTTGAATGTATCATCAGCAAAGACGTCGGAAGAAGAGAATGGGAAGACAGAGGCTTACATTGGACGGTATATGCAGTGTATAGAGAGACATTGGGATCCATGCGACTACCCTTAATTGTAGGATTCCAGAGTGCTTCGACGGGATGGGTCCCCAAGAAGGTGATCAACAAAATGAAAATTCCGCCAACGCATTGAAAGGCCGTGAAGATTATGAGATACCACTTGAACCATGTCCTCACCCCGAAGAGGCGGATCAAGAAAATGGCACTAGAGACACGAGCCAAGACTGCAACAAAGGTCCCGGGTATCATCCACAGCCAACCCCATTTCAGAGCATTCACGAGTTGGTCGAACGTGAGATCTGCATCGTGCTTGCCTAGCCCGTAGGAATACGCCTTCGATATGAAGCCGATATCAAGTAGTTGAAGTATCTTTAGGATATCGTATCAGCGATTCTATTCAGTAAGCATGGACGTCTAGACAACTTACAAGGGCAGCAACCATTAACCAGTCGTCCCAGCTCAAGCCTCCCATTTTATTTCGCACATAGACACGAGCAATCACGACAAAGAATGCGACAATCGTAAGCGCCCACAGAATACCAATAATCATCGGCCCACGGCCCATATCATGGTGGTTGGCAGTAGTCGACATCGTGGTTTAGTATGCCTTTGATTATATGAGCAATGAATGGTGATTCACAGGACAAATATATAGAGTCCACGACCGGGTTCGAAGGCTAAGTGGTAGGTCTTCAGTCGCTTGAAGCGAGGCAACCTCGGGATACTCCGAGGGTTACAGGAAGGATTCATCAGACAATATAGCTACGCAACGAATCCGTGTCAGCAAGTCAGTCGTGTGGGGTGTTGGATGTTGTTGATGTTAGTCGGTGGATTGCTTCCAGGAGCTGAATGGTCGATATTTTTAGGTTCTTCCTGAAGTCTGCGGTGACCGAGTAGCTACAAAACGGTACTTGTAAGTACCTAGTCCAGTTCTGTAGATTCGAATTGGAGTGTCGCGCCCCACAAGTTAGCTTGGCAACCCACACCTTTTTGGTATGCAACCTGCCAGAGCTTTCGAATTAATAATAGGGACCCTATTTAAACCGAATTGTGTCAGATATAGGGGTCGTCAGTTGTGTTGCATTGCATAACTAGTTGCAGGCGCTTTAGAACGCGTACTGCATTTTAATGTAATCTGTTTACGGAACATATATAGTCCGATTAAAGGGAGCCTTTCCGTATATGGAATGCTAGCGTACCCCTGCTAGCTAACATAACCCCTTAACGCCTTAACGTAATTACGGTATTAATTGTTACCTTTTATTACTTTTTAAAGCCGTAATTATCGTTTTTACCTTTTTTTCGGCAATTAAATTTTTTTAATTAATTAATTACTTATTTAAAATAAAATTAAATAAAATTTTCCGTTAATTTAAAGTTTTTATAATATGTATTAATTTTAATTATTTTTTAAATATTTAAATAATTTACGTTATAAAGTTTTTATTAATTTATTAATTTATTAATTTATTAATTAATATATTATCCGTAAGTATATATTTTTCTTTAATTATTCTTTTTTATAATTTTTTAAAATTAATAATTATATATATTTACGTATTATAAGTATATTTATAAAAAGATAACGTTAATATTAATAAATTATATAATTTATAAATTATCGGATTATATATTTAAATGTTCCGTATTAAAATTAGTTTTTAATTTTTTCGTTAATCGAAAATAAAATAAAGTTTTTTTTTAATTTATGTAAAAAATAATAATTCCGTTACGGTTATAGAAATAGTTCTTATATTTTACTTATTTGCTTATTATCTTATTACTTTTTTAGATAATTTTATAACGTAAGCTTAATAGTTTTTTCGATCGATCGTTTTATTCGTAAAAAAAAGTATTATTTTAAATATTTCAGAAATTTTTATTTTCGAATTATAACGTTAATGTTTTAATGTTAATTAAATATAAAATAATTTGATTAATAATTTTATAATAAACGTTATTATGATTTAAATTAAATTAAAAACATTAAAATATCTTAAAAGTTATATCAAGTTCCGGATTAATTATTATGCATAAAATAAAACTAATTTCTTTTTTAGTATTTAATAACAAAACTTAGATGGGTTAGATTAAAATTAGGTAATAATTCGATACTTATTACTAACGTATTTAAAGAATTATTTAAACTTTTAAAAAAAAATTAAATTAAAAGGATAAATCTTTTTATTAAATTAATTCTTAATTATTATAATATCTAAAAAGCATTATAAATTTTTATTCTTTATAAAAATATACTGTTACCGGGTTTCTTAAATTAATTAATTAACGAAATTTTAATTTTTTTGTAATATATTATAACGTCATCGTTTACAAAAAGAATAAAATATTTTCCTTGAATTAATAAATAAAGAATTCGTAAAAAACGGGATTAAATTTTAAAATTTTAAGTATCTTAATAAGAATTTTTAGCTATAATAAACATAACTTTTTCAATTTATACATTAGTTTTTTAATTAAAATTCTTTTATTACGTTATCGGTAATTTAAAGTTATTTTTTAAATATCTCATAAAATAAATTTGCGTTAACGAAAACGTTTATAACGTTCTATTATTTAAGTTTTAATTCGAAAAATAGCCGTAATAACAATTAAAATTCGCAATAATTTTCTAATTAAAATATATACGTATATATTAATATAAAAGTTTTTAAGGTTTTAATCGTTTCGTATAACGAAACGTAGCTTATATTTTTCTAAATAATTATATTAATTAAATTTATAAATCTATATATGTATATCATAAAACTTATTTCTTTTTAGCTAAGAATTAATTAATAACTTTTTAAAATTATATTTTTTTATAACTTTATAAATAAACCTTTTCCGTTTTATAAAATAATTTCCTTAATGGGTATATAATTAGCTTTTTATAGCCTTACGGCGGTAATAATAAGTGTCGCTTATATATCCGGTTTTACGATTTAAAAATTATATTATATTTTTTATATCGAAACTTTTTCAATTAAAATAATACGGATTTTGGGTAATAAACTTTTTAAAACTTTTATAATTCACCGGCGGTTATTACTCGCATTCAGAAAATAAATTGATCGTTTTACGTTAAATGCGGATTTCCATATTTTATAATCGTATCGATAATTATTTTTTCGTTACGTAACATACGAAAAACTTACGTTTATAACCCGTAAAATATTTTCGTTTTTTATGGTTACTTTAAATTAAATAAAACAATGAAAGTTTAAGGTTACTTTTATTATTTCCGTTAACGTAGTAATTTTAGTAATTATTAAAATAGACGTTAGTAAAAATAACGGCTTAAAGGACGGAAACAATTCTAATATAATAGTTGAATAAAGGTAATTAAATCCATACGAACAGATTTCTTTTTTTTCGACCGTTTTGGAAATGTATATTACTTTAAAGCTCCTTTTTTATTTCACTGATAACGAAATTATGCCGTTTAGGCTTTCTTTTTTTTCTTGTATATATCTAAAATAAGATTAAATTTAATTAAATAATTTTACTTTTTAAAATAATTTACGGAATTAATTTCTATAACGTTAAAAAAGTTGTCGTTTAAATTTTTAATATTACTTGAAAAAATTACCTTTTCGTTAAATTATATGTTTCGAATAATAATAACCTTATTAATTAACGGGTTTTAAATTTTGGAAATATTCGTAAATTGGTAACCGATAAAAATATTAATCCATACCTTAAAGTTTAATTTTTAAAATTTTATTTTTTTATAAAGGTTATAGTTATAACGTAAATTATATAACCGTATATGTATAAACAGGCTTATTAAGGCTTCCGATTAAATATTATTATATTATTTTAGTATAATAAATTTTGTATCAATTTTATTAAAAGAAAACGATTAAAAAGTACGATTATATAAATATATTGTTAGTTTAAGAATATATACGATAAAAAACGAAAATAATTTAACGTTATTTTATATCGTAATTATTTTCTTTTTAATTAAATCATTTAATAGTTTAATCTCCGCGTTTCGGACACATACATATAATATTAAAAGTTTAAATCTAATATTAAAAAAACGATTAAAAGATATCGCGAAATTAATAATTTTTCAAAGTCTCGTTATCGTATTCGAACATTTCCGGCACGACCTTATTCTGTTTTTTAAAACCATTAAAAAATATCGAAATCCCGGAATTAATATATTTTACTTCCGGTTTCTAAGGTAAATATCTTAAATAAAACCTAAATCTTTATCGGTTAAAAATAAAACGTTTTTATATTTTTATATTTTTTTCGGAATTTATAAAATCGATAACGATTTATTATCTTAATTGGAACATTTATTTCTTTAAGTTCTAGTATATTTACCTTTTAGCTTTTACCTTATTATATATTTAACATTTATCCATTATTAAATCTTTTAAACGGATTCCTTTTATATAAAGTTGTAATTAAACAATTATTTTAACCCTTAAACATCCTAATTTTAAGTATTATATCGTATTAATATCGGTTCGCGGTAATTTCGTCATAAATAAATTAATATTTCGCTTATAAATAATTAAAGTTATTTAAAGTCTTATTATGTTTATATTTTCGATAACGAAATAATTAAATTTGTCTATTCACGTGATAATTACTTAATTAAATTTATTTCGAATCAAGTTATTCTTTTCTCGGTTATCTTCTTAATACCCCTTTTCCGGAATTACCGAAAAATTTCATATTATACGCAAAACTTTGGCAATAAGTTACGTTATATAACCGTAACGTTTTCGGGTTTATAAAACTTTAAAATAATAGGCATATTTTACCGTATTTATTAATCGGAACGAAGTTCTTTTTACGCACATATTATTATCTTAAATGGTTATTTTATAATTAAAATTATTATTAATAAGGTCAAAAATATATATCGTAAACTTTAAATGTAAAATAAATTTTTTAAGCAATAAAACGTAACGTTTATCGTATTATATTAATCAAAAATTAAAATTTTCGTTTAAATTCGTTTTATTCCTTTTAACTTTTTTATAATCTTTAATAAGTAATTAATTTGTTTTATAAACTATTCGGAAATAATCGGGTCTTAAATTAATATTAAAACTTTTTTATTAAATTTAATTTTTGTTAAAACTTTATTAAAAAACGTATAATAATATTAAAATAACTTATACTGTCGGCAATTAATGCTTTCAGGTGTTGGCGGCTGGTAGGCTTTATGGCCCAGGCTTTATGGGCCAGGCAGCAAAATACTGCCTGGGATAGCCTTTATCCATTAATAATCCTTTGTTACTTAATTATGTATATAAGGGCGATTGCTTACGGATTAAATTAGTCCTTTTTTAAAATAGCGTTAAAAAATATACTAAAAGTTACGTTAAATTTCTGCATTTAATTATTATAATTCTTAATATGGTAATATTTTTTAGTTAATTGGTACTTATAATACGTTATACGAAATAATTAATTATAAATTAATAATTAAATTAACGAAAGAAAGTAAAAAATTTAAAAAAGAGTTATTTAATTAACGATTTAAAAAAAAGTTTAATAATTAATTATAGTACATAAACGTAAATTTTTCGGGAATATTTTAATAAGTAAATTAATAATTTATTCGATAATAGTTTAATTTTTAAAAACCGGAAATATTTAAATAATAACTTTTTTCTTTTTTTTTAATCCGGATCTTTTAATCGGAAGGTTTTTCAAGACGAAGAATTTTATAATAAGGGAAAATAAAAGGAAAAATAAGAACCATTTTTAAGAGGAAATAATTTATGATTTTAATAATAACGATTAAAGGTAGATAAGTTTGGAACTTTTATTTAAAGATAATATACCGAAGCAAATTTAAATAAATTTTATACGTCCTTAGGTATTAATATAAACGGGATTAAATAAAATGTTAAAATACGGAAAGATAAATATTAAAAGGTTAAGAATAAAATAAAAAATATAAAGCTTCAAAATTAATAAATTAACGAGATAATAATAAGATTAAACGATATAATAACGAAATTTTTAGATTCGTTCGGAAATAAAGTATTACGAAATTCAAAAAAATACAAAATGTAAGTATAAAGGTAATTGAAAGCGTTTAACTTATGGTTCGGGTAAATAGTTCGAAAGTAATTTCCGTTATAATATCCGTCGTAATAAAAAAAAGCGATATAAAAGAAATTAATTTATCGAAAAAAAAGAAAAGTAAGAACATAAAGTTACCGTTTAAGGAAAAAAAAGTGGTACGTAAAAATTTTGATAATTTAAACAACTTTTTTTAATCCTTTTTTTATTAACTTATTTAATAATTTTCCGAAGTAATAAAAAGGATATTATAGTTTTTTTAATAATTCTTTTAGTTTTCATAACTTAAATGGCTTAAGCGAATTAAATTATCCGCTTAAAGGAACGGAAAAACGTTTTTAAGAAGTTTAATAATAATTTAAATTTCGTTAAAAATGTTTTAATTTCTTTTTAGATAAAGAAAATTATTTAATAAGTTAATTGGAAATTTTGGAATAATATTTTAAACTTTATATTTAAGAAAATTAATTACGAAAACTGTATAAAGTTAAAGTAGATTAATTAGTTACGTTTTACAAAGATTATTACTAAGATATATTAAAGGGCGCCTTTAAAGTTAATTATAGGTATTAAAAAGGGAACGAAAATATTAAGGATTTTACGAAAGTTTTATGTAGGAATAAATAAGGCCCAGTATAAGTCTTTCTAAAAGGATTTTAGTAAAATTATATACGATAAAAAATTTTGTATAATTTATTATTAAGTTTTAAAAGTTTTTACGAGAAGTAAAAAGTTATAATATAAAGCTTAGGACCGAGAAATATATTACGATATTTCTTATTATTATAAAGGACCGTATTAATAACTGGTATGAAACGATTTGATTAATGTTTAAATAAACGGATTATTCCTTTTAATAACTGATCGATGAGTTTAAAAGCGAATTTTATAACCGTACGAATAATAATAAAAAAGGGAAGTTTTATAACGTTTAAAGAAGTAAAGGTAAGGGAAATAATAATAATAATTTTTAAGATAATAAGTTTATATGGAATAAAAATAAAGAGCCGTTTTGCTTTAATTCTAATAAATATAGATATTTAGCAAAAGATTATATTAAATTATAAAAGAAAAAGAAAGGTAAGGGAAAAGAAGGAAAGCAAGGTTAACGTTAAAGGAATAATAATAACCAAAATAATAGCTTTTAAAAGGCCCGTAATAGTGGTTAAGGTAAAAAGTACTTTATTTTTAAAGGCCTAGAAAATTTGTACCGTTTTAATAAAGGAATGTTTAACGTCCATGTTAATAAATAATAACTTCGAGACCTTATGTAATGGTATAATAAAATGATTTAAAAGCTAGCTATAATGGCTGAAAGCGTTAAAAGCGTTAAAGTTATAGTAATTAACTAGTTTAAAGCTGTAATAACCGAAGGTTTTAAAGTAACTATTATAGATAATATTAATATAACGATTTAGAAAGTAATTATAATAGTTATAATAGTTAAATACCTTGAAGCTATAGCAGTTAAATATCTTAAAGCGATTATTATAAAAAATGTAATATTTTCGTACGTTTATTTTTCCATAGAAGGCGATAGAAATAAGTTACTTTAGGATTTAAAAGCGAATGTTAATATTACAAATAATATTATAAATATCGAAAAAAATACCGTTTTAAATATTAAGATTAAGGGTATTTATATTATAACAGATATAAGATTTATTATAACTACTTTTATCGGGATAATAAAATGGCCCTTAAGGGATTTCCGTAAAGGAAATAACGAAATTATGGTAAAATATACGTTATATATTAATAATTTTCCTTTAAAAATGTTTTTTAGGAAGATATATTATAAGAAAGGAGGTTATTTAAGTCAGAATCTTTTAATAAAATTTGATGGCTCGTAGTTTATAATTATTAACGTATTTCGAAAAAGTTTTTTTTTATAGTTTTATAAAAAGCCGGAATTTATTTTTTAGGCGCCGGAATACGCGAACGATAAAAACTATTAATAAGGATACGCGTTAAGGAAGGTATTCGGTAAAAATGACGACGGTAAAAAACAAAATTATGCTGGTAAGCGTTTTTAAGGATAGCAAAATTCGAATAATGGACGAAATAATAAAGAAAATTATTTTTTAATACCGCCGTTTTTATTACCTTAATATAAAACGATTAATTTAGATTATTAAAAAGTTTACGGAAATAAACTTAAATTTTAATAAAATAAAAATATTTCCTTATATAGTATATAACAAAAGGAAGATATGGAAAACTTTATTTATAAACCTTTATAAACGGGGGTAATATATGGAAAAAGTTATTTAATACGACGTAAGTATAATAAAGCCCGTTAGTACCGAAAATAATAATTATTTCGGTTTTATTATAAATAACCTTTGAAGTTATAAAAAGTATTATTCGTTTAAAACTAAAAACGAAATATAATAAAGCTTATATATATATATTATAAGGATAATTAAGCGCCTAAGGGCGATTAAAAGCAAAAAAATATAAACTTTACGTTTAAATAGCGGTAAGAAATTCGGTATAAGTATAATTAAGAAGTTTTACGTAACCGAAGGTATTAAATTAATAATTTCCAATTTTTATAATTAATTTTAAAACGGAATTACGGAAAAAAGAATTTAGTTCTTATAGAACGAAATACGTATAATTTCCATATAAATAAAATTTTTAATATGCTTTTAGGACTTAATAATAAAAGTTATAATGCATATAATTAATAAAATTAGATAATTTATAATAAAGGATATAATACCGATCGGATATTTCGAAAACGTATTTAACCTTAATAAATTACATAAACTTAATAATAGTTATTTGGGAATTTTCGGTAATAAGTATATAGTTTTAATAAATAAGAATTATAAAATTAAATTAAAGAAATTAATAACGTAAAAAGGTAAAAAAAAGTTATTAGGTTATTAAGGAATTTATAATTATAACGTATAACTTTTAAAGCGCGGTAAGTTACTTATAATACCATATATTATAATTTACGAAATCCTAAAAGAATTAAGGAAACTTTCTAACCTTAACAATATTATTCGATCGTTTTTATAGCCTATATAAAAACTTTTAAGGTACCGTTAAAGGTAAAAAGATATCGGAATAAAGAATAAGAATAATAACGTTATTTTAAAAAAAGATACGAACTAAGAAATTAAATAAATTAAGCGAAAAAAGGAACACTCGAAAAAAATAATTTTTACGTTATATATTTTACAGGTTCCGGATGAAATTTTTAAATTAATAAGCGAATTAAAGTTAACTTTAA
This sequence comes from Monosporascus sp. MG133, assembly GCA_004155925.1. NCBI lineage: Eukaryota > Fungi > Ascomycota > Sordariomycetes > Xylariales > Monosporascus > Monosporascus sp. MG133. The sequence continues at coordinate 33,561 of QJNX01000115.1, read as the reverse complement.
TCCAAAAAGGCGATAAAAGTTTATATATGTTTAATTTTAATTTATTAACGAATAAAAACGATAGAAACCTTTTTGGAAATTATGGTAATATAAAATAAGTTATCCGGAATATTTATAAGTATTAATAAATGGTTAATATGTTAAAGGATAAATATAATAATATTTTTAAGAAATTAAAAAAAATTAATTTAAGTAATTTATTTATTATTTATAAGTTATTTATAATAACGGATAATAATTTGTTTTTAAAGGAAGTTATAAAGGGCTTAAAACGAATAATATAGTTTAAAATGATTTTTACGGAAATTAAGAAAAATCTTTTACGTAAAACGTTTAAGTTTACGTTTTTTTACGAAAAAGTTTACGGGTACCTTATTAATATTAAATAAATATTAAAAAAAAGTATACGTTTATAAAAAAAATTTTTAAGGTACGTATTTATACGAAAGGATTTATATAACGAAAAAGAATAAATTATAATAAAACCGTAACGAATACCGGAAAATTGTATATTGGAAAATTCTGATAGTTTTAATTATTTATTTAGGCTCGTATATATTCCAAATCAATTTTTTCGTTCCGTATTTAAACGGTAAGTTAAAGAAAATATTTATATAAAGTAATTTCCGATATTAAAGAAATATTTCGATACCTACTTAAAGGATAAAAAAACGTCCCGGTTTTCCTTTAAAAAGGTTATTAAGTTAATAAATCTTTTATATAACTTAAAGTAAATTAAAGTTACTTGGTAGAAAAAAGTTAAAAAAATATTTATAAAGTTAAACTTATACTTATTAATTTTGGATAATACGATTTATTATAACCCTAAAACGGAATACGTTATTACTTTATGCGTTAATAATTTTTTTTTGCAGTTAATAGATAAAATTTAAAAATATTATTAAAGAAATTATTAAAAACGTTTTTATTAAAGACTTAGGAAACGTATATTAGTACTTAAGTATACGAATTATCCGTTTTTTACCGACTGGTAATATTAAGTTAAATTAGTAATAATATATTAAAAATCGTTAAAATTTATTAAATTAAACGAAATGTAAAAAAAGCTTATATTATTTATTAAGAATTATTTAAAGTATATAATACGATATAAAAATAAGATTACCAAAAAATATATATTCGAATATATAAATTTAATAAGAAATTTTAACTTTTTAAATTATATTAACAAACCGGATATAACGTTTATAATTTTAATTTAAGCTAGGTTTATAAGTAATCCGTTACTTAAATATTAAATATATATTAAAAAATTATTACGTTATTTAAACGGTACGGTAACTTTATTTTTTCGGTATAAAAAATTAAAACGAAATTATCCGTACCGAAAATATAACGATTTAAGATAATTCGAAATAATGGATATAAATTTTATAAATAATTATAAATTCATAAAGCTTATAATAAAATATGTATGTTTTATAATTAAAATGTTTATATTTTAAATTTTAAAGATATAAAGCGTTATTACAAAATATATTATAAAAGCAAAATACATAAAAATAAAAACGGTTAAAATTAAGGTAATAAGGATTAAGAATTTTTTAATAAAATTAGGGTTTATATTTAAAGGTTCCCTTTTTATTTTAAAAAATAATACGGATATATTTAAATAAGTAAAAGAAACGTAAATATTACGAAGAAAACGTTATATTCAAATTAAATATTATTACGTACGTTAAAAAAATATAAAAAGGAAATATTAATTTCGAATACGTAAAAAACAAAAAAGATTTTATAAACGGTTTTACGGAATTATTTAATAAAACGGAGTTTAAACGGTTTATACGGAATTTAAAAATTAAAAAAATATAAAATAAATGGAAAGATATTTAAGATTTGATTAAAGTAATAGGTAAAAAAATAATTTTACTGGATTCTTTTTATACGGAAAAAAGGACGTTTCCTTATTAAAGCCTATTTTTTGTTGCAAATAACGATAATTACGGCATTTTTTTTACGATTATCCGAAAGTATCCGTTTACTTATTAATTTTAAAATTTTAACTCCGTAAAACTTTTTAAAACTTTTATATCTTTTTAGCTTACGTATTATATTAAAACTTAATAATCCGGTATTAATTAATTACGATATATAGCTTATAACTAGCAAACGTTTCCGAATTTGCCGGATTAAAGCTTTTATTTTTTAACCGCCCGAAAGTAAAAAGAATAAAAAATTAATAACTTTAATTATTTATTAATTTAAAAAAAATGGAATGTTTATTTGGAATTAAAAAATTTATAATATAAAAAGTTGGCGAAAATTAATATTTTTTTATATTAAATTAAAATAACGGTAAGGCAGGCCCGGAAAGTTTCGGAAAAAATAAACCCCGTAATCCGGAATAATATTAAAGTTTGGTAAAATAAAAAGGCCGGATAATTAATATAACAATTAATGCATAAACCCCTGATTTGTAATTAATATATAAAAATTAAGGTTTAATTTTTATATAAATTAATTATTTTTAAATTTAATTTTAAACCTTTTCGTACTTTCTAACCATGGTTACTTCACGCAAAAGGGCGTGTCCGCAATTAGTACTTTTAGATGTTAGCGGCTGGTGGGCTTTATGGCCCAGGCTTTATGGGCCAGGTAGCAGAATATTGCCTGGGACAGCCTTTATCCACTGCTGATCCTTTGTTACCCAATTATATATGTAAAGGCGATTGCCCACGGATTAGATTAGTCCTTTCCTAGAATACCGTCAGAAAACATACATAGAGTTATGCGAGGTTCCTGCATTTAATCACTGTAACTGCTGACATATACCTAAAATTTAAGTACGCTTTATACTGAATTTTTTATACGTTTAAAATTTAATGCTTCCGTTTATTACTGTTTTTTTTTCGGTCCGTTTAGAACTTTTTCTAATTACTTTATTCCGGCTTTTTCTTAAAAGTTTTATTACGTAATTAATTATTAATATCTTTAATTTTTTCTTAATTAGGATCGTTTTAACGGAAAGGGTTTATTAAGGCTTTATAAAAAATCAGAAACGTTATTTAAACGTTTTTTACTAATTATTACAAATTAGTTATTATTTAATAAAATAAAAAATTAACTTTAATTTTTAAGTAATTAATCGTTTTATTTCCGATTGTACCTTATTTAAAAAGTATATATAAATTAAATGAATTAAATATAATTAATATTATTAATATATATAATCAATTGGTTTAAATAACCGGTATAATTATTTCGGAAACTTTATAATCTTAATTTTAACCCATAATTTCTTATTATTTCGTTATTTAGTTATTAAATCTTTTAACAATTATTAAAATTTATTTTAAATGTTTTTTTTACTTACGTTTAATATTTATAAATAATCGATTATCGTAAACCTTTCCGGTTCGTTACAATTTAACGTAGTAATTTTTAAAAGTATTATTTACGTTTAAACAAATTTATTTAATTAATTAAAAAATTTATATTAAATTTATTTTATAAACTTATTAATATTTTTTTAAAAAGTTTTATATTTTCGGTTTAAGTAAATAACAATCGTAAAGTTTTAATTATAAACTTATTTATTTTCGGTCCCTATTTTGAAAATGTTTATACGATAACCCGTTGGAACGATATTTTCAATTTGTATAATCTCTTCGGAAAATAAATTAACTACCTACATCGACTCTTAAAATCGTTTTTTTAATAAGAAGTTATATCGGAGGATGTAAATTAAATAAGTTATGAAAAACTTTAATGAAAGTTAGTATATTTTTATAAAATATATCCTTTAATTTTATTTTTAAATTCGTTCTTAAATTTATCCTAATTTTTGAGATTATTATAAATAATGGCGGACGTTATCGGTACGGTCGTTATTATAACTAATAAAAGATATAAATAATTACTACTAATGCGTAATTTAAATCGTTTTAATAATGGTTAATTAATTAATCATAACGCAAATTAAACGCATAGAACTTTTAATTATTAGATATAAGGGTTATTAGTTAAATTACATTATACAACTAGTTGCAGGTGCTTTAAAATGGGCCCTGCATTTTAATATAATCTGTCCATAGAACATATATTGTCAGCTAGAAGGGGTACGCTAGCACACCATATACGGAGAGATCCCCTAATCGGCACATATATGTTCCGGGGTTAAACTACTTTAAGGATCAGTACGCGTTACAAAAGCGTACATAACGAACCATCTAATATAACATAACTAATATCCCTTATATCCGATAATTAAAAATCTTATTCGCTTAATTTGCGCATATATCCATTAATCAGTTGTTATTAAAACGATAGGAGCTATATATTAATAATAATTATCTTTATATATATTAACTAATTACAATAGCAACCGTACCGTTAACGTCCTTAATTATTTATAAAGGATTTAAAAACTAAGACCGCTTAAAAAGCAAATTTCGATTTAAAAGGTAAACGTTTAATATATAAAGTTATTTCGGTCTTAATTAAAATATCCTTTAACCGGTTAAATTTACGAAACCCGATATAACCATTTACCCGAAAAAACGATTTCGCCAAATAACGTAAACGACGCAAACGATTAACTTATCCTCCGAAATTATATTTGTTAAAAAAACTAATCGAAAGGATTACTTAATAAATATACATAAGATTATAATAAAAAGCAAATAAGTTTATATTTAAGATTTTTTTACGTATATTTACGAAAAACAGAAATATAAAAACAGTCGTAGAAATATTAACAACCTTTCGAAATAGATTTTGGAATTTATATCTTTAATAATTCAAGAAATAAATTTTCTTTCAAAAAGAATATTTACTAAAATATTACGCCAATTTGGTTAAATCCGACAGAATATACGGTAACAAAATTTAAATTAATACCTAGCAAAAATGCCGTAATTGGCTAAAATAAATTTAGAAATTAATTAAGAAATTAAACGAATAAATCATAAAATAATAAAGATTTATAGCCTGAAAATAACGATATAAAATACCAAAAACGAAAACGACGATCGTACAAGTTAACGATTTATGTATAATATTAACTGCCATTATCGGAATTTAAATTATAATTTTTTAAATAATTTCTTTTTAATAACAGTACGGTTAATTACCAAAAAACAATAGTTAAGCTTTTAAATTATTGAAATATAAATTGTTTATAACTTACGTTAAAAAACCTTAAAATAACGTTGTCAGCGTTTTATTAATTACTTATAAATTTCTTTAATTAAAACGATTTTAATTAAAAACAAATAAAAATATTAACCCGTAATTACAAAAAAAACCTTCCGACTATATATCGAAATAAAGTAACCGTAAAAGTTTGTATTTAAACCGAAACGGTAATAAACGAAACCGTTAGAAGTCGAATACGTAAAATATTTATTATAAAATATATTCAATTATTTAGTATATATTACCTTAATAATATTATATATTTTTTTAAAAGATCCTTAATATACTTCCGTTTTAACCGTAAGGTAATAATATACGTCGAAGGCCAAATCTCCGCCGCTTAATCCTTAAAGGAAAAAATCTTCCGTTTATTAAAGATTTTATAAAAATTAATTATTTTAAAAATAAATTACTTTTTAAGGGAAATAAAACGAATTTAAATATATTTCTCAATTTTCGATTAATATAATACGATAAACGTTACGTTTCATCCCTTAACAAAATTATTTATTTTAAATTTAAAGTTTATAATATATATTTTTAACTTTATTAATACATTTTTAAATTATAAAATAACAATTTAAGATAACGAAATATACGTAAAGAAAAATTTCGTTATATTTAAAAAATACGGCATAATAAACGTATTATTTTAAAGCCTTATAAACCCGAAAACGTTACCTTTATACGACGTTACTTGTAATGAAAATTTCGCGTATTATTCGATATTATTCCTATATTTTTAGAAAAAAAATTTTTATTAAAATATTAGAAGAATTAATAATTATATTCGAAATATATATAATTAAATAATTTTTTTATTAATAAATAAATTTAACGCATTCGATATTAAAAATATTAACTTAATAAGACTTTATATAACTTTAGCAATTTATAAACAAAATATTAACTTTTAAACAAAAAAACCGTAACGTATAAATAACGGTATATTATGAGACCTACGATGAGGCCATCCAGGCCCCGAAATAATCGCCTAGTTATAATTTTATTCGAAAAAAGTGCGCTTAAAGGGATTTATAACAATTAAATATTACACATAGGGTTAAATAAAGGTCAAAAGGTAAATATGCCGTAAACTAATAAAGAAAACGTTTCGATTAAAATAATGAATTGTTATTAATTTTACAAATTTTTAAAAAAACCTAAAAAGGTATAAATATATTATATTTATAACTAATAAATATTTAAGTTTTATTTAAAATATTTATTTTAAAAATCGAAAGTAAGATATATTTATTATAACGTTTCGATATTTTTATAAATATTCGAATGTCCTAATAGCTCAGTGGTCGCAATCCTGGGTGTCCTTTTTTCGCGCGCTTGCTGTAGGCCTGGGGAACCTACAGCTTACGACAGGACAGCTGGTTCGAATCCAGCTTGGGACAATCGTGCTTTGGGTAGCGCCAAGCCCTTTGCAGGGACCATTTTAGGAACTTCGGTTCCTGCAGCGTGGCTGGTGACTGTTTGGAGCTAGTGGTTGGGGGCGTTGGAGCTTAGCGGGGTGCGGGGCTCTGGAACCAATCAATCGTGTACTATTGTATTTGTTTGTTGTTATGGCTATGACCCCTATACGGTTTTTCATCCGGCCCCCCTTGGGTACGGTTTTTGGAGTGTGTCCTCCGGTCGCGTCGTGTTATCAGTCGTGTATGTATGTATTTGGACGTGTCGCGTATTTAGACGACGACGGTGCATGTCTGTTACCTCAGCTAGCTCAGGCCTCGCTGGCTCTTCTAATGTACTGTTATATCACGTTAAAAATTAACCAATCAAATCCCAAATCCCCGTAACGAGCCAGCGAGGCCTGAGTTCAGGTTGTACGAACAGGAATCTCGTTTGGCACCTTGTTACCAAAATCGTCGAATTTCCTCCCAATTCCTTCCATTTATTCGAATAAAACCATTTTTTTATATAAAATGAAATTATTTTGCAGCCAATTAACGTCCAATAAGTATGAAACTTTATATACGCGTCGAATATACGCTAATATATATATAGGAATTTTTCCAATTTTTTTAAGTGGCAATTGCAGCCAATATGGCTAAGTTTAAGTCTGGGAAATGGGTGACCGTAACGGCCTTATAGCTGCGACAGCATAACCACCGGTCGCATTATCGTGTACCGGGTCTTCCAAGTATATTTTTGTCGCAGAATAGGGGTCACTTGCTTAGTTATAAAGCCGCAGGGAAGTGCATTCGCCCCATAGTAACGCTGTTATGGGGCTCTTTTTACTATATATAAAACTTTTTAGCTACCATTTTTTAAAATTAGAATTATCTATAATAATTTACGTTTTTTATACTTTATGTAATTTTTTCCCGCGATCAGCTTAATTATGATAAATATAAGCCTAATACTTTAATTACGTAAAATAATTACGGTTAAGTTAATCGTAATCTTTTATATTTATTAATTAAAAACCCCGTTTAAAAACTTTATTACCTAAATATATCGGACGATTTTATCTTTAAGGACGTAATTTTTAAGGATCATTTTAATTACCTTACCTAGTTTTTTTTATTACGATTTAATATTTTTTCGTACGGTATATAGCACTTTATCGACCCCGATATACCTAACATAAATCGTTTTATGAGCCTTCGGAAATTTTTTATATTTAAGGAATATATTATAAAAATAAACGTTTAAGGGAAAAAAAATTACAAAAGTTTTAATTCGTTAAAAAAAGTTATACGAAAATCGTAATTAACGTAATTTTATACCGGTAAAACTTAAAAAGTAAAAGTTTTAAAAGTTTTAAAAAAAATACGAATTTAATTTTAAATTCTTTTAAAAAAAAAACCCGGAAAGAATTACGAAAAATTTTTAAGTTAAACGTTAAATACGTTAAATTTAAATATGGATTAACGTAACGGTTAAAAGTTAAATTTTTAAAAACGTTTAAATTATTTTAATTATTTAAGGAAAAATTACGATTTAAGATTTATTTAAGGTATTAAAAAATTAATTTTATTTTTTAAGTTAAATATTATTACGATAATACGTAAAAAATACCGTAAAGTTTTACGTTTAGTTAAAATGGGTTCTATAAAACTTAATTAATAATACCGAACCTAGTTTTTGGCTTATATTTAAAAGAAGGCGTATAATTTTTAGGAAATTTAAAGCCCGCTTACGGTAAAGAATTTTTTAAGCGCCGTAAGGAAACGATTCGTACTTAATTAGGGGTAAAAGGAGCTGATTAATTTTATCCGGAATAATTTTTTTGGCAGGCCCATAATAATCCTAAAAAAGCTTAGGGCTTAATTTTCGGCCATATGTTATAAAAATAAACTAAGGGCCGAGATTAAGGATCCCGGGATTTTTGTTATTATATTATACGGATTACTTTCCGAATCGGGATTAATCCCGTATTTTAAAGCAAAATATTTTTCGTTAAAGGCATTTAGGAACGGAAGCAAGTATCCCTGTCTGATTACGTTAAGCAAGACTTATAAGTAGGAACCTATTAACTATAATACTTTATACTTCGTAATTATAAAGATATTTATTCGTAAGTTCTGCCAGTTTAGCCAAAAGGATTTAAATATAATCCGAAAGCGTTTTAAATATAACAGGTAAAAAAGCTCCGGAATAAGCTTTTAAAACTCTTTAAATAAAAGGAATTAATTCGGAAAGTTATAAAACGATTAGCGCCTAATATTAATATTAATAAGTAATTCGGAAATATTATTGTTACGTTAATCGATTTATATACCTTAAATACCGTTAATTCCATTTTAAGGATTTATATTATTATTTATTTTAATAAGTACCTTTTATCGGAATTTATCCTACTCGATAATTATAAGGTAAGGTATTTAATAAATATTAAAAATCTATTCGTTTTCAGTTTTTTCGTCCTTAATATTATTAGGGAAATTATGGAAGCAAGTACGTTTTCGTTACCGATTAATAGTATACGTTAAAGGGTAATTAAAAGATTATTTTTTAAAGTTTCGGGAAAGTTTAAATATAATTTTATTTTTAACGATATAATAATAATAAAAAGTCTTTACGTTAATATTATTTCGGAAGCTTTATTAAAAAAAGTTAAGATTTAATATTAGAACTTAAATTACTTTTTTTGGCACAAAGAAATTAATAAAATTATTATTATTACGAAGTTCGTTCGTATATATAATTTAGTTTTCTTTCAATATAAGTTTATATCTTTTTATTAGAATATTTTATCTGTAATTTAATAAAATTTAACGGATATATTAATATTTTTAATAATTAATAATAATAAAAAACGGAGGCCGTAAAGGCGATTAAGTAATTATTTACGCCCCCGTATAAAAATAAAGGATTTTTAATACTTTAAGTTTGGGTATTTAAAATTTATAATATTAAAATTATTCGTTAAAAACATTAAGAACGTTATTGTTACCGGAATAAAGCGTTTTAAATGTAAGGATTATATTCGCACGTACGTTTCGTAAGTAATTTTAAGGCGTTTGTTTTAAAACCGAGCTTTTAAACCTTTTTAGTATATAATTTAAAATTAATTCGATTATTTTATAAGTTATGATAATTTTAAATAACTTTTAGTAATTAAAAACGAATAAAATAAAAAGTTTATTACCTTTTTAACGGCTGATCGTTTTTAAAAAATAACGTTCCGTATTATTAAAAATTTCGTATATTAAGTACGTAAGTAATATAAGCTTTTAATTTATAAAATTAAATAAAATAATAATATTAAAACGATCGAAATAAAAGGATTTATAGCTTATTAAATCTGGTATATTAAAAAAATTAAGCTTAAAATATGTTTTTTATATATTAAAAAGCCCGTAAAAAGAAATAAGCGTATAAGTTAAGAATTAATTAATAAAGCTTTTAAAATAAGGTTGGGAATAAATCTTTTAAAAGATTTTTGGCTTAAAATAATAAAAATAATTACGTAATTTTATAATATAAACCCGAATTACGTTTACGATTTACGTTTACTTAATAAAATATTCGTTTGTTAATTTAAGTAATATTTCCGTTAATATAATTTTATTATAATTAACGTAATTATTATGGACCTTAAGCTTAATTAGATTAAGATTTTTATATACGGTATACGAACGTATCCGTTAATAAAAAAGCGAAAACTAAGAATAAAACAGTAAATATAAAAAATAAAACCGAAAGTTTATAGCGGTTATTTAATAAGATACCGAATTTTTAATATTTACTAAATATAGGTATCCGAATTCCGTAAGGTTATTATTACGTATAACGTTAAATTTAACGAAAAGATTTTTTATAAGCCAGAAAAAAAAAACGTTTATCTTAACTATAAGCCGGAAATTCGTTAAAGAATTATATATTTCCGAAAAACTAGTTAAAAAAGATCCAGTTTTCGATATATTTAACGCGTAAGATAACTTTTATATTAATTATAATATTTTAAAAATCGCAAATAATTCTGCTTCCGAATTAAATTTAACGGGTAATTAATTAAAAGGTTAAAATTCGGGGATAAGGAAGCGTTTAAATAAGGCTAGAATTAATCGTAAACTTTTAATCCTTAAAAATATTTTTAATCCGGAAAGTAAAGTTTAAGAAAATGTTTAAAGGAACGAAAGTTAACTGCTTGTTAAATTTTTTTAACCACTAGTTAAAAAAATTAAGTTTACAGAATTTCCGGAAGTTAATAGTAAGGAAAAAGGTACGGAAAAAACCTTCCGGAAAATATATTTAACGGGATATATAAATAAATTTACCGATTCGTTTTTATTTAAAGTTAAGTTCGGGATTTTATTAAATAAGGAAAATACCGGTAATTAATAAAATTTTATTCTTAAAATTTTTAAATTAAAAAAAAGAAGAAGAATAACCGTAAATATTTATTCGTAAAAGTAATAAGTTATAAAAACGATAGAATTTTAATAATAAAACCGAAAACGGTAACGTTCGTTCGGTAAATATTACCTTAATTTATGGAAGCAGCGAAATTTGTTTAATTTTAAATCGAAATTAAAAAAAAAGTTACTTAATTAATTTTTTATTATAGTATATAATAAAATAAGGATACGAAAAGCTGTATATTTTTTATATAATAATCGCGATAAAAATTATATAAAAAAACGTAAAACGGTTTAGTATTATATTTAATAAAATAAAAATTTATAGGGATTAACTAGAAATTAAATTACCGAAATATAAAAAGAATTTTAAAAAATACCTTTTAAAAAACGTTTTTAAGGAGGATATTAAAAAAAATATCGTAACGTTCGTAAAATACGGGATAAAAAAAAATTCCGATTATATAAATTAAGTCCGAATTAATTCCCTTTAAATAAATATTTATATATAAGTTCGATAAAAATAGTTAATTAAAACGTTATAAATTACGTATTTATGTACGTAAGGATTTTTAGGAAACCGATTCGATTATTAATATATACGTTATTACGTTCGGAATTAAATCTTTTAAGATAATTATAATTATAACTGTTAAATAAAATCTTAAAACCCGTTAATACGATATCAAAAAAACTTTTTTTAGACGTTTTCCGGAAGGGTTATTTTATAATTACTTACGTTTCTTTAAACGGTTTTAAAAAAAGCGGTATATATACGGAATTAATTAACGCTTTTTATAAATTTAAGGATTTATTTTTACTATAATATCGGGAATTTTTTACCGGATTATAAAATCTGGGACTTATTTTATTTCCAAAAAAGCCGTACTTATTTTATAACGAATAACGTACGATTATTTTTATGTTTTTCGTAAAAGATTTTTTTTTTATTACCGAAAATATTAATTAAGAATGAATTAATTAATTCTTGAATTAAACGGAAAGTATGAATTTAAAAATTAAGGTAAAATAAATTAATTTTTTGGTATTCGGATAATCCGTAATAAATTAAAAAACGAATTATTTTCGTACATAATTTTTATATCGAAAGAATTATTATTCGTTTTAAGTTAATAAATAATGTTTACGTATTATTAACTTTTTAGAATAAAAAAAGTTTATTTTTAATAACGGAATAATTTTTAAAAGTAAATTAAAAGTTAATAAAAACGCGTAGGCTTTATCCTATATATTGTAATAATAATCCGTTTAAACATAATTTTCGTTATATTTTTATTATTAAAATTCTTAATTAATTTATTAATTAAGTATTTTAAAATTATTAATAAAGTAATTTATTACTTTATTATATACGTTTTTTAGTAATTATATACGGAGGTATAAGTAAGGAAGTTTAAGCTTTATTAATTGCTAAAGATATATTACTTACTAACGACCTTAAAACGCGGCGTTTTTTTTAAGGTTATATAATAACCTTTTTCGAAAGATTAATCGTATGAAAGGCGGCGCGCCAAGTAACAGTAATAACCTTTATAATAAAAGTTAAATTGCTTACGTTAAAGTATATAGTTAAGAAAGTTATAGTTTTTAAACGTTTATTCCGAAATCTTAAATTTGAATGAGGTTAAGTTTGGGAAATTTTTTGCGATATTTAATAGATAATTAAATTAGTAATATGAAAAAACGAAAGAATTAATATTCGGCTACGTTACGTTAATATATAAAATATATAATTAAAAAAAAAGTAGTTCCGGGGATTATATATAATTTAAATATTTATTAACTGATTAAAAAAAAATTTAAAAAAAAATTCGAACATTTTAAGTTATTTTTTAACTTGAAGGATTTATGGTAGGTAAATCCGGAAAATTATGGGAGCAAATAAAATAATAAATAATATTTTATTAAGTATTAGGACCTAAGGGTGAACCTTTTTTAACAATTAAAAAAAAACAAGGAAATTATTATTATTATTATTAAAAAGGAAGGAATAAATTTAAAATTTGCCTAATTAGGGCAAGTACCTGCCCGCGTATGCCGGCGCCATTTACGGCAAAATCTTATTAATTTTTTTTTCGTGTTTTTTTTAAAAAAAAAAGCGCGCATAACGGTACGGAAACGGTAAACTTTTTACAAACGTAATTAGCGCTTTTTTTAAAGCGGACGAAATACGTAAATAAAGAAAGGAATTTATAATAAAACGGTCGCCAACTTTAAAGGCCGTAATAAGGCGGACGGTAAAAGGACGTACGAAGGTAAGGTTACGATTAATAGTTAATAAGGGAAAAAGTTTTTAAAAAGCAGAAAAATACGTATACCGGAACGTAGGTATATCCGGAAGCGTAACGCTAATAACGACTGCTTACTATAACATCGTAATAAATGCCGTTAAAACGCCCGGTAAACGTAAAGCGTAAGTAACCGAGGTACGGTTCGGCTCGACGCGCGCCCTATACGGGCCGTTAGCAAGGCGGGCGCGTAAGGGTGGCGGGAACAATCACGGCGGCGGGCGTAAAAACGGCAGCAGGCGCAGGAGCAGGCGTAAACGCGGGCGTAGGTACGACGGAAGCCACGGCGGGAACGGACGCGGCAGTAGCAGCGGCAGAAGCGGCGTCGGCAGCGGCAACGGCGGCAGTACGTGTAACGCGGGCCGTACGAATACGCGCAATAATAACGCGCTAAATATAAGTAGGCATTTTAAGATTACTATCAGTAATCCTGCGTACAGATACCTAAAAGTAACCATATTTACGTTATAATTATTAGTAGTATTATTATGGTTAAGATTATGTATTAACATATTTAAAAGCTCGTAACGCGCGTAATACACGCGTAAGGCGCAAAAAAAGTATTTACTTTTAATAATAATAATAATAATAATAATTTATAACATCCGCGTTAATTTTACGTTCCTTTTTTCTAAACTTAAAATACTTACGAATTTTTTATTAAAACTGAAAAAAAAAAGGAAGTAAACGTTATAACGTTAATAATCTAATTAATAAATTAGCGCGTACGTAATATACGGACCTATTTTTCGTTACCTGTTATCATAAGCGATAGGGGTAAAAGGAGCATATTAACCCCCCTTTTCAGATTACCTGATATATATATATATAACCTATCCCTTTATTATTGCACTTATTATTTACGATTAATTATGCGTTTTCGTTAATTACGTTATTTTCTTTTGTTAATATATTTATTTATGATTAAATAAAGCTGCGATAAGTAAATTTTAAGGCGCATTTCCCTTTTATTTGGGGGGTATATCGTAAAATAGGGGTTACTTGCTTAATTATAAAGCCCCAGAGAAGTGTATTCGCCTTATAGCAACGCTGTTATAGGCTCCCTTTATTATATATAAAGCTTCCTAGCCACCACTTTCTATATTCAGAATTATCCACGACAATTCACGCTTTTCACACTCTATGCAACCTTTTCCCACGATCAGCCTAACTGTGATAATTTTATATGAGAAAAGCCCGTATATCAAATTTTTCGGCCGTACGGGTTATAGTTGTTACGTCGCAGCCCGGAAAAGGTTCCGGACTTGATTAACCGGAACGTCCTTATGGCTGCGACGTAATAACCATAACCCGTACGGATAAAAGAATAATTGGACGGGCTTTTCCCATATTAAGTTACCCTTGGAAGGTTTATTGCGAAATGATGTATGCGGTAGTTGCGTTATCGTAGTTATAAGGGCGTTCCGGTTAAAAGGTTGGTGTTAATCGTAATTTTTAACTTATTTCCTTTATATTTTTATTAAATTAGTTCCGATCGGAAAGTTTAATGTACCGTTAAAAAGCCCTTTTAAAGCTTTAAATAACTTTATTTTTTATTATTTTATAATAAATTTTTATTATTATTATATTTGTTAATTTTTAAGATAAATTTTGGAAAATTTGTATGGAAGGGTGTTAAACGTGCCCAAAAAATTATAACTTGATATTAGGCTTTATTTTTGAGGTTTATAATTTCTGTGGGTCTTTTATGGGTCTTTTATGGGTCGGTACTTAGAGTTACAGCTTTTAGAAAGCCCTAGCCACAGCTGCGCCGCAGGCGCAGCTACAACCTTAAAAATAGGGCCTGATTTTAATGAGGTAACATGTATGTACTTACTGCCGTGGTCCAGGCGTCAGCTTGTACATAGCTTGAATACCTTATTAATAACACTTTACCTTGCATAAATATTCAAATACGATAACCAAATTTTAAAAAATTATTAATTTCGAAATATATTCCAGTTATTTTCTTTTAATATTAAACTCAAGTTTTCGGTACCGAATATTTAAATTTAAAACGGGGGTATAAAACGTTTAAGGGATATATTTAAAAAAAACGATTAGCATACGAAATAGTATTAAGTTATTTTCGTTTTTAACCGTATATATTTTTAAAATTATAATATATATATATAACCGTACCTTTAAATATATACTTTTTTAATAAAACTTATACGAAATTTATTATATTTATATAACGTATAAAAATAACGTTATAATATTTAATCGTAAGTTTTAATAAGCTTATCTATAAGTATACGGCTGTATAACTTACGTTATAATAACTACTGCTATAAAGAAAATAAAGATTTTAAAAATTAAATCTTAAAGCATAAATTAGTTATTTTATCGGTTACTAATTTATGAATATTTACGAAATTTGGAACTTATTAATTAATAAGGTCTTCTTTAAAAAAACGTAACCGTATAAATAATTAAAAGAAATAATAAATTACTACCTTAATTTCCGTACTTTATTAAAACCCATCCCTTTTTTAAATTTCCTAACCCCGAGCTAGCTCTTATCCATAACGATTCTTATCGGAATTCTGGAAATCTTTCGCAATCCGGAGCAGCCGGATAAACTATCGCTCGTAATCTTCCAGTTTGCATTATTTCAAATTTAAACTCCGAAATTTTCGAACCGGTTTTTATCTTTCCCGTCCAGTTTTGTTAATAATATCTTTATAATTTTTATGTTATTCGGCATATATTAGGTTAAAAATTTATTATTATAATTTTTACGAATTTAATTATATTCGAAAATTCAAAACCGAATTTTATTTTTTAAGGATAAAATTTTTGGTCCGAGAATAATACTAATAAATTTAACGTATCCGGTAACCTTATAAGAAGTTTATATCGTAAAAATTTTTTTTTAACAATCTTACGGTTACGCATTACCGGTATTATATATTCAGAATTGCGCGGTATGTTTAGCTGTTTTAATAAATAGTAATTTAGTTATCTTAATAACGCCGTAAAAACGGTTAAAACTGGCGAAAGCTTATAGCTTTTTATGCGCACTTTAGGTTTACCTTTAAGGTTTATCGTTAAAGTTTATTTTTAAGGTTTATATTTAAGGTTTATTTTTTAAGGTTTATGTTTACGGTTTATTGTTAAGGTTTATTCTTAAGGTTTATTCTCAAGGTTTATTTTTAACGTTTATTTTTAAGCTTTATTACCTGGTATAAGGTTTATCCGAATCGAAGCTTATCGGCAACCACGTATCAGTCTGCTTCAGAATAAGGTTCTGCTTCAGAGTAAGGTTCTGTTTCAGAGTAAGGTTCTGTTTCAAAGTAAGGTTCTATGGGATTAAGGTATATAATTTATCTTAACTGTAAAACCCATTAATCAGTTATCGTGTTCGAAGATACTGGGTATAGTATTTATCGTATGCATTATATATGTAATAATCTTTTATGTATTTAGCGCAGCCTGGAAAATAAGGCTTTAACCTAGATTAACCTAGCATTAATTAATAAGGTTATTATTATTAGAAACGTATAATTTAATAAACAAGTTATTTCTAAAGTAATATTAAAAACTTAAAAGATGATTTTTTATACGTTATAAAAAAAAGTTATAAAAATTATTTCGATAAGTTAAAATACCGGATTAGGTTAATAGTTATCTAATATATATATAAAACAAAAACGAAGACCTGAACGGAATAATTCGGTTACCCGTTAAGCAGGAAAAATGGCTTCAGAAAGGTATTAACGTAAAAAGTACGGAATAGAAAAGAATAAGCCTATTCGTAAGGGATTAATTACCTTTATACGACCGTTATATTCGAACTATTACCGTCCTTTGAATTATTACTACCGTTAGCGATTGCCTTTATAACCGTTACGATTATTATGCCGACGGAAGTTAAAAGGTAGCCTTAATTTCCCTTTGTATTATTTAATCCAGAATAACGGTAAAAAACGAAAGTATTTTACGGGTAAGAAAGGTAGGCCTTCCGTATGCCCCGTACCAAGAAAGTATTATCCGAAACGAATATAAGGTATAGAAAATTATATTTAATATAAGATATTTAACCTTTTTTGTAAGTACGTACGATAACGGACCGGGAAGTTGCGGGAATTTAAGGAAATTAATTATCCGAAATATGCGTTATTTTGATCGGAAAAGGTATAATACCTTGGTATATAAAAATGTATTTAAGTCGTAAAACCGGGTATATAAACGTAATTTATTATTACCATTACGAAACTATAAAAAGTTAAATATATACCCGTTAAAAGAAATATTTCGGAAAACCGAAAGGTTTAATTACAAAACTATAAGGAAATATAGTTTTAAGAAGTTATAATTAATTTTTTATTAAAAAGAAAATAGATTTTAAGATATATATAAATATATGTTTATATGTTTAATAAGGATGGCTGGCTTTAAAAATGTAAGGTACGTTTTATTATACGAAGTAATTAATAATTTAAAAATGCTTATAGTAATATATATATATTTACCTTCGTTAAGAAATTATCTCGAATTTTAATCGTTTTCGCGGTTATCTTCGATTTAAAGTTAAAATACTATAATGCTATAAACGCTTTCGTAAACGTTAACTTACTTTACGAAATATCTATAAAAACGTTCTTAAGATATCCGTCTGGTAATAAACTTTTTTTAAAAAGGCTTTATATGAATTAAACGAATTATTTTTATTATAATAGGAAGATTTTATCGGAACGTTTAAAAAACTTAATTCTAGTTCCGTTCCTTACGAACCTTATTATTTTATTCGTTAAAAGGTACTTATCTTTTTTCGTAAACGATATTATTATAATATATCCTAAAAAATATTAAGGTTTTATCTGTTAATTAATTTAATAAATACGGGAACGATATACGTTTATAAGGAGTAAAGATTTATAATAATCTTTCGGTATCGAAAAAAAAAAAAATTTAAAGTATTTTAATCCGATTTAATAAAAGTTTATTAACGAATATAACAATTATAATTCGAATAATTTAAAAAGTAAAAATGTTCATTTTCGCTAAAACGAATATAATTTAAATAAGTAAGTACCTTAATCCTTAAAGTCTTAATGGTTACAGCTTAAACAATATGAAAATTATATTCATTTCCGCCTAACGTTTTTTTTCCTTTTTTCTCCTTTTTTTTAATTCGACCTATTGTAATAAAGTTAACTAAAAAGTTCCGAAAACCCTTTTATCAAAACAAAAAACTATCTACGGTTCTTACCTTTTAAAAAAAATCCTTAAAAAAGGGAAATAATATTATAATACAGGAATAAGGATTTTTATCTTAGGAAACCGGCCTTTAAAGCCTGGTATAACCTTTTCCTGGCTAATTTTCGGGTGAGGAAAGCTTAACTTTTCCCGCGCCAAAATATAATAATCTGGTAAAATTAGGTAATCTAGGACTAAATTACATAAATTATACAAAAAATATAACATACTTATTAAATCCAGAATAGATATATAATAAACGATTTCCTCTGTAAATATACTTATTTAATTTCGCTTTTTAATTATTAATCTAAATCTTAAATTATAAGCATCGTTTTTAATTAAGAAGAAAGTCTGCAAACCTTTTTAACGAACACCTTATTTATTATATTATTAATACCTATAAATCAAGAACCTTATTTCGGATACTACTTCTACCTCTAGGTGGATATATGCCAGGTTCGTTACATAGCCCTAATTGTTACCGGTATTATAGCTTTTAACCTATAATTAACAGATTCATCTTCCGATTCGAAACTTTTTTCCGCTAATATTTAACGATATTAATAACCGTAATATACTTTAAAAAGTCTTTAAAATATTCGTTATTTAGTAAGGTTAAGCTATAAGCCGAATAATACCGTTATATTAAGTTCTTAGTAATAGTTTTATTTAATAAATCTGTAACCTGTTACGGCCAGCAGTGAGTTAGTATGATAGCTAGTTTATTGGGGCTATAAACGAAAATTCTAAGCTGAAGAAAAGAAAAGAAGGAAAGAAACGTAGAACCGCAAAATGCGTAAAGATTTATAAATGTCCCCATTCTTTATGTAGCAGGTGGCTAACCTGCTAACAGCTGTCAGCTTTATATAACGGTTGTTAATCTTACGGTTTAATCGTAAGGTTGCCGTTATATTACCCCATTTTAAAAGCTTATATGCGATTAAAGAAAATATGCAAATTTCTGTTAATTATAGGTATTATTTTTTCTTTATTGGTTTAATTCCTACTTTCGCAACCTTATTATTATCGGGGTGGTTTTCGTTAATCTTATCGGCAGCCGTTACGTAAATTTATTTTTATAAACGGATTAATAATTTAAATATTTTAAAATATTCCGTATGGAACCGTTTTATTACGATCGGAACATTTTTAAAGTTAATTACGAAATATTATATTTTGTCGGAATCGTAACTTTTTTATTTGGCCTAATATTATAACTTTTTATAGCGACCGTTAAATTTTAATTATTCGATTTATTTTACCTTAAATTTTAGTTTACCGTTAATTTTTTTAAATAACAGTAATATTTAAATTTATTAAAATAACGGGTTATCGTCGGCTTTACGTAACCGGTCGGTATAAAATAAATTAATTATTTTATAATTCGGTAATAAATCGGAAACGAAATTATATCCGTATTTTTTTAAAATTTTAAAAGATTTTATTTATTATAAATTTATATAAATAATTAATATTTATGTTACGAATTTCTTTTTATAGAAAGAAATTTTATCGTTAACTTTAAAATCGGTTAAATAATATTTTTTATTAATTTATATCGTTTAACGTTTTTATATTTTTAACGTAACTTTTTTTATAAATATTTAACCGGTTTTAATTCGTTTAATAATTATTACTATCCGTTAAATTAATTCGATTTTTATTTTTATAATATTTAAATTTCATAATAATAAATTCCGGATATCCTTATTTAATATAATTTTTAACGGAATTATATTAATTAATAAATATTATAATAAATTATATCCGAAATTTAATGCCGGTATATATATATTTTAATCGTTTTAATATTTATTAATATAAGTACGTAAATGTTAATTTAATTTATAATTTATAAATTCGATAGGTTTTTAAATTTATAAATATAAAATATTTTTATAAAGATATTTTATACCGGTAAATTCGTTTAATTTAACTAAAAATTAAAAAATAAAATATTTTACGTTATCGTTAATTTAAATAACAAATATTTTAAGGAAATAATATAAATATTAATAATAACAGTTATTTAAAATTCCGGTAATATTAATTTTTTTACTTAATAAAATTACCATAATTTTATTAAATTTCTTAATAAACGTTTGTATATAATTATAAACATAACGATTTTTCGGCATATTTTTTCCGTCGACGATAACGTAATCTTAAATATTATTTAAAATAAAAAAAAGGTAAAAAAATTCCGAAATTTTATTTTAAAACGTTTTATTCCGACGATAATTATAATAATTCGGGATATATTATCGGATATTTTATTTAAACCTTAGTTAAAAATATTTTTATATTAATATTTTAATTATTTTATTTTAATTAAGGTACGTAAATACTTTTGGTACGTAAATTTGCGGATAAATATTATGCGAAAAAAAAATACGGCCGTTAGTTATTTTTTCGGATATTATTAATTTGCCGTTTTTTTTGCTTATATTTTACGTTTCGTTTTTATAACGGATAAAGTTAATCAAATTAATACTTTACAGGATATTTTCGATTCGTATTTTAATGGGTATTTTATTAATAATAATAATAATAAAATTTCACCGTTCCGGTAAAATTAAGGTTTAACTTTTTTTTCGGACCTTAATTATAAGTAAATCGACCGTTTTTCGTAATAAGGTATCCGTAACCATATTTCTTTTACCAAATCGGTATTAAAATATAATATCGAAATTAAAAAAAAAATCGGCTTCCCGGATTTAATACGTAAAAAAACCGCGTTTGTTCGTAAAATATAATAAAGCTTAATAATCGGTTATAATAAAAAATTTTTATTTTTAAAGTTTAAGCTAATAATATTTGAAAGTTTTAAACTATAATAAATAATTTTCGGTTTTAAATAAAATACGTTTTTTTAATTAAGTTATAATTTTCGAAAAATATTTTATTAATTTTTATTTATTATCGTTTTATTATTATTAAATAATGTTTCCGGTCGTATTATAAAATATATTTATTTTTATTTTAGTCGGTTAATTAAGTTAAAAGAAAACAAAAATTAAAGTTTTATAAACGAAACGTTTTATTTTTTCGAAAATTCGTTTTTGTTTAAATTTTATTACGAAAAAAAGGTTTTTTTAATAAACGGTTTAATAATTCGGTTATGGCGTTTTTATAATAACAAAATATTCGTACGTAATTATAAAATCTTATAAATAAACAGATTACGGTACAGTTATTAAAATTTTCGAATTTTTATTTTTAAATTATTTTAATTTTATTTATATCGATAAAAATATTTATATTAATTTTTATAATAACCTTAAAGTAATTTATTTTTTTAACGTTAAACCGGAACTTTTTATTATTTTTTTTAAAATTAACCTTATATAACCGGTAAATAATTTCTTTATAATATTTTTAATATTTTTTCTAAAAACCAGAATAAATCAAGATATCGTCGGTATAAACGTTTACGTAATAATCGAAAAATTTAAATATTAATAAATAATTATTATCGAATAAAATTTATTTTAAATTTAAATACAAATATTTTTTATTAAAACATTTTTTAACGCATTTTAAATATTATTAATTATTTTAATTTAATAACGATATAAAATTTATAAAACGTTTAAATAATATTAATTTTAATAAAACGTTTAATGTTTCGATAATTAAATATAATACTATTAAATAAAAAAAATTAAAATAAGGTAATTTTTTAAATATTAATTTTTTAACGGTAATCGATATAAAACCGGTATTTCGATAAATATAGTTTTGGGATAAATAAGATTAAAGCGGTGTTTTTTTACATATATAATTCAATAAAATTTATTTTTAATAATTTATTTATTATTTTTTTTAACGAAAAATATTAAACGGGCGTTTGTTAAATTAAAGGTTTTAAAGTAGGTATCGGCCGGTTAAGTTCCAAAATTACGTTATAGCCGGGTCGGAAATTTAAAAAAATATTAATTTTTTTTTCGAAAAGAATTATTTTAAATAAACGAACGGTTTTGGCAAAAGTTTCCGGATTCGTTTTATATATTCCGGGTTTTCGTTTTCGGGAAAAGAAATTTTTTGGCCGTTATATATTTTTTATTTTTACAAAATAATTAACGTTATAATGTTCGATTTTTTATTTTTAAAAAAAAATTTTCTTAAGGTAACAAAAATTTATTTTATCGTCCCGTATAAAAATCGGTTTTTAATTTATTCGTTAGCGAAATAATAATTACGTTATTATAATAATTTTTATAACGGAAATGGTCGGTTTGGTATTATATACGTCCCTTATATTTCTTTCGTAATTTTTTTATAAGCGTCGAAAAATCCGGTATTATTTATCGGCCTTTTTTATAACGCGATCGTAACGGTTAACGTTTTTTTAAATTTTCGGGTCGACGTACCCGTTTAATAAATATCGGGCTAAAAGTTAAATTACCGTTAAAAACGTAATTAAAATTAAAAGGTCGTTTGATTAAATACTATTTTTATTTTTATTATTTAATAATAAACCGTATTTTTTTATTTAATTAAAATTAATAAAAATATTATATCCGGTATTTATAATTTAAAAGATTTAATCGGAAAAACGTTATTTATTAATTTCGAATATTATAATTATTTAAGTTTTTATTTAACCGGCAAATTATTTTCTGTAATTTTATAATTAAATTAATTTTTTTTTACCTGATAATACGAATTTATAATTATTTTTTCGTTTATTTAATAAAAAGATTTTTAACGAAAAATCGGGTTTATATTCCGGTATTATAAAAAGTGATAATACGTAAATTAAATTTATTTATTTAAATTTGCATAATTTTAATAAAAAATTTATTTCCGTTATTATTAATATAAAAAAGATTATTAAGGAATTTTCCGACGGTTTTATTTTTTTCCGATTCGTCGGAATTAAACGAATTTTTATTTTATTTTACCGCAACGATTTTTTTTATTAGGGTAATTATTAACTTTATATCCCGTTTTATTTTAATTAAAGTACGTACCGGTTTTTTAATAAATCTTTTTTTCGATTTCCGATAAAAATTTGCCGGTATTGCCCGAAGTTTCGATTTGCTAAAATTATTATTTAAACGGGATTTTTTATTTTTCGGTTTATTATTATTAAGGTCGTATAATTAAGGTTTACATTTTTATTAACGTTTTTCGTAAACGAATTAATTATTATAAGTAATTATAACGATATAGTTATAAAGTTTTTCGTAAATAACGTTAAAATTACGGTTATTTTCGGAAAAACGTAAATCGAAATTTAAGGGAATATATTTTTATAAAACTTATTTTTAATTATTTTCGGCAAATTTTACTTTTTAAACGAAAACGTTAAATTTAAAAATCAAATCGTAAATATTTTAATTTTCGCCGGTTTTAAAAATAAAAATACGGAAAATACTTTTAATAACGGAAGTTTAATTCGGATCGTAATATAATAATTCCAATATTTAAATTATTTCGGTTACGTAAAAAAAGATTATATAATTAATCGGTAACGAATTTTAATAACTTATTCGGGCTTTTTTTCTAAAAGGTTTTATTAAATAAATTAGATAAATTTTTTCGTTCCGAAAAATTAATTCGTTTATTTTAAACTTATTTACGATTTTACGGATTTCAGTATCGAATTTAGTTTTATTATTATTAAATTTAATTAAATCGTTAACGTAAGGTTTTTTTTCGGTTATAATTAAAATTTACGTTATTAATTTTTATTAATTTACGGAAAAAGGGTTATATTATTATACCGGTAAAGCAAAACGTATTAATATTACCGAAAGTGTTATTAATTATATTTTTCCGGTAAAAATGGTTAATGTTATCGGAAGGAATAAAAAAATAATAATTTTATGCGGCCTTAAAGCGGATAATTTCGTTACGGAACTTTTGGAATTTTTTCCGAACGTCCTGGTTATCGTTAACTATCTCGATAATCATTTATTTATCGGAATCGGTTTTTAATTAATTATGGTTTTAGTTTTAATTTAATAAACCTTTTATTTTTAAGGATTCGGTTTCGTTTTTAGGTATGTCGTTTTTTACCGTTTTTTAGAATATTTTCCGTTTTCCGTATTTTTAATTTTACCTTTAATTAATTTAAATTATTCCGAACGTCGATTGGCTGATAAATATTTTTTTTAATAGATATTTAATTTTGATATTAGTTGGTCTGGGTTTTGGTTTTAGGTTTTTTCTGGGACGCGTTATTTTTCGTTATAACGTCTTAATATAGAAAAGAAGATATGGTACTTTATTTATTAATCGTTAAACTAGTAAGGAAAGGAATACGTTTAAAATACTGTTACGGACAGTAATAATTTAATATGGTAATTAGTTTATTAGCGTTATAAACGAAAATTTTAAGCTAAAGAAAAGAAAAAAATGAAAAAAAAGTAAATCCGCAAAATGCATGAAAATTTATAAATGTCCCTATTATCTATGTGGCAGGTGGCTAGCCTGGTGGCAGCTATCAGCTCTATGTGACGGTTGCCAGTCTCACGGTTTGATCGTAAGGCTGCCGTCACATAACCTTCTTAAAAAATGATACGAATTTAAAAGGTTTAAATAAGATCTATATATACCACTTCAACTAACGTTAAAATCAAACCTTGAGCGTATAATAGACTTAAAACACACTTTTAAAAACCAAGAAAAAGCGGTTAATTCGTAGGTTAATAAATCATAGTTACTTTCCGTACGAAAAGATAATATAGAATGCTGTTAATCTTTTCCGTATATATCGCTAACTATAAAACCTATTAAAACCCTATATATAATGATCTTTTTTAACAGTTTATAATAAACTATAATAATATTATTTATAAGAAAAATACCCCTTAACGAATAAAATAATAAGCTTTGTAAAAAATAAAATTAAGTCTTAATTTTTTAAATGTTTTAATAAAACCTTTCTGCAATAATAAAAGTAATTTCCTTAATTTGTTTAATATTTTCTCGCTTAAAATCTTTTTATTATGTTATAAATATTTTAAAAATAATCTTATAAATATTTAATAAAATAAATTCACGTTAGCGAAAACGTTTATAACGTTATATTACTTAAGTTTTAAATTAAATTTAATCATAATAATGATTAAAATTCGAAACGATTTTTTAATTATAATAAATTCGTATATATTTTTTTAAAAATGCTTAAATTATTAATTATTTCGTATAACGAAACGTATCTTATATATTATAACTAATTATATTATTTAAACTTAAAAATATATAGCCATATATATCTGAAAACTTATTTCCTTTTAATAAAATTTAATAACGGTTTTTTAATATTATATTTTTTTATATCTTTAAAAATAAATTTTTTTAAAGGATATATAATTAACTTTTTATAACTTTACTCTCCTTTAAGAAGACATAACCGTATAAACAATTGGATAAAATGATAGATTTCTACCTTAAATCCCGTACTTTATTAAAACCTATCCCTCTCGCAGCTTTTATCCATATCGATTCTTATTGGAATTCTGGAAATTTTTCGTAATCCGAAGCAGCCGGGCAAACTATAGTTCGTAATCCTTTAGTTTGCATTATTCCAAAATCTAAACTTCGAAATTCTTAAACCCGTTATTATTATCCTTTTCTAATTTTCCCAATAATATTTCCATAATATTTATATTTTTCGGTATAAGTATTATTAAAAATCGATTACCGTTATATTCGTAAATTAAATCGTATCCGAAAATTAAAAACCGAATTCTGTTTTTTTAAGACAAATCTTTTAAATCGATAATATTATTAATCGTTTTGGCCCGTCCGGTAACTTTATAAGAACTTTGAATTATAAATAAAACAGTTTTTTAATAAATCTTTTCGTTACGGATTACCAGTATGGTATAGTTAAAATAACGCGGCATATTTAGCTATCTTGATAAAGGTAATTCGAAAAGGTAGTTTAGTACTAAATATTTTTTACCTAATTTATCATACTAATATCTCCTTTTTAGCTGTAAAAATAATCAAGCCGTAAAACTGGCAAAGGCTCGTACAGCCTTTTATACGCACTTAAGGTTCACCCTTAAGGTTTATCGCTAAAGTTTGTTCTTAAAGTTTATTTTTAAGGTTTATCATTAAGGTTTATTCTTAAGGTTTATCCTTAAAGTTTATTCTTAAGGTTTACTGCGTAAACTTAACATCTCCGAAGTCATATTGTCTGACCATGCGGAACCGTGGCTGGCATAAGGTTCATCAAAATCGAAGCTTATCGGCAACCACGCATCAGTCTGCTTCAGGATGAGGTTCTGCTTCAAAATAAGGTTCTATAGAACTAATGTATACAATCTATCTTAACCGTAAAAACTATTAATCAGTCATCGTATTCGAAGATACTGGGTATAGTATCTATCGTGTGGATTATATGTATAATAATTTTCTGTATATTTGGCTCAGCCTGAAAAATAAGGCTTGAACCTATATCAACCTTGTATAACTTTACGGCGGTAATAGTAAATTACGCTTATAGATCCGATTTTATAACTTAAAAATTATATTATATGTTTTTATAATAAAACTTTTCCCATTAAAATAACACATATTTCGGATAATTATTTTCCTTAAATTTCCGGAGTTTACCGGCGGATTATCGATCGTACTAATAATTATTTTTTCGGTACCGAACCTACAGAAAACTTACTTTTATAACCTGGAAAATAGTTTCATTTTTTACCGTTATTATAAATTAAATAAACTAATAAAAACTTAAAAAATCTTTTATTACTTTCATTAATATATTAACAGTAAAAAATATTAAAATAAATGTTCATAAAAATAAGAAACCCAAAAACGGAAATGATTCGAATATAATAATTATATAAAATTAATTAATCTTATATAAAGAGGTTTATTTTTCCTTATTCCGTACGTTTCGTACGTTTATACCATTTTAAAACTGGCTTTTTATTTAACAAATAATTAAAATATTCCGCTTAAATTTTCATTTCTTTATATATAAATATAAAATGATTATGGGCTTAATTAAATAATTTTACTTATTGGAATAATTTATATAATTTATTTTCTGTAATATTAAAAAAAATTATTTTTAAAATTTTTAATATTACCTTAAAAAATAAACTTTTCCTTAAATTATATGTTTCGAATAATAGTAACCCTATTAATTAATAAGTTCTAAATTTCGTAAATATTCATTAATCAGTAACGGATAAAAAAACCAATTTGTACCTTAAAATCTAATTTTAAAAAGTTTAATTCTTTTTATGGCTGTAATAATTATAAATAAATTATATAACCTTATACTTATAAATAAACTTACGAAGATTTCCGATTAAATAATATAATGCCGTTTTTATACGTTAAATAATAAAATAAATTTTATATAAACTTTATTAAAGAAACGTATTTAAAAAAACAGGTATATAAATATATTCTTACTTGAAAAATATAAACGATCAAAAACGAGAATAACTTAATGCCATTTTATATCGTTATCTTTTTCTTTTTAATTATACCCTTTAAACGCTTTATACCCCCATTTTAAGCCTTAGTATACGGCATTAAAAACTTAAATTTAATGTTAAAAAAACGATTAAAGCATATTGCGATATTATAATTGTTTAAAATTTATTATTACATTTAAACATTTATAAAAACACCATATTGGAATTTTTTAAAACTTAAGAAAATCTAAAACTACCGTAATTAATATATCTTACTTTCGATTCCTAAAATGAATATCCTAAATAAAACTTACATATTTATCGGTCGTAAATATAACGTATTTTATACCTTTTAAGATTTTTGTTAAAATTTATAAAATCGATAACGATTCGTTTTCTAATCCAAACGCTTTTTTCCTGAGCTCGCGGCGTATTAACCTTTTAACTTCTGCCTTATTACATACTTACTATTCGATTATTATAAAATCTTTCAGGCGGATGTCTTTTATATAAAATTATAATGTAATAATTATTTTAAACCTTAATTATTTTAATCTTAAATATTATATCGTATTGTTACCGGTTTATAATAATTTCGTTATATATAAATTTACGTTTCTTTTATAAATAATTAAAGTTATATAAAATATTATTCCGTTAATATTTTCGAAAAAAATTAATTAAATTTATTTATTAACGTAATAATAAAATGGGGCGGAACAGAGTCCGCTTTGATCAATACGAAAACAAAGAGAGTGTTACGAGTGAGGCCAGGGTTTTAAAGAAAATTAAAATTAATACAATTATTCTGGTATTAAAACTAATCTATCTGATAATAATAAGTAGGCTGTCTAAATAATGAGTAAATCGGGGTTACGCCCGGCAAAAAATGCTTTTAAAAATACATAAATGGTACTAATTAACTGAGTAACGGACCTATACTCTTAGTTTTATACCCTGCACCATTTTAACTCTTTTTTTTAAGATAAAATCATTTTCGATCCATCTTAAAAAATAAATAAAGATTTAACGTAATAATTCCGAATGCCTTAAATAAACTAAATATATATAAACCTAACCAATTAATTAATTTAACGCTTACGCGCTTTATTTTTCAACATCCTTAATTTAAAATTCTGTTTTTTACGTTTTGTTAAATTTTCTCGTTATTTAGTTCTTTTCCGCTTTTTTTAAACCTTATCCTCCGATAATTTTTTAACGATTAATACCTTATACTTAAACTAACCTGGCCATCTTTAAAGGAAATAAGGTTCGGGCTTCCGTCCTGCATCTTCGAAAATATCCTTTACCTATCTATACGGTACAACATATTAATTACGAACCATGGTTTTTATGCGTTAATTACTTAAGGCCGGTCGAATTATATACTTTATGTTAAAGGTTAGCTTTTTAGGTATCGGATTATGTCGAATAGTTTTGGGAGCTAAAGGTTTGGTCGGAATAAATGGGGAAAGGGGTATGGCCATATTTAAAAGGTTTTGTAATTTGTTATCGAAGCTAATCTATAAAAGGAATTGATAAAAATTAAAGTATCTTTCGTATTTCGCAAAATAGCTTTCTAATCTTATTAATAAATCGAAAACGTATAAATTAAGGTCCGATAATAAAAGGTTTTTTAAGGGCTAATCGGTATTAAACTTATTATTTTAAATTTCTGCTAATATAAATGCAAGTTTTCCGGATCAATTTTTTATATTCCTTTTAATATCGAATTTTACTGGTTTCAGGCCGAAGTATCCTTTAATCATATAGATTATTTCTGTTTTTATTAAGCTTTCATTTTATTTAATCGTTTTTGATATTAAATAATTTTCTTATTACGTAAAATTACGGGTAATAATAGAAAGTATATAATTAACTTATAAGCTAAAAATATAAAAACGGACCTAAGTAAGTATTATAACGATTATAATATGGGTAAAGAGGAGATCGTCGAAATTAAATTTATCCTAAGTTTTTCGATATAATCGAATAACCGTCGAAAGCGCTTAACATCTAAGTAGGTATTAAATATTAAAAGTAAACGCTTTAATTAAATATATAACATCCCGATTTAGTGATTTACGGAGGTATCGTTAATACGTAATTTTATATAAGCAATTAACTAGATATATTTTAAATTTTTCGATTAATCTATTTTTCGAATTAATTATAAATTAATTTAACCTTATTATTAACGTTTATTCGTCCTGTTTCTATAATAATAATTATATATTTTTAAGGTATCTTATAAACGATTATTTGGGCTAAAATAATAATATATCTAAAGCGAAGGAAAATATTATTTATTATAATCATAAGGGTACGCCTTAACGGCGCCATTATTATATCGTTTTAATCCTTTATTATTTAAAATAAAGGTAAGGTAAATTTCTTTTATAAACATTAATTATTTTTATTTTAAGGTTAAATGGGAATAATCCGATTAAAGCGGTATTCGGAAGTAATTAACCTGATAAGTTAAAAAGTAATATTATTATTATGCATTTTTCGAAATAAACGTATTATGTTATCTTTTCCTTTTATTATATATAATACCTTTTTTGAACTATAATATGGCGACGACTTATAAACTGATTAAAAGGTATCAGTGAAATAGGAATAATATTGGATAATTTAAGGGCATTAATAACGAATAGGAGATAATTCGTGGTAGGTAGGTATAAGTAAGCTTATAAGCGTTTTAATGTTAAGGTTAAGAGTTATATAAAAGTGGAAATGCGTTAAAAAGTAACAGCGAGTTATGCAAATATCTGATTAGGTATTCCTAAGGTTAGTGCATTAATTTTCTGTTCAAAAACCCTGTCCGCCGAAAAAATTTCTGAACATTTTATCCGATGTTAAATAAAGGAAAAAAGGAAGCAATTATTATGATATTTTTTGATTAATTACGTACTTTTCGATTTTGCACCCGTATTTTTTTGTAACCTTTTTCTTTTATAATTATATTAACCTTGTTTTTTAAATTATACCACTTTTTAAGCTTTTTATATACCTAAATATATTTTTAATTATCCTTATTTTATTAATTAACGTAATTATAAGTTTTTGTTAATTATTAATCTTACGTAATCCTAAAGGCTTTCGTAATAATTCAAATCTGGATAAATTAATTAACTTTTTAAAAATATTATTCCTTAAATTATAACCCAGTTTAATAATTTTTTTCCAGCTTTTAATAATCCCGTACTAATCGGTTAAAAGGTTACATAAAATATGTTAAACCTAAATCTTATTTTTATTTTACGTTAAATATTATTAACGGTTTTTAATATCCTAATACTTTTTTCAATTATATCCTACCGTAATAATTAAGCTTTTAGTATTAATCGTTAATTTAAACCTTTTATTAACCTTAACGATATCCGTAAATTTAATAACCTTATATACCGTTAATAACCTATTTATAACTTAATACCTTTTTTTTAATACCGGTTGCGTAATATTAAATACGATTAATATTATATATTACCTAATATTTTAGTAATAAATAATCCGTAATTTATTAAACCTTATCTTTTTGCTTTTTAATAAAGGATACGTTAAACGATTAAAATAAATCCTAATCCTAAACCTAATCCAGTTCTCGGTATTATCGAATATTTATCCGGTAGTCGTCAATTAATATCCATAATACTTACTTTTCCTAAAATACCTCCGTTTCGTAATATTCCGGTAAAATCTTTTTCGACAACTTTAATTATCCAAGCAGGTAACCGTATTATTAATTATATACTAGGACCATATATTAATATTGAATTATTACCTTTTTTCGCATTATTTTTAATTATTAACAGAACGTAATAAAATTTTAAAATAACTATAATAACATAAAATTTATAATTTTTAAATATATTAAAGTATATACTTTTATTATGCTTATTACCTAACTTATATTAATCGTTACCAGATATTTAAAACTATATTTATTTTTATCTTCGGAGGTTTTATTTAAGGTCCGTATATACGTTAATAAATTAAAAGCGAAAATTTTTGGGTTACCGTAAACGTTTAATCCGACGTAATTAGGTTCCGTTAGATTAAAAATAAAGGGTTTTATTTAATTTTAATTAAAATATTTCGAACCGGTTTTATGAATTTATTTATAACGTTACTTATTAAAAATCCTTAATATATTACCGGTTTATTTATTTAAATATTCGGTATTCTTAACGTTATACTTTATAAGGTTTATAAACGGTAATATAAAATATTAGAAAATCCTAATTAATAAAGTATATTACCTTTTTATAGGTATTAATTATTCCGGGCTTTTATAAAAAATCTTATAATAATTATATCGGATTTATCAAAGGTTATAAATACACTTTTTGTAATAATTACTTTAAGGCACTTAAAACTAACTATTTTCGATCTTTATATATTAAAAATGTTATTTATAATAATATTTATCTGATAATTTAAAAGTTTGTTAAATAATATTTCGGAAAAAAATTAAACGTTATATTTCGGATCCTTAATATCGAACGTTTACTATTCGGCAAATTAATTATAAGTAATAAAAAATAATTATCGTTTATAATAATAATTAACATATTTTTAAAAAGTTAAAAAAACCCGTTTTTATGTATTAATTTTTTAAATTAATCGCTTTAATTTTTTTCGCTTATTAAATTAACTTATTTTAATTATATTATGGTCGTTTAAAACTACGAAACCACCGAATCGATTATTAGGTAAATAAAGCTTAATATTTATCCTTATAAATTTAAGGCTTTAAATTATTAATTATCCAGTAACTCGATATTCGTAATAATTAAAGTATCCGATATTATGTCGTTAAACTAATTAATAACCGGTTTTATTTAATTATTTCTTAATAAATTAACCGGCTTTTAATATCCCGTTTTATTTCTTATAAATTCTTTTAATTTATTAATTAAAAAATACTTTATAATTTGGTTTTATTAATTTCCTTTAAATAATAAATATTTCGATTAATAATATTATTAATTAAATACGGGCCAATCCAGCAGTACTTTAATTTTATATTTTAAACATATTTATATATCGTAATATATTATATAATAATTCCAGATCGTTTATTTTTAAAAATGTATTTTTTATTTTATTTTCGTTGCTTTAATTTATAAACTAAATAATTTTAGGGAGTTAATTAATAATAACCTTAATAACCTTAATTACGTTTTTAAGTTTTTTTAAAGGCCGAATTTATTACGTAATTAAATTCTTTTCCGAAATATTTATATCCTAATTTATAATTTTCCAGATCGGTAAAACCCTTTTAATCGGTAAATGTACTTTTTATTTATATAATAATTTATAAAAGCTAAAACTCTAACTTTTTATAATAATATTATCGGCAAAACCCATTTTAGGCAAAAGTTTGGCCCAATCTTTACTAATTTTATTTATCGTTTTTATTAAATTTTTTTACGACCGGAATATATTCTTTTTCGATTAAACCTTATCATTAAATAACGTATGCGGCTTTAACCATTCGCTAACTCTTAAATATATTATAAACTTTAATTATTTCGCTTTTATTTTTTAAACTCTTTGTTACGGCTAGCACCATACCGTTACGCCGGGGCACAAAAGATTGGCGGAATGATCGCAATTGTGGCAATCATTCTGGTACGTACAGCTGCATATATACTG
>QJNX01000114.1:53714-168190 GCA_004155925.1 Monosporascus sp. MG133 | reverse complement strand
GACTTTGGGAAGATGGAGAAAGGGGGTGTTTTCAAGCGGACGGGGTCGCTGAACAAGCCGCCGCGTGTGCTGCTGAACGCTCTGCAAGACATCAAGATCCAGCACATGACTGAAGGCGACAAACTCGCGGAACACCTATTGACGATGGCTACGAACAGGCCTCGTATGGCTCAGACTTTTGGGTATCAGGGCGCCGAATACGATCAACTCTTCGAGGCCACGTACGACCACGAGCGCGGCGATACGTGTGACGAGTGTGACCAAGACAGGGTTGTTGAAAGGCTGCCTACCAGAACAGAGTCAGCTCCACGGATACATTACGGCAATATCGCTTCTGGTAACGAGGTAATGAAGCACGGCGTAACGCGAGATCGCATAGCAAGCGAAGAAGGGGTGATCTGTTTCGAGATGGAGGCTGCCGGACTGATGGATAGTTTCCCATGTTTAGTTATTAGGGGTATTTGCGACTATGCGGACTCTCACAAGAATAAGCGGTGGCAGCCATATGCGGCGGCGACGGCAGCTGCGTTTGCTAAGGAGCTACTGGGCGTTATCAACAAGCAGGAGGTAGACGAGCTAGGACCTGCTAGTGAGTGAATTCCCTTCAGATTATCCTTCCCGTGGTCACCTGTAATACACAATTAGCCCCCGGCAGCAAAATTTTACCTTGACCAACACGTCGCCTTAAATTGACAAGGCATAAATGGCTGACTTAATGTAAGAGTCTGCTCGCTACCGTACGGTCTTTAGCCTAGAAGGTGTTCCCAGTACGGACAAGTTTGTAGACCGACCGTTAGACATGAAAACGCTCGAGGGCGTCCTTTTACCCCAATCGCAAAATACGCGACAGAAGAAAGTCGTCCTTTACGGCCTAGGCGGGATGGGTAAGACGCAGCTCGCGGTTGAGTTTGCTAGAAGACACCATAGACAGTTCACTTCGGTCTTCTGGTTTGATGGGAGGAGTGAAGACAGATTGAAGCAGAGCATCGCCAATGCTGCTAGTAGGGTGCCGGAAGGTCAGATCGCAGAAATGAGCAGATTATATTCAAGAAGTGGTAGCGGAGATAGCGACGCCGTCGTGAGGGACATGACGGACTGGCTGAACAGGCCGGATAATACCGACTGGCTGCTCATCTTCGACAATATCGACCGCGAACGTCAACAGGACGATGCCGACCCTGATGCATATAATATCCGCCGCTACTTCCCTGGCGCTGATCACGGGTCGATTCTCATCACTACTCGCCTCGCTAGGCTCGGACAGCTCGGTGTTTCACGGAATTTGAGCAAGGTAAGCGAGAGCCAGGCACGCGCCATATTCCAGGAGTGGTACGGAACCGACGTTGGTAAGACTTTACGCTCGTTTGCACAAGTGCTTTTATATTTAAGTTAACGCTAATAAACTACCCCTAGATCCGATTAAGAGCGCGGAACTATTGCAACTACTTGACGGCTTGCCGCTAGCGCTTGCACAAGCTGGCACATACATTAGGGAGACCGGCATCGATTTCGTAAAGTACGTGGATTTCTACAAGCAACAATGGAGAGATCTTATGGAACTACAAGATAGTAAAGGTGCGCCGCTCCATGACTATGGTGACCGCAGCATCTGGACAACCTGGACGATTTCCTTCAAAGCGATTCAGAAGACAAATAAGGCTGCGGCAAACCTGCTGCTTTTATGGGCCTATCTTGACAATAGAGATCTATGGTATAGGCTACTTGCAGCGGCGGGCGAGCGATCCGCAGTCGCTGCAGAGCACTTGTCCAAATGGCTGCAAGACATCCCGAGCAATGAACTAAAATTTACCGATGCCGTCCAGTTGCTGCGGAACTACTCTATGATCGAGAACATGCAAGGCTTGTCGAGCTACGCTACTCATCCCGTGGTACACAAGTGGGCGTTCCATGTGCAGGATCAAGAGCAGCGGATGGTCCTGGCTCGAACGGCAGTTCTTGTTGTTGGGTTTGCCGTGCCGCACAACTCAACCAAAGAATACTGGACCACGCAGCGCCGTCTACTTCCTCATGCTCAGTCTTGCTCACAATGGATTCTAGACAGCGAAGCAGATCCAAGTGCCAAGAGATGGGGCAGCAGTTATAGGGCAGGGACAGATAAGGAATGCATAATAGAAGTATTAGAGGCCATTACACGGCTTGGGCATTTGTACTCAGACCAGGGCAAGCTGGGCAAAGCGGAAAAGATGTACCAGCGAGCGCTGCAAGGATACGAGAAGGCATTCGGGCCTAAGCACGCGTCGACACTTGCCACGGTCGGCAACTTGGGCAATCTATACTTAGACCAGGGCAAGCTGGCCGAGGCGGAGAAGATGATCCAGCGAGCGTTGCAAGGATACGAAAAGGCACTCGGGCCTGAGCATACGTCGACACTTACCACGGTCCACAATTTGGGCAGATTGTATAAGGCTCAGGGCAAGCTGGGCTATGCGGAAAAGATGTACCAGCGAGCGCTGCAAGGAAGGGAGAAGGCATTCGGGCCTAAGTATATGTCGACACTTGACACGGTTAACAACTTGGGCATCCTATACTCAAACCAGGGCAAGCTGGACGAGGCGGAAAAGATGTACCAGCGAGCGTTACAAGGAAACGAAAAGGCACTCGGGCCTGAGCATACGTCGACACTTGACACGGTCAACAACTTGGGCATCCTATACTTAGACCAGGGCAAGCTGGACTACGCGGAAAAGATGTACCAGCGAGCGCTACAAGGATACGAGAAGACACTCGGGCCTAAGCATACGTCGACACTTGACACGGTTAACAACTTGGGCATCCTGTACTTAAGCCAGGGCAAGCTGGACAAAGCGGAAGAGATGTTCCAGCGAGCGTTACAAGGAAGGGAAAAGGCACTCGGGCCTGAGCATACGTCGACATTTAACACGGTCGGCAATTTGGGCAACCTATATTTAGTTCGGGGCAAGCTGGGCGAGGCGGAAAAGATGTACCAGCAAGCGCTGCAAGGATACGAGAAAACATTAGGTCGTGAGCCAGTAAAGACCTACATTCCGGCCGTAAACACGGCTTACAACCTGGGTCTGCTGTTCGCTAGTCAGAGTAAGTCAGATAAAGCGAGGGCTATGTATTTACGAGCTCTTGTCGGCTACCAAAGTGTTTTCGGCCAAGATCACGCATATTATCAAGACGTGGATAAACGGCTCAAAACGCTAGAGGACCCAGAAAGCAACAGTCCCGTTGTGTTGGATAACGATGCAAACCAAGCTCATGCGCCGGAGACTAGCAAAACCACCCCTCTCTGCAAAACTGTGGCGCCACCCTCAAGACGACAGACTTCTTAAAAAGCTCGGTTTCAAATAGCCTAAATGATGCGTTGGCCCATAGAGACATTTTACTATTTTTGGGCCAAAAATATGTATAGGGAAAGGTTGCCACGCTGGTATAGGCTGATTTTGTGTTCATAGTGCGAGAAGGATAGACGGCTACTTACAGCCGCATCTACGGGAGTAGGGACTGGCCTGAGCCGCCAATCCTCAAGATAGCTTTTTAGCGAATGCAGCATCCGCTTTCTGAGCACCATTAAGAACCTAGCTGAGAAACGGACTCATTTCGCATATGAACTAACCACCGTGCATAAATGCCGGGCGTCTAGGGGCAAAGGAGTGTATTGAGGGTGGATGAAGAGCTATCCTAATGACCTGGGATCTGAAGCCGCCCCATAGACACATCACCATATTCTAGACCTTTCAAGCCCTTTCCAGGCATACACACACATGGCTCTGTATCAATATGCTTTATCATCCTGAAGGGTTGCCAGTTGAGTTTGGCATGTTGAATGGCGGCGGCTGACCCGGTTGTGGACCCTGTGGTGGAACCTGCTGCTGGGCGGTTTGTTGTCGGTACCACGCTGCAACGGCCTCCGGCGTCCATCCGCCCATATTCTGTTGAGACTGCACGCTCTGCGGCGGTGGGCCGGGTTGGGGCTCGGCTACTGGTGCTTGGGCAGTACCGGCGGGCATGAAAGGTGGGGCTGCGAATCCCTGAGGCTGCCCATAATGTAATCCTCCATAGTAGCCGGGAGGAGCCGTATTGAAGGGAGGCACATACTGCGGTGCTGATATCGGGCCTGTCGGGGCTGCTGAAGGAGCCTGGGAAGCAGCTTGTGGCTGTGATTGTGGTGGAAGGCTAGCTGATTGCCCCGCAGACGGCATACCAACTTGAGTCCCCCATGGATGCGTAGAAGCCGCCGGAACCGTCTTGAGACGTGATTCTCCCCCGTCCCCCCCTTTCCTCCCCTTTCCCTTTCCCTCATAACCGCTCTGGCTCAATAAAACATCCATCTCTCGCGCGCGAATCTTCAACGCCTTGGCCCACCGGTCTACGTCGTTTCCACGCACCTCGTTGAGATATTGCATGAATTGTAGATACGCCTTGGAAACGGTTTTCAGATCTTCAACTTTCAGTTCCACCACGGCGTCAACGTGCTCAACCTGCTTGTAGTCGTCGCCCTGTGCACGGAACTCAGCTAACGCCAGCGCAGTCTGGCAGGCGTTCCGGATCTGTCGACCGTTCCACTTCTCTGCGCCGTGTGCTTCAAAGTACTCCTGGGCAAATTTGAGGATCTCATCTTCTTTGATCTCGATTTCCCTGTTCTTTGACATGAAACGCTCGTTGATAAGGTCCAAATTCAGCTTGAATATTGCCTTTGTGGATGCCAGATCAAGCTGTGGATAGTACAAGCTGATGTGAATTCGGGACGCAAATGCCTCGTCAAAGTCACCGACTCGATTCGTGGTGAGAAATAGGATACCAGCATAGTACTCGAGGACACGCAAGAAAACTATAATAGTCAACGTCTACCCCGGAGCGGATACGGAGAGAAACTGTGAACGTACCTGATACGAGGCCGTTGCGGATGAAGTCCTCTTTTGACCGAGCAGCTAAGAAAACGTCCGCTTCATCAAGTAGAAGGACGCATCCCCATCTATTCGCTAGCGCAAAGTGCATCTCTAGCGCTTCCTCAACTTCTCTTGCCTTTGTCCCTAAGTCACCTATGCCATCGAGTCATGTAAGCACTAGCATCTCTATAGGTGAGCACATATCCACGTACCGCAAGTTATCTGGTACAAAGGCTTCTTGAACATTTCCGCTACGCCCTCTGTTAAAGCGCGGAAAGTTAGTAAATATTATATCACAAGAAAGAGCGAGCGGAATGCAGACTGACCTGCTGTAGTTGTTTTACCCACTCCTGGTGCGCCGTGGAGCAGGATAATCAAGCCCTTCCCTGTCATATTATTAGTGCATATTCTCCTCTCCTGCTATGGATGTCGTACCTTTCCCGCGGACAATGTCGACTTGGTGGGTCTCCTTGGACTCCTTATCTCGGAAGTGCTGCGCTACGAGGGATACGACCATATCTTTGTGCCCTGGAGGAAGTACGAGCCGCTCGAAGCTAGTCCGAGGCGCTTCCTTCGGCTTGGAGGAGATTTCAAGTCCTTCCTTAACACCTGTTCCCTTTGGGGTTTTCCCCTTATCTGTATCGCCATCGACAACCACTTCGGAAGCGCTGCCTCCTTCCTGCAGATCGTTCTTGCTAGAAGTTCCATCACCGGTAGAGGTCTCCGGCGGACCAAGGTGATTGAGATCCAGCTGCGCTGTTGGGCCATGAGATTTTAGTATACGAAGTGACGGCGCTTTTTACTTGAATGATAGTGTAATCGTGAGTTTAGGAAAGACAAAGAATGAAATAACACGTACCCCATTTTCGAGTTCGTAGGATAAAGCCGAAAACACGATACGACATGACAACAAGGTCTTCTTCGGCAAGGGCATTCTCCTGGTTCTTGATGTCCTGTAAGAGACGAGGGTATATGGCAGGAGAAGGCTCCCGCTGTCGGTCTTCTGGAACCAGAAGGCCCATATACTCCTGGTTCCTCTTTTTCTCTGCATAAGAATCGTCATGAACGTTGTCATCTTTGCAGCAATCGGCGTCGCAGGCCTCTCGATTTGCGTCATCTTCGTCCTCTGGTGTGATCAAATTATTAAGGTCTGGCCTCCATTCGAGATCATGCTTAGCGGAGAACGCTTCCTCAAAGTCCACGACCACGTGACTGTCTACTTCCTCGCGCGTGTTAAGTGTTAGGCCACTGTAGTGCATGTGCTTGAAGCTCGTCATGTCCAGGAACATTTTACCGCGGGTGATCAGCCTCTCTCGGAAGGTCGGCTTTTGGGGGGTCGCATCACCTTTCTTTTCCTCAGCATATCGCAGAGGAAATACTTCAAGTGATGTGACAGCCTTTTCACCATCGAATCGTGCAATCCTGACTTTCCTGGTCATGGGTCCTATATGCTTGCCGTCATAATCGATATAAACGCAATTGAGGATCACAGGCGTCTCCTCCTCTGCTCTGTCCGCCTCCTTGTCCCATGAAATCCTCCAAGGTGGAAAAACCCTGTGGCGAGAACTGATAACGCTGACGATCCGGTATGCTTGACGGCGGCTTTGCTCGATTACTTCGTCTCCCGGCTTGAACAGATACCAGATATCCGAAAAGAACACAGTTTGGCAGGCGTCGCTGTCCAGATATGCCAATTTCTTGCGGATATCGCCATCCATGAACTGAATCAGGCATTTTAAGTGTTGATAGGCGGTGAGGGAAGATGTAGACTCGTCGTGTCCGTCATCTTCACTCACTGCGTTGTCCTGCGTCTCGCGCTCATCTTGATCAGGTTCTGCTGCATGACCTTCCTCGTTGCTACTGTCGATCTCTCCCACTGACAACCGTTCTGGATCAGAAGTTTGAGGTGGAAATTTCCTTTCAAGCTCGGCAAACTTTTGGCGGATTAGTTCGTCATAATAGCCGAGCGCCTTGTAAGGTCTGACCATCACAACTGGGCCGTCGCCCGAGAATGCTTGATCGTCGATTGTCTCTAAGATCTTCAAGATATACTTGGAGTTGATACGGATTCGTTCTGGGAGAGGAGCTTGTCCTGGGATTGATGATTGCTTCGGAATGGCTGACTTTCGTAGCTTGGGTTTCTCATCAGGAATTGAAATGGGCCGACGAAAACCTCTCCTTGATCGGGAGTATATATTATTCCTAGGATGTTCAAAACGTATAGCAGGTTCGCCCGTCAAGACATCGATGACGAAGGTCTCTCTTAATACCGTCGGCGACAAGCGGAAATTGGTCCAGTCGACGGGATTTAACTGAGCGTTTCCATGTGCCGGAGGTTGCTCCTCGAGGTCAAGGTTCAGTTTTTCGGGAGCTGTTGCTCCTGACACGCTATTCAAAGCATCAAGGGGCCCCGGCATCTTACCGACTAGTCTTCGAAGCTCAGTTTGCTTCTTCAGAAGTTCTTCCCGTTCGGTTGTCCAGGCATCCTCCATGGAGCGCAAACGATGACGATCTTCCC
This sequence comes from Monosporascus sp. MG133, assembly GCA_004155925.1. Taxonomy (NCBI): domain Eukaryota; kingdom Fungi; phylum Ascomycota; class Sordariomycetes; order Xylariales; genus Monosporascus; species Monosporascus sp. MG133. The sequence goes on along the minus strand of QJNX01000114.1, from coordinate 160,798 downwards.
AGAGGTCCTGTATCTTGTCCTTCTCTCGGTGCAGACGCTTAAGCTCCCGTTCGAACGAGTCAATGGCCCTGGTGATGTACGTTCCGGGTGGCCCCGGAGGTACACCATCACTATTTCCAATGAAGTAGCGTGTCCGATGTCTGTGCAAAGCCTCCGCCACGTCGTCCCCGTCAAAAATGGGGGCAATTAGAGGAGGCATCTCATGAATCATCCTATACTCCAAGCGTTCTCTCTCTAGTCTTTCCAGTTCAGCTCGCTTCTCGAATTCCGCTAATTTATCCTGTAGTTCGTAAAGTTGACTTTCCAACAACCCGGAATTCATATTCGGCTTTCGAGGAGTATCAGTGCCATTGATCTCTTCCTCTGTATTCTCTGCCAGTGAAGGCTTCTTTGCTTCACCATGATCGGGAGACGTATTGCACATTGTGCCCGGGTTGGATACATTGGTGGCGGGTGAGCTTAACGTGGTTACTTCCGTGGCAGGGGATGTGCTTCTGGGTAGAACCGGAGGAGTGTTCCGGGGATCATCCGGCGGAGGGGTAGCCATAGCTTAGGCGAGTTTAAGAGAAGAGATGGTTGTCTTGAAAAATTCCAAGACCGTTTCGGAGGATCCACAAGGTCGAGGCGTTGGATGATGATACTTCTTGGATCCTTCCATAGAGTCTTGGGGTGACAATTTGAGCCCCTTAAATATGCTGTCCCGTGAGTGTATTCTCGGTGGGCTTCAAAATTTGTTCTTTAACTTGCGAAGCAGATTATCGGGGTCTTGCTGTGGTTGGCTTACGTTGTTCTTATCCGTATTTTTTCGTAATCGTCACATATCGTTAACTGTCTCTTGGTTTGTAATGAGTGCCAGTATGGCCAGGCTGCTTAATTAAACTGCAGAAAAGTTACATCAGCTAAGCCTCCACACCGAAACTACATCAGCTGAACATGCACAAGCTGAATGGTCCGTAGAAATGACATCCTGGAAACCCCATGCTTCTTTCCAATTTGGGCTGGGGCGTACGTGATGACAAGAAAGCTATCACCTGTATAGATAACAAATCTCGCTCTCATTGGATACTTCTTTGGGTGAAGTGAAAACTCCGGACGTGTCCCGGCCTGCCGTCCACGCTGTTAGCGAGACGTTCAAGTGAGTACAGTGTTGTGTTCTGCAACCCGGTCTGAGTACCGGTTCGAGTACCCGGTCTGAGTACCCGGTCTGAGTACCCGGTCTGAGTACCCGGTCTGAGTACCCGGCCTGAATAGGACTCAGGCAGCCACCGGCAGATCAAGAATAAGTTAATTGAACATAATAATACCCAAAGAGCCGCGTCATCAGACAAGCCCCTGTCGGTCTAAGCAGGGTTGACGGAAGTCTTTAGGAATCCAACGTAATCGACATCAGACAGCACCTCTTCCTGGAGCCCGCCCGTTGCTAGAATAGCATATGTTCTTCTTGCAGATATTCCTATAGTGGGGTCAAACTTCGCTATGGGGCTGTCCAGGGATTCTGTTGTCAATCCAAACGAATCTATTTTTGCTGTATTGATACCTGAGCATACTTTTTGCTCAAGATGGAGGACAGGCCGGTGCATATTCCAATGACACTTGACCAGCCTCTTTCGGTTGACTTCATCGAGAACCGACTTCCACGAATTCACGAAGCCTTCGAAAATCTTCCCACCCGGTACGACTCCAAATTGAAGCGGTTTGTACCTATCTTAAATCAGGCTTCTCCCATGCCGCCGGAGCACAGGTTGCTCGGCGCTGCTCACGATTCTCTGAAGCACGATGGCAGCCAACACGATGCCGTGACTCAACAGTCCAATCTCCTGTCGCTGCAAGCCCGAAAGCTCCCCCCAGAAGTAGGTTTAATGGCATTCTGGGACAGTATATTAGGCAAGGCCCAAGAGAAGTTCAAATCTGCCAACCCAACAGAGCCGAAGAAACTTCAAGAGAAGCCCCAATACAGAATTCGTAGTATGAAGAACTGGAATGCCATATACGCACGGCTCCAAACGGCGAGGGAAACCTTCGATAGCACCAAGTCAGGGTTCTGGGGCCGTTTCAAGAAGGGTTATCGAAACCTGGCCGACAAAAGCGGCATCGCCCAACAGACTCTTAAGCTCGTTCCGGATCTTGCGATTGTGTCCCCCGTCAAAGCTGCACTCGAGGTTATCTTAGATGTACGTATTATCCGGCTAACATCCATAATCGGCGACTACTCTAACCATGTGCAGGCTGCCGAAACTGCATCTGACGCCAGAGAGAAAATCACGGGAGCCTTCAACCCAGAAGACCTTGAAAAGACATTTGCCCAGGTCGAGCTGTTTCTTGCCATATTTCCTGGCGATGAGAACATCACCAAGGCATGTATTAGGTTAGTCGCCGACATATTGAATGCAGTCGAAGGGACTATTGTGTACTTCCTGAGTCATACAGGTGAGAGAGTATAGATAAACAAGGATTTTCCTATTACTGAGACGTCCAAATAGGTAAAAGATTCTTTGGATCCCTCCAGGGCAAGGGGGATTTTCAGAAGGAACTACTAGACAGCATTGCCAAAATCCAGGCTGGAACCTGTGATCTGATTGTGGAGGCTCAAATGTCTCACATGGCCGGTACTCGTGCAGCTATGTTAAAGGGTAAATCATCAATCAAGAAAAAGGTCAATCATTGGCTAACCACAACTCACTTTAGTCATGGAACAGGCCGCCCGCGCTAAGCGCGAGCTTCATGGTGGCATAAAGGTGGTTGGTACGGTGAGCATTCTGGTCCCTTCATCTCCTTTCCTAGCATGTTTCCAGTGCAGACGACTGCCCCTTTACGGAATGTAGTGTAGCTCCTGAGCAAGCTCATAAAACACTATAATCAAAAGCCGTTTTAAACCTAATGATACTTGGCATTTACTGACATCAGTGCTGAGGTAGAAAGTTGATGATCTGGCCAATTATTTGCAAGTAATGTTTGATGATGGAGTCAAGAACCGCGAGATTCTCTGTCAGATTGTCGCGCGACAGCAAAGTACATCTGTCTTTCCTTCTAAGCGCCTAGCAATCATTTATCTAACAGCAGTAATAGATCAAATAGATGGCCTATATAGCCTGGTTCGCGATCTGGAAGCGGCCCGTTCGCGATCGCCATCTCCTCAGCCCCCACAACAGCTTGCCCGGCACCCTCCCCAGCACCTACTCCCCTCGAGCCAGCAACAACAGCCCCCGTGGAACGTATCCCAGCAGATGGTATGGCCATCTCAATATCTCCAGATACCGTTCCAGCTGTACCACCAGCAACAAGGAACAGGGGCACATCACTTCCACGGTCCCTCGGCGGCCCCATCTGTAGCGTACTCCCTTTTTCCCGTTCCCGTGGCACCACTACAGGAACCAACCTTGCACGTGAGCGAACTCCTAGCTGCCCTGAACATATCCGATCTAGACAAGATGGACATCGAGGCCATAATAGAGTTAGGCGACGCTATTCCCTTGAGATACCGCAGCAGCGCAAATCGGATAGTTAAGTCCGACGCGTTCCACGCCTGGGCCACGTCTGCCAGATCCTGCGAGCTCCTTATCCAGGGTCACGTAGTCGCCGACACAGTGCAGGCCAGGGCCGCCATGTCTCTGGTATCTGCGTCCATCATGCAGGGCCTACGCGGTAGAGCCCGGTTCGTGCCTCTCGTGTTCTTCTGCGGCCGACACGTCGAGTACGACGATGAGTTCGCCGGGGGCAGCGCTATGATCCGAAGCCTGACGGCGCAGCTTTTGCAGCAATATTTCGCGAACGCGACGTTTCGGAAACAGGACGTCCACCTAGAAGCCCTGGAGGATGTGGATATTGACATAGTGTGTGGACTGTTTGGGTGGCTGGTTCGACATTTACCACAGAATATGACGGTCATCTGCGTCTTGGACGATGCAAGCTGCTACGAGAACCGCAGATACGAGGCCGATATGCGGCGGGTGATGGAATTTTTGCTGGGGCTTGCAAGGGACGAGTCCATGCCGCCTGCGGTGAAGGTCCTAGCGACATGTCCCGCAGGGACTGTGGATTTGCACAAGCTATTTAAGCGGGACGATTCGGCCATCTTATCAATGGAGGGGCTGCCGTCAATGGGTGAGGAGCTGGGCATGTTGAAAGTCGAAGATGAGCTGTAAGCAGACGTCGACGCTACTCAATTCACGCTACCAACCACCCCGATGGAGTGGATGGACGTCTGCTAGCACTATACAACTCTATTGTCCTTATACTGCAGGCGCATTCCAACGGTCTCCGTGTATTTAAATTTACTACTTGCCTCGCGGCATAAAGCTGGTAATAAGCAATAGCACGTGCGGGTGGGACCATTTCCACATATGTCAGGGGCTAGGATATTGTGTCAGAAGTGGAGGACTAGCCACCGGATAGAAAGGGGGCTCGAAGGCGGCGTACAAGGACAGCTCTCGGTAACCGATGACCTTTTCCTGACCTTCGTTCGACATGTGGGGGCTAGCAGCTGTGTAACGACCTTTCTCCCAGAATTACCCCTTGAATGCAGCAATAACCAATGCATCCGACAATAAATTAATTATTGAGGTTTATTTTATGAAGCGATCTGATACTTAATAACTTCTATGCTATTGTTTTGTAGCTTCCATAATAATTGCTTAGATGAGACGAGTCAGCCTGCTAGGCGCTGGATCGCCCGAGGAGGTTCCACCTGTTTGCGGCGGTGGATCTCCGGGGTCTCCGGTCCGATTCAAGTCGGTGTTTCCGGCCCCACCCTGCTGGTAAAGCGGGGTTGGCCGGAGTTGATATTTGATTGCTCTCGAATATGTCGTCACAATTTGCGACTGGCTGGCTACGCTTAATGCCGCTTCCGCTATAATATGCGCACCTCTCCGACTTATTCTGCCCAGGACAACTCATGGCTATTGCAAAAGGTAAAAGCTTACATAATTACGTAGAATTATTCCTCGTCTACAAAGTTTATGGCCCCTTGGGCACAAATTTACCAGAGTATATTCTTCCAAAGATCCGCATCCCAATTACTCAAGCCTCCCATATTTCTCCAAGATCCCCCTGACGAACTTAAGGTCGGCTTCGAGGACCTCGGGGGGTTGGTGGAGAAGGCCGCAATTGTCTGTGTGTTCTTTAAACCCGGCAATCTTCGATTTGGCGTCTTCGAGGTTCCTCTCGAGGAGATCGATTTTGGATGACAGTTCTTTATTTTCGATGCCTAGAGCAGTCTTCTCCCGTAGAATATCTATGACGGTTTGTTCTGCGGCAGTCTTCTCGGATTCGGCCGTAGTCAGTGCCGACTGTATTGAGAGTAACTCCTCATTCTGTTGGCGGAGTTTTACGTTCTGGGAAACCAGTTCTACGTCATCCTTTGCAAGTTGTTTGTCCTTGTTCTCCAGTTGAACTCGGGCATCGGCCAACTGTCGCCTAACGTCTGCAATCAAGTCCAATTCGGATTGCTTCTCAACGAGGACGGTTTCGAGCTTCGCCTTGACCTGCGATAAATCGTGAAGCACCACCTCCTTCTTCTCAAGGTCGGCACTGAGCTCTTCAATCTGCCTCTTCTGTTCTTCCTGAATGGCAACATTCTGTTGGGCAGCGGTAGCCGCTTCTGTTTGAATCTTTGCAACTTCTTCTTTCAAAGCCACGGTGTCTCTTTGTGCCTGTTGTAACTCTCTTTGAAGCTTTTCGATCTCAGTTCGGAGTCTTTCATTGTCCTTGTGAGATTCTCTGAGGGTGTTGTTTCTAACCGTTTTCACACGTGAGCGGTATCGAGAAAGCGGTACTGCTGAAGATGACGAGGAGTCAGATGATGCAGTCCTAGGCTTCTTGGCTGGCTCCATGGCCGGCGCGGATGGCTGTCCGCGTTTCTTTGGAATCCTTCGTTCTTTAAAAGGTTCTCTAAAAAGTTCTCTTTCCCCCTCGCTTTCTTCGTCCTGGTCATCACTCGAGATGACCACCACCTCATGAGAATTAATGATGGTGGGCGTGGGTCCTCCCAGGGATAACAGTTTGTCATGCTGAAGGAATTTTATTAGCACTTGGAAAATCACGCGTGAGAAATATATAGCACTCACATCACGCTTGACCTCGCTGGGAGAGCGAGAATGGGTCGTTTGATCATCCATCTTTTATCATAGTTCACTAGATTGGGTCTGTCGCTAGATGCTCAGATAAACTTGATCAATTAGGAGTTGGAGTAGCGGGAAAAGATTTCGTGAATGGAAAAGGATATCACACAGTGAAAGTACGGATTATGTGTATGGGGGCCTTTACGGGACATTGGATAAGATTGAAGCAAACCAATCACCTTATTCTACAAATGTGCAGAAAGATGGATTCTTTAAAGAATAAAGTACCCAGTGATAGTAAAGCATCGAGGAGGGTGATTGAGATCGTAGTGGTATGTAGATTAGGGGCGAATGTGGAGGAGAGACTTGAATGGAAGATATGGATACGAAAGACCAGAGAACAGGGCCTAACCTAATAATTAAATGGGAAGGAAAAGCCGAGTTAACTGTTGAATTGAAGTTGAATCACCGCACTTACTTAATGGGAAAGACCTCCGTTGAAACCCACGTTATCGTACAACAGTTTCATTGAGCAGCCCGCACCTGCCTCAAAAATACGGCATGATTAAAGATGGTAAAGGTACTTGGACACACACGCCTGTAATGCTGACAGCCTATAAGACAGGATGAGGCAGGTTTCTTCGCATACACGATACAAGCTGTGCAGTTAACGACTGACATGCGAAAACAGAAGCTGAAGAGCGCTTTGCGACCAATTATTGAAATAAGATAAACAATTGCCAGACCCGGCGGTTATAATGCAAGGAACGGGCTGTTTAGCGAACACCCGGGGGACAAACGAGCTAAGTATCAGTTCCAGGGCTTTGTTCGCCTGCAAGATTCGAGGTTAGACATGCATAAGATATTAACAGGCAGTCGAATGCGTAACTTATATAAATGTTTTTGTTGCCTGCTGCCTGTTGGCTGTTGGCCTTGTTAGAAGGCCTACTGAGGAGTTCGAAACATGAGACCAACAGGATCCTGGTAACGACTGGGTTTAAGCGCCACCAATAAACCTCGGGTGGGGGTTGGGGGGGTGGAGGGGCACGGGTGCGATTGTTTCTTACCTGGGGTAAGTAGTCTTCGTCAATTCGCAATCATATTTAATTTCGATGGAGAGCATCTCGGATAGAAAAGGGACATCAAAATGCTTATATCTGCTAAGACCCAAAGTCCACCGAAATCTCCTGAACGGGCCCAGACTATATCAAGGCATTTGGCTTTATCGCTTTGTTTCAGACATGCAACTTCAGAGTCCCGCTTTCGTGGTAGCCGGAGGAAATAAACATCCAACAAGTGCTCCCTCTTTAACCATAATCCTCGTGTTGAAACCAAGGCTTAGCACCTGAACAATAGCCAAGTCTTGGCTCAATTAAATCAGCCCCTAGTTGGGATTACTTGCAGCCACCTTCGGTATCCCCTTTTTATAGTTACATGTGCTTCCCATCTGTTTAAGGAAATATCGTTATCTTTTTGTCTTTTAATTGGGACATTTTAAAGAATAACCTGATAAAAATACTTTCCGTTTGCAAATGCTTCAGTGTATGTTGTCAGGGTCTCATGCCTCGCCAGAGATTTCATAGTTCTCAAGGCATGCCATAACGTGCGACCCATTCCTCATGCAGAGAGCAAGCTGCTGCTTGGAGCGTGCGGCTCAAACCGAAATCCCATATGATGGAAACCTTTCTCCGGATCTTGAACTGCCCACACGTTCACCGGTCGCCGCATCCGTGAGCACGTCCTACTAGCATCCTACAAGAACGAAGTACACAGGGTTAGCTTAACGGAATCATTGCATCATGACTCCTGCTCCTCGCAAGCGACCTCTGATCGCATTGCCGGACCATAAGTGGTTACATTCCCGTCGATTCTGCCGTAGAAGACGTAGGGAGATTATCACGCAACGAGCGAACCACCAGGCCAAACTCTTCCGCCACCCAGCGCGCGAGAAGAAGAAGCTCCCAAACGCCAAGAGACCCGTCTGCTTCGGGAATAGATATCCCGGGGGATTAAGGTCGTACGATGACGCGGAGTCCTGTGAGATGATAGATAGCAACGCCTGTTCCCAGCATGCAGCAACTCTCGATTTCGTCTTGGGTCTCAGTAAGCTTACTCGCAAGCGGAAAATCGAGGTGTATGCTCAGGTGCGGTTCCTGAGGCTCAGGGACATGAACATGCTAATGCGTGCTGGGATCAAGGTCGTCAAACCATCCCCCAGGAAGGACGATACGCTCGCCTCGACCAGAACAGCTGCGCCTTCTCGGTCCACCTCAACTGCGGGGGCCACGTCGAGGTCATGACTCTGGGGTATACACGCCCAGCCTTGATCATGTGGTCGGACGGGCAACACCAGCGCGCATTGGAGCACCCGACAAGGCGTGCCGCACTAGCGACATTGGAATGGGAGTACGATCGTGTTCAAGAGATCGGCGCTCTAGATCCGCCCGATGAGCACGACCAGGGGGGCTCGAGTATTACCTCTCCTGACTTGTCTCATTACAAGTTCCTGCAGCCGGTGGAAGGCATTGATGACGTGAACATGACTGATCCTCCCTCCAGATCTCTCTCCGGCCCTCCGTCCGGCAAGAAACGGAGCATTGACGATGATGATGTGCCCGATACGCCTTTGCGAAAAAGACGTTCACTCTCCGGATCTGTCTCCGGATCCCCGTCTGGGAGAAGGAGGAGCATTGACGACCAGGACGGCGTCCTCCCCGGTACGCCACCTCGAAAGAGGCGTTCTCCTCCGGACTTCTTTTCGGATCTCCTCAGAGAAAAAGAGGGGCTATAGCGAGATTATCTCCGAGGATGATGGCTATGTTCCGGAACAACCTGCCTCTCCGCCAAAACGGGCCCGGGCGTCGCCAAGAAATATAACCATTCATGACCGGCTAATGTTCACCCCGGCAATGAACCAGAGATGTGATTCACGCCGGACAAAAAACTACGATGCAACGCCACCGCTCAGCGAGAAGTGCAGACACCATGGTTGAACGATAGTGGTTATTATCGTACTAGGAGGCTTAGGCCGAAGTTGCCTCACCAAAAGCCCTCGACGGATCTGGACAGATTGGGAAGGTGTGGCATTAGAGTGAGTATACTTGCTCCATCTGCTTTGGTAGGACGTTCTGCACATCTGATTCCTGCCATTGTTTCTTATTTACGCGCTTGTTTCTTGGTTATGCCTATGATTCCTGGTATACAAGGACTTGTTTTATAAGACCAAGAAACAAGGGGAGAGGCAACAAATAGGATCATTGAAAATAAACGCTGAGTTGAAGTTGTCGTTGAAGACTCTGTGGCTGGATAGCAGATCTATATTGTGCAATTGTACCCAACAAGTCCAGTGATGGTAAGGCCGGGTTTCGTACGTGATGCTTGCGAAACCTAGGTAGGTACCTACTTACTGCCAAGTACACTAAAGTGAGGGGTGCCGCTATCCGACCCGATAATGGTACAGTAATCAAGGGGGCTACTGTACTCCGGCTACCCGGCACAATGACGTTTAGCTGCCCCTCCAAGGGTCCAGCAATGGCTGCTATGGCATCCGTTAGTTTCTCTCCTTCGAAATTCGGCGAGATTTGGTGCCAGTTACAGAACAGATCTCCGGACAGATCTTCTAGAAGTTGATTCCGGCACGCCTTTTTTTTTTTAGTGCGCTGTGCTATTAAAGACCATCGGCCGAGAGCCTTCCGATGTAGAGTGACAACTACATGCACTTATCAATCTTCTAGTCTAGCGGGCGCGACACCATGGCGAGTTTTCTTCGCGGCAAGCAGGCGGGCATGCAAAATGACCTGTCTGCTAATATTCTTCCTGGTTCTTTCGCACCAGATGATCGCTCACGATATGGGATAAACTCTCAGATCAGGTTCGTGCGCAATGTCCCTGGATGATCCATATGTCAAGATGAAGAAACGAGCTAACTGACTGCTTGCCAATAGCTGCATGGCCTTTGAGCCTGTGCAATCTCTCCTCGCAGTCGGAACCAACGAATCCAAATTCGGAAGCGGCAGAATATACGTCTGTACGTGCGCAGCCTAAACCCTGAGACGCCATTGTAATGCGACCTGGTTGCCCTCGTTCCCAGGTAGCTAACTTGAACCCTTGAAGTTGGACAGCTTCGAGTACACAAGCTACTGATCCCCCCCCGGACATGTTCCTTCGCAAGCCTTCAGTTCTGCGCCGACCGGCTCGTAAGTCTTGATACCAAGAATGAGGTACTCATATGGGAGCTAGACACGGGAAAGCGAATCACGGGCTTCCGTGCCCCTGGCGTAGTTGTCTCCATGGTCACCGATCCATCACTGGACTGGTGTTTCTTAGGACTGCAAACAGGTGACGTCTACGCATATGATCTCGATAGACAGCGCCTATCCGCTTTCCGGCTGCCAAATTTCTGGACAGAGAGAGATCCTAGTGCCAGGGCAACCGCGCTCGTGTCAATGCAATTGCACCCCCGTGACATCGGCAAGCTCCTGATTGCCTATACACACGGCGTTGTCATCTACTCGTTTAAGCAGAACCAGGCTACGCAGTGGTTTGAGTACCGTGTCCCCCCTGGAGCCCCAGGAGGGAGTTGTCATGCAGTCGATTCGTTGAGGAGGCCAAGAGTAACACAAGCGATATGGCATCCCACTGGAACCTTCATCCTCACGGCGCACGACGATGGAAGCCTGGTATTCTGGGATGCGAAGGACGGTCGCATCGTCATGGCTAGGACGCTATACGATACAGATATCGACCAGCCTGTACCGCACGCCGGTGCGTCTAATCCTAAACACCCATATTTGAAGCTTGCCTGGTGTTGCAAGCAGAATCCCGAGGACACCGGTCTTCTGATCGCAGGTGGTCAGCCACTGGGCGCCCCTATTAACGGCCTGACCTTTATCGAACTCGGCGTTACGCCAGTTTATGCGACTTCGTCGTGGCAGATACTAGCCGATTACTGCAAGGGCAAGCGGCAGAACATTCTAGAGACGCCTACCGGTGCCGAAGTGACCAACTTCTTCTTAGTTCCGCGTGCATCACCCCATTTTGCATGTGCTCAGGATCCCATCGCTGTATTGACGCTCCTATCGTCCGGCGAACTGATCACTTTGAGCTTTCCGAGTGGCTACCATATTTCACCTACGAACCAGCTCCATCCATCGCTTTCCTTCGTACATCCCTTCGCCACGAAGTTTGCGGTCACAATAATGGACCGGCCCAAGTGGCTCTCCATGGTGGAGAGTCGAAACCAAGGCGAACCCATAATAAAGGGAGGCGCAGCAGCGCCTAGGCCCCGGAGGCGTTTCGAAGGGCGGACCGTTATTCAAGTCGCACATGCAGATAGTACTATTAGGATATGGGACGTAGGACATGGTGACGACATCGAGAATCCCCAGCAACTCCAGGTTGACATAGCTAGATCTCTCGACAGGACCGACGACATTACCGTTACCGCCATGAGCATGGCCCCCACTACAGGAGAATTCGTAGTGGGCACCAGTGGAGGGGAAGTTGTCATCTACAGATGGGACGCCAATAAGTTCTATGGTCAACAGCCAAACCCAAGGCTAGACCCTAACCCAGGCGGCCTTACCGACATTAGTAAGAGGGCCGAGCCATCCCTTAAGAGCGGGCTTCAGCCGTTCAGGCTCTATGAGATGATGCAGGGGCCCATTAGCGTCGTCAAAGCCTCGGATGTCGGATTTATGGCCGTAGGATCCGAGGAAGGGTTCCTAAGCATCATTGACATGAGGGGGCCCGCAGTGATGTACCAAGCTTCGATGGTGGATTTTGCAAAGAAAGAAAAACGATCGTCATTTCTTAGAGGTCATTCAAGCGCGACTGAGAAGGAGTGGCCGGTGGCTATTGAGTTTGGTGTCATGACGCTTGATGAGGACAGGTACTCGAGCATTTGCTGCTTCGTCGGTACGAATAGGGGCAAGGTGATCACGTTCAAGCTCCTGCCGTCGGGAGGAGGCTACACTTCGCAGGTGGCGGGTGTGGCTAGCCTGAGCGACAAGATTGTCGCCATATGCCCGATTATTACAGAGACAGGGAAGCCTGCATATGCCACTGGGCCTGCTGTAGCGGGGCTGAGGGAGGGTAAGAATGTTAATGGCCTGCTCGTCGTCGGTAAGTTGATTCATACATGACATTTCACTAGTTAAAGACGGCAATGCTAACTTCATTCAAGTCACGCAATCAGAAGTCCGCATATTCAAGCCTGCGACAGCCAAGGGGGCATCGAAATCTTTCGACGACTACTTATGCGATGCAGCATGCGTCGCCGAGTTCCCATTGAACGGAATGGCACTGGTTGGTGTTTTCGGAGACCGTGTGACGCGGGCTTTCTCCCTTCCGGGGCTCAAAGAGCTCGGGAGCGCCCCGCTGCCGATGATGGACGGGAGCCGCAGCGACGGCACGGTCATCACGGAGGACGGTAACCTGTTCTGCTGGACGGGGCCCGCGGAGATCGCCATCCTCGACGTGTGGGGCACGGGCCTGCCCCTCGAGAACACGGCCGACACGCTCATTAACCCGAGCCTGGCGACGCCGCCGCGCCCCACCATCTCCAACATGCAGTGGATCTCGGGCACGCAGTACGTGACGCCGACGGACCTCGACCTGCTGATCGGCGGGCCCGACCGCCCACCCAGTAAGCGCGTGCTGTCGGCGTCGGCGGCCATGGAGCGCAACGTCCGGACTGGCGATGGTGGTGGCGGTAGTGGTAGTAGTAGAGGCGGCGCCCGCGAGGAGGAGGGCTGGGGCGACTACCTCACGCGCCAGCTCAACGAGCGCACCGAGAAGCTCAACATCATGAGCGACAGCATGGACTCGGTCGCCGAGAACAGCCAGAAGTGGGCCGATAGCGCGGGCAAGTTCGTGCAGCAGCAGAAGAGGAAGATGCTGTTCGGCTCCATCACTAGCAAGTTTTCATAAGCGAGGGCGCTTATCTGGTCTGATATTGCCAACTGAGCTTGGAATTGCCTTTTATATGTGAATAGATTACAAGGGTTTGCTGGCGTTGCTCGGAGTTGTTTCCTAGAGATTCTCCCTATCCGGGCGGGGTGAATATTTGTGTCATTTGGGCAAATTAGGGGGCGGTGATTGTGACGGCCCCGATGAGGCAGCCTAATGAAATATCCTTGCACGAAGTTATATGTTCGGTATTACCACAAGGGAGTTCGATTATCGTGCTTGTTGCGTGTGTGATGAGATGAAAGTGAACCTTAATCCCCCTATTTGGATGAAATAGGGGGATGGACACGAAGTGCAGTTTTAAGATCAGCCCGCTGAAGATAATTTGATAACGTTACCAAAATTCTTTTAAAGTCGGAGGGGCCTATTAGGACACCCCTCGCCTTACAGCTACACTTCCACAATGGCCTATTGATCGCTGTTGGCTTCTTTTAGACGGTTATTGTCATTACGGGAGAATAGAAGCAGAAGAAGAGGAAAACCGCATTGCTAGCTCACAAAGACAAGAAAGACTGAAGTTCTAAGAACAACGCCCTACTTTCCAGCCTAAGTTTCATACAAAGACATTGTTCCGACTGCGATGCCGTGTACTTAAAGGTATTCCCCCCATCAACCTCGACCCGGTCTCCTCTTCCCCCCTATCCATCACAACCAAAAAGATCCGAAGCCACCAATCCTTCAGAAAAAGCAGGTAGTGACTCATCCGCGGTAAGTTTTATTTACAGGTATAATATTCATACTTTGTCGAAGATGGCCGCCTCCAGCTCCAGGTTCGCCGGGTCCGCCGCGTTCATCGCACTGATCCTCATCACGGCCATGGCCGGCCTCGCCGCCGCGGCCGCGGTCCCGCCGCTGACCCGCCATCTCCCCGTGGCCGCGCCGCATAACTGCACCGACCCGAGCCACCCTCACGGCGGTGCTAACGGCGCGCGGCCCGACGCTGCGGAGGTCGTCGGGTTCATCGGCCATGAGGCCACCAACAACGTCGGGAAGAGCAAGACCGGCACAGCCGCTACGGGTGCCGTGGCTATCGTCGAGGTCCCGCATAACTGCACCGATCCTTGCTGTACTGACCCTAGCCGCTACCGCGGCGGTAATGGCACGCGGCTCAGCGCCACGGACGCCGGGTTTATCGGCCAGGAGACCGATGTCGACACCGGGATCAAGACCGAAACCGCACCTGCGGATGGTGTGTCTATGATGATGTAGCTCCCGCATAACTGCACCGAGCCTAACCACCACATCGACGCTAATGGCACGGTCGACTGCTGGAGCTGCCGACGCAGCGCGGCGCCCGCTAAGGTGGGGCTCGATGGGCTGCGCCTCGCTGCCGCGCTGCCAGTCGCTGTGGGCGTCGCGCTTCTGGGTTGAGGGCACCGCGATGGTGGGGAGGAGGTGAGTAACTGCTGGCTGGGTCCATGCTGGTCGTGGGCGTGGGTAGGTAGGTATTGAGTACGTGGACTTGCAAACGTGTTAATACGATGGAACTGCTTCGCGCTCCGTGCTTCTGTATCTGCTGTGCTTTATATTGGCCGCCGATGTGCTATCTGTTGTCGTAGCATTTAAACGAAACCCCGGAGATGGAGGTAAGTCCACCTCGGCTGGAGTGTTTACTGTGCTCTCACATTTCACCAGAAAAAGCCGAAAGTGATTTCAGTGCTTACAGAAATTATTTGAACGGGATCTTTTCCTAGTGCATATCACAATATACGGAGCAACTGCGCGCCTACCGAATTCGGCATGCACCTCCCGCCCTCCCTTCCACCCCGACTAACCCCCTTTCCCCCTATTATTAGCAACCTCTCAGAAGGACCCCCCTTAGAAGCACCCACCAACTCACCCCACCCCACTCTTCCCGAGTATATCTTCCATCAAAAAAAGAGCTAATTCCTCACCTTAAACACGACCTCCAGCGGGCCCGGCACGGCGGTGAAGGCCTCGATGGTGCCGGCGCGGAAGGCGTCGACCACCTGCGGCCCAGCCGCGAGCGCGAACTCGAAGCGCCGCACGATCTGGCTCGCGACGTAGCGCACCTCCATGAGGCCTAGCTGCTTGCCGACGCAGTTGAAGACCCCTACGTTCCGGTCAGTCAGCGAGACGGCAGGACAGGACACATCGTCACGGCTACGTGGGCAGTGGTTGCTTTCCAGGAGGGGTGGGGAGAGAGAGCGAGTAAAATGAATGGGTGGATGAACGGGACCGGGGGGACAGATACGTAGATGGGTGCGGATGGATGAATTGAGGGATACATGGATGCATAGGTAGGCAGTTATAAGGCTTACCTATCGAAAACGGCACGAAGACCGACGCGTCTCTGACGAGCTCGTCGCGCCGCGTGGCCCAGCGCTCCGGGATGAACTCTTCCGGGCGCGGGAAGCATCTCTCGTCTGGCGGTTGTAGTATTGTGTTAGCCTCTCTCCTCCCCTAAAGACAAGATGTGGGGTAGAACGGTAATAAGTGTTGTGGGAGGAACGTACCGGTGAACATGGTGTGCGTGGGGACCTGCACGATGGCATTGCCGGGGATGAAATAGTCGCCGACCTGCAACCCCTCGGGGGGCGTCATTCGCTGAAGGCCACGAGGCACCGCCGGCTGTACGTCAAGTCAGCCAAGTCAGCACGCTGGGAAGAAAGAATCTCGATCGATTTATCTATCGGTGTTGCGGGAACCGGAACCAGAGGGCGCGGCAGTGACGTACGTGCAATCGCATCGTCTCGTTGATGCAGGCCTGTAGATACTTCAACTTGTGGAGGTCGTCGTAGTCGGTCAGGGCACCCCTCTCTCGGTAGAAGGAATCGACCTCGTCGCGCAGCTTCCGCAACGCGTCCGGATGCAGGCACAGCTCGAAGAGCAGGAAGGTGAGGGCGGCGGATGTCGTGTCGCTTTTTCGTTTGTTTGTTTGTTAGCCCCGCTACCTATCTGCGTAGGGAACAGCAAGCCTCACCTGCCGGCGACCGTGATCAGATACGCGTCGCCGTAGAGATTGAGCCTATCCTGTTGGGTCCGGTTGGGGCGGGCGTTGTAATCGTCCAGCAGGAAGGAGAACACGTCGGGCGTCTCCGGTTTCACCTACGGGGAGCTAGATAAGTAACTACTGATACGTTTGGGGCAATAACTCCTTATACGGGTTCGCCGGTACCTTTATCCGCTTCTCGGTCTGGTCCTTCAGGAACCTCCAAAACGCCTTGTCCTCGCGATTCAGGATCGGGGTGACTAGCAGCCGGTTATCTTAGCAGGGTTCCGGGAAGCCTAGACAGGACGGGGAATGTCTCTCACCTTTCGCTATGGGGAGCAGCCAGTCCAGGTGACTGAACAGACCGATCGTCTTCATGGAGCCGTGGAGCGTCGTCATGAAGGGGTGCTTCTCCCCGCGCCGCAGCATGCCGAACGACTCGCTGTAGGACAGGGAGCCCATGATGTCGAAGGCGTAGAAGGAGAACCAGTCCGCCACGTTGACCGGCTGGCCGGCCCGGCTCTGGATCTGCTTGAGCAGGAGATCGGTGTAATAGGCCACGTGAGGTTGGTAACCTCGCAGCGCTGACCGGGAGTGGTTAATGAGAGCACGCCGAATAACGAAATTCAGGGGCCGCACCTTTGGCACTGAATGCGCGGTCCCATGCCTTCCGGCGCTGCGCATCTATCGCGGGTAGTGAGTCAGTAAGTACCGTATAACGGTTTTGGGGAATGCCGGGAAGAGTTTGACCACGTCTCGAGAGCTAGATGCCGAAAATCTGGCCGGAACAGGCGGTGTTTGTCCCCCAAGATAGCCCGGACGGGGGGATGTAGATGTAACTCATGGATACGCTTACGGTATTCGTGCTTCCTGATTACATTGAGCGCGATGCAGGGGTGCAGAACGTTGTACCAAGGCCCCTTAGTACACGGCGAGGAGCTCGAGTGGATAGCGTGCAGCGCCTTGGGGTCGTTGATGGACAACTCATTCGGGCCTGCGGAAGCCAGTCAAGTCAGTCAGTCAGTCCGCGAGCCTGCTTTGCCACGGTCGCGCGTGGGTCATCGAAAAATCATATTCGCACTCGCCAAAGTGGCAGGCGAACGGACAGACTGGCAGAACAGACCTATGCGTACGATATCCCCGTAGATCTGGTGCAGTTTCTGCACCTCAAGGTCTAGGCGGTAGGTCCGCCAATACAGCGATGCCTGGTAGAAATTGGATAGCCGCGCAGCGAAGGGTCCAGGGAAGCGACGGAGCCTATGGAACAAGACCCTGTAGACGAGCATGCTGCCGTAGATGCCCACGAGGCCCGAGATGAAGAGCGCTCCCGCGGCGCCCGAAGCGGCGCGCAGCGACGGGACGGCGTCGTCGGCGGCGGGAAACCCGTACAAGACCAGCGACGCCGTCGCGGCCGCGTACGTCAAGACTGCCGACGCTGCGATTTTCGCCGCCTGCAGATCCCACTCGCCCCTGCGGAACACGGCGAGGTGCAGGACGATGCCGCAGAGGAAGGCCGCGCCGCGGCCCTCCCAGCTGGTTATCGCCGTATCGACGGAGGAGTCGGAAGCCATGGCTGCTGCTTGGTAGTTTGACGCCCAACTTTCGTTCTCAAAACTAACGGGTTACACGTCGAGGAGTACCGCTGCGGCCCTTCGGGTTATTATAGAACAACACCAACGCCCGATGATAAGAAGGCAACCTTCACATATTGGACGTTACACTTTGGCAGCTGCAAGACAGTTTTGTCCGAGCGCTCCCCGACCGTATAGGGGACATTTTCACATGATTCGCCCATCCTGATATATAGCTGCACCATCAGCGGAGTTCTCGTGCGTTGTAGTCCATAGAAGTTCGCGAAATCAACCGAGCTCCACAGCATATGGCGTCCTCCACAGCTCCCACACTCCGGCCGGTAGTCGCCTCTTCTGTGGTCCGAAACGTGGTCCACAAGCATCTAGGATTGGATGGCATCATAAACTCAGGTAGCCCTTTGAAATTCCTAGCGGGGATTTTCGACTCCTCAGGCTCGGGAGGGAAAGAATAGCCAGGCTTGGTGTTCATCCGCAGCGGGATGTTTGTCCCGGGCGGATAAAGAACTCAGCTGAGAACTCTACACTAGGGCACGAATAGGAGAACGTAGATTTGCTACTATTGGGTGGTGCCAGGGAAACAATAAGACATAGTATTGGCCACTAGGTCCATGACTGTAGAAAGAACGGTAGTCATGTGCTATCTTGGGAAGGAGATGCTACGCTTCCCCAGCTGAAGTGTGCAGGTGTCCAGGGGTCCTCGGCTGCAATGTAACCACCCAATGAGATGGCAAAAGCTGGTACCGTGAGGGTCTGCTGTATTAGGCACGCGGCACGATCGTAACCTCGATTTTTCGATTTAGACTTTCAAAGGAGTGTAACAACCAAGACACCGTTACCAAGGAGGGTAATAATGAGGGGACAACCGTGACATTAATCATACAATCGCAAATGGCAAATATAACCCAAGCGTAGTATAACCCACCGCGTACGAAATCCAAAAGCGAAGTATCCAAGCCAAGCCAACATTCAACTCATCTCACCTGAGGGCAAACTCGTAGTCGGGAGACGAGATATCGTCAGTGAAGGCCCAGTAGATGTACAAGCCCCCGTAGCTCCAGGTATCGCCCGTGACGCCGGGGAAGTTGGCGCGGTCCATCATGAAAGCCATGCAGCGCGCGGGGTACCCGGCGGGCAGCGGGAAGACGTTGGGCCAGACGCGGGAGTTGCGTCCCGGCGTGAACGGCGGCAGGTCCATCTTCAGCTTTCCCAGCTCCAGGAGCTCCGGGTATGAGTAGACGAAGATGGCGCCCTCGTCGCTGCCCGCGAGGACGTAGCGGTTGTTCCCGATCTTCTGGATCAGCGTGCCCGTGCAGTTGTGCGTGACAGGGTTGCCCACCCGCGCGAAGGGGCCGTTCCAGTTGGCCGATTCGAACAACGTGGCCCTGAAACTGTTCTGCATGGCCGTCGTGATCAGGCGCCACTTCCTCACGTCGGCGTCGTAGAAGCCGCAGGGGTCCTCGTGGCGGCCGCCGGTGATGTTCGACAGGACGGACGCCCGCATGACGGTAAATCCGCGCCGCGGATCGCGCGGGGACTCCGCGACGATTAGGCCCGTGGGACCGCGCCCTTCAAGGTTCGCCGAACCGCCAAAGTCGCACACCCAGGCCCGCCACACGCGCGCCACCTCGTCGTAGAACAGATGCGACGCGTAGTCGTTTCGCAGGAGACCGTCGCCGTGGTCGAAGACGATGGTGCCCTCGAAGCGGAAATCCGAGGTGCTGGGGTCCAGGCTCATGACCCCCTGCGAGCAGTCACCGGTACCGATGCCGCGGGCGGTGAAGGTGAACCAGAGACGATTGTCCTCGATATAGGGCG
This sequence comes from Monosporascus sp. MG133, assembly GCA_004155925.1. Lineage (NCBI taxonomy): Eukaryota > Fungi > Ascomycota > Sordariomycetes > Xylariales > Monosporascus > Monosporascus sp. MG133. The sequence goes on along the minus strand of QJNX01000114.1, from coordinate 141,413 downwards.
CGCCGTCACGGTACGTGACGTTCCTAATATCCGCCTGTCCGAGGCCGGCCGTCAGGTACGAAGAGACGCGACCCAGGACGACCCGTGAGCCGGGCGGCAGGATCGTGAGAATGTTGAAGGTCGAGCCAAGCGCCGTCTGGCGCCGTCGCAGGTCGAGCTGCTCCCGGAAACTGTCGTCCGGGTGGATGCGGCCCAGATAGACCGTCTGCCCGTTCTTAGTGTAGGAGGCGTTCAGGCTGATTCCTGACAGTTGCACGTGGAGCTTATACGGGGCCTCGGGAGCGGCACCAGCGAAGAGCGGCGACCTGCGAGCTACCAGGCCATTCTTCAGGATTCGCACCTCGAACGCCGCCCCGGCACTCGGATAGATGGCGGCAATCTGTAGGCGCGTCTGCTTATCAGCAGTAGTAAAATCCAGGACAACCTCGAGTCTCTGACCGGCGATTTGGGAGCTCGAGTTGATCCTCTGAACATCGACTTCGTATACCGCGTACGGGTTCACTCCGCCAACGTAGCGGGCCGACTGAGAGACAGTGGATGTTGAGCTCGAGCTGATTTCCAAGGCGCCGTTCTGGAGAGCATAAATACAGGGTGTAGAGGCATCACCAACGATCGGGTGCATCAAATCCAGATCGACGATCTCTCCCGGAACTAGGCTGGCAAGAGGCACATTGTTGCTGAATATAAAGCGCCTCGCTGATTGCCGGTAGAAAGTCAAGCTCAATGGGTCGGCAGTTGGAAGCGCGGTTGACTGTGGTGGAGAAGACTCCGAGGCCACCGATGGTGGCTCCATAATTCTCTTAACCATCTTGATAGGAAGATTGCGGCTTAGGCTTGAGCATTGAATGTGGTAAAGGAGAGGTATATGGGGAAAATATATAGGGACGAAAGTGACGTACGATGATAGCGCCACGAATCTTTCTCAGGCCTACGGCAGTCTTGGACAGTGAGTATCGTGATCACGAACTGGAGTGTCTTAGGGAAGCAACTATTCAGTTAAACCGGATACGAGACATGTTCGTGGTCGTGGTGGGTGCCGGGGAATGCGGCGAAATGTCTGTTCCCAAACCCGTGATGAGGGATCCAGATGGTGAACGATCGTCATGCGTTGGAGGGGTGGCTGGGCAGTGGGGTATCGTGTCCGGGGCAGTTTGCTGAGATGGGAAGCTCTCCGCCATGGGTATCAAGATATTCAATGCGGCAAAAGGATAATGTCTGTGTATCTCAGTATTTAACAGGTTTATGAGATATAGTAAGCCTCGTAACAACCTGGTTATTAATTGAGGTAGTACCGAAATGGCAATCGGGAACTTAGCCGAATTGATAATATATTCACAACGACGTCAACGATGCAGGCCGGGCATATCCAGGGGTCGCAACGGAATTGATACCAACTGCTCAAAGCCTCCAAGCCTGACGAATCCAATGTTACGATCTAATCCGGCGGCAGAGACATGCAACGGTGATAGGACCTGTCATGTGAGACGGTGAGACGAACCTTATTTTAAGCATAAAAACGGTTACTGTATGTGTGACGTGGGGCTGTCGGCGTTGGATGCATCCACAAGAAATTGCCTTGTTGAGCCAAGTCCCAGAGCGGCCCTCGTGCTTCTTCCAGACGCGTCTCCCAGCTGACCCTGCATATAACGCCTTCCTCTTTATGCTTACGGCTTCAATTGATTCTATTTAGCCAGGTACTGACTTTGTGCCGCTGCAGGGAGTTCGTTACTGATAGTCAGAGTAATGTAGCTTCATACCTAGGCACATACATATAGGTTTGTATCATTCCATGCGAAAATACCAGGAGTTCTAAGGTTCCGCTCTAAGGTACCGTAATAAATAGTAAGGGCCGGTCCGTCCTTCCCGACTTTATCATAGCCGAAGTGTAATCGGAACCTTAATATTAACCTAGGCAGAAAAAAAGAACCAGGAGGTTCGCAATTCACAAATTAGGAACCCGATAACATGAATAGGTACTTATAGGTTGTCAGTGCCTCTCACTGATTTTATACCCTAGACTAGCTCACGTATTAGAAAGCAACCCCTGCCACATTCCAGATCGCACAAGCGGGATCTTAGCAAAGTCTAGCAGTGAGAAGCAGGTTAATAGGGACCCATCAGCCCATTAGGTTACTTCTATTGATGCATCACAGCGGAGCAAATCTTTTTATCATTGCAAGTAAAGATCAAACAGTACCTTAGACCTACAAGTATCTAGCGACATTGCAAATAAAGCCAAGAAGGTCGGTACAGGTGCCAAGAGGGTTCTGGGCCCTGGCATGAGAGCTGACATTAACATTCTCTCGTCAACGTCTTCCGCCACGATCACGAGCCTTCTCAGATGGTTTGGCTTCCACTTCATCCTCCTCGTGATACAACTCGGACTCGTCGTACTCAATCTCTTCGTGCTCCTCGTCACCCTGAAGCACTGCGCTAGGATCATACTCACCTACCGCCATATCTTCTCCATGGTGTTCCTCGTCTCCGCCTTCGGCCTGCGCCAATACCATGGGCACTAGTCCTTTCTTTGTCTTCGGCGTTTCGGCACGCCTAAAGAACGCGTGATTGTCATGTAGCGGCTTCCCCATACATAGAAATCCCATAGGAGTATGCGAGATCTCCTGACCTCGCCTACGGACGGCGAGGTATTCTTGAGTGAAAGTGAAAGGCTTCGGGGTGAGACCTCTGTGTTGAGACTTATGGCGGGAGCTTTTAGTGTCCTTGCTGTCTCCCTGTCCGTCGGTCGTTGGAATTGTGGTAGCTTCAGCACTAGCCTCAGTCGCAAAATCGGTTAGCTGGTCGCTGGTGTCCCCCTCAGTTGTGTCCGATTCATTTAACATCGGCGCGGACTCATCAATCCCGAGCATTCGACAGATGCTACCGTATTCGGACCATTCGAAGTAGAGCCTCCCGGCAAAGAAACCGAGCTCCGTCGTTAGCCACGGAGGAGCGGTCCAAGTGCTAGGGAGCGAAGGTACACTATAATACTTCAAATCGTTGAAATGAAGCATACGCCTTGTGACAGGTGCCGCGTAGGTGAGTAGAAAGGTTGCAGTGTCACGCTTGCGGACCATGGGGAGAATAATCTCAGCCTCTTCAGGCGTGATAATTACAGCGGCTTCAGGGGTAGGAGAATAGAGTATCCAATGAACGGGGCGCTAAAAAGAGTTAGTGGCCATAGCTCAGAGGACAGTGCCTGAAACCATACCATGAAGTTGTCGTTGGCAGACTCGATCACGAGTTTGACAGTCTTCTCGAACTCTGTCGATACGAACAGCTGAGAGGAACTCGCTTCTTGGTTAACTTTGTACTTGCGTCCTAGAGAAGTTCTAGCGAGGGACCTGAGGATATGAATGAAGCAGCTAGCCCCTGCAGGCATCCGTCCGGTCCTGGCGAAGGTCTCTAGGTCTCTATGCAGACCAGGAAATGTGTGAGGTGTGTATGCAGTCGGCTTCTTCACCTGTCGTACCGCTTCCACTTCGTACTCAATCTCGCGTTCTTGTTCTACCTCTTGTAGTGCTGAGGCATGAACAGCCTGACCGGTATCCTGGAACTCCTTCCTTCTGTTTTCTAGCTCACGGGTGAACTTTGCTATCAGGGGATTAGATCGCATACCAGTTGGTGGCTTGGCTTTCACCTTGGTCTGAGGCGCATAGAGTTGTTGTAAGGTTTGACGTTCTGTTTGCCGAATGGCTGCAACGTATGCTGCACGTTGCTCATCGTCTTCAAGGAAGTCGGGAAAGTCCGCCGCTGCTTGCATTCGATTGCAGAAATCCACCCCTTGAGCATAAAAGAGCGGTTGCAGGGACTCGAGGTGATTACAGGTGTTGTTGAGCAGCCAGTATATCCTACCAAGAATTAGCTATCACTGACTCCATCCTGGTAGGCATACAGAGATGGCAGCTGGTTTGTCCCTGAAGAGCGTATGTGTTTGAGGTCTTCAGTTCCACATGGCCAGCCTAACAGCGACGCCTTTTATAGATGCGGAGGATCCACTTACACATCCTTAGAGTCCACGTTCTCAGTGTCCTTCTTCATGCAGATGTCGCGGATACTTTGGTTCACTTCTGGAGGAGCAAAGAAGGTGACCCCCTGTGTAGTACCCAATTGACGTAGTCTCATGGCCGCTGCCGCTTGTCAACCTCACATGGCAATTGCAGCGCTGTATGGGTACTTACCTTGAACTAGGGAATCCTTCGTTTGGCCAAGACCCAAAGTAAGCGCCGCTTTCGCTTGTGGTCCAAACTTGAGGTCGGTCCCACGAGTATGTGCCTGTATCAAAATTAGGAGGTTTCAAGACGGAATGATAAAAAAAAAAAATCAAACAACAAACAAAGAACTCATACCTCGTCCAAGTACACGAGAACTTCACTGAGGTTGTCTGCGTAGGGAGAGGCTAGCAGAGGAGTTCTGGCCCCCTGCTTCGAGACGATGTATGGTCTGTCTCCGTCGAAGAACAGAGCGACACTTGCTCGCCCATCCAATTTCAACCAGGTTTCAGCGAGCTCCGAGTTGTTCATTTCCAAGATTTGTGCTCCTGCATCGATAAGAACGCGGATATTGTGCCTTTTCAGCACCTGTAGGAATGAGACCTCCGACAAGCGCATGTGATCCTCTTCCATTACAACGTAGCTTCGAGATCGATATTGTAACAAGTATGTAAGAACTTCCGCATTCGTATGTGCAAGTGACGGCAGATTATCCTGCTTGATTGTCAATGGGAAATTTGCGCATTCGTCCGATGTGCCTGAAAATCCCGTGGTCAACTGCTTGATTTTGGTTGAAGGACCTTTCTTGGCGGCGTTGACTTCCGAACTCGAGAATAATGGAATGTCCCATCCGTTGGATTGTAGCTTGACCTTGAATTGCTTCGCATGCTGCGGGAAGACAAACTTATTCATATAGTAATCGATGACCACGACCTTGTATCTGACGAATTGCCAGATCTGATGTAGCTGTTGTCCATCATCGACATTGATCGAATGCCAGTCTCGCAGATATTCCGGAAAGTGGTCGTGATCTGACCATTTTTCATATTCAGAACCAGGATCATCTGATTTTAAGACAGACTCTAATGCCTGACGGGTTTGTTGCAAGTTGATCCCGCCATGATAGAAGGCCAGACAGGTGAGTAGTATTGCGACCTATGACGCGTGCAATTAGCGGTTTTAGCCCTGAAAAGTCGGCCATCCTGCATGATGACGAGATTGTCTTAACAGGAAAGGCAAACGTCCATGATATTACTCAAGGGATAGGTCCCACTTACATCCACGTGTCCGAACTCGGACTGATCACTCGGAACGCCTTTGGCGTGAAAGGGAACGGCAACAGGATCCCTCGAGGGATGAATACCGTACTGAACACCATACCTCTTCTTCAATGTCATAATCAGTATTCTATGAACGAGTAGCCCTCTGAGAAGGTAGACGATTTGTCGAAGATGAGGTTTCTCTGGACAAAGGTTGCGAACACGGTCTATACTGATCGGTCGGATTTTTCCGCCCGACAGGAACTCTTTGATGGCGAGCCGGTCCGCAATGTCAAGCGACTCCATGGGAATGATCCCTCGGGCCCCTTGGCAAATATCGCGTTTAAGCCGGCTCACTAGCTCTTCCTCCACATCCGGGCGAAGGAAAAAGACGAAAGGAAAGCCGCCTTCCGGGCGCCTAACAACTTCTATGGAGAAGGGGAAATTGAATGCTAAATCATGGAGATGCATGTCCACCATATGGAGTATATGTTCGGCAATGAGCCAGCGGTGTGGATGGCCGTCGACTGCCATTTGGGGTCCTGAGGGATAGATGAGTTGGGTTTTTACCGCAAGCGTATGGTCACTTTCGTCTAGGATATCACGGGCGCGTGACTGAAGCCATTTCTGAACTCTGACCATCATCTTCGCCTCAGGTATCCTGTTGTCCAAAACACGCTGAAGACCGCTCAGCATGAATGACAGCTGGTGTTCCGGCAGGGTTAAGAGGATCCCGTGTTGATCTCGGATGTCTCTATGGAGCTTCTGGAAAAGCCTGATGTTGTCTTCCTTTGTTGATGTCCTCCGGGAGAAAGGCACATGGATGATATTTCTTCCGATAAGACCACCTAGACGGGTATGGAGCAGCTGGGCCGTTTGCTGGAGGAGAGCCTTGGGCACAGAGACGCGGACAAGGTTCTTTCCGTCCGCCAACAAACTAGCCACCATTGGTATGATGCACGATGTTTTGCCCTGTCCCATGTTCAGTTGAAGCACGCTGCATTCCCCAGAATTTGGCGCAATGATAGCCAATGCTACCTCAACCTGCGTCTCCCGAATGAGGAGGTCCGATTCAATCTCGAGTAACAGCCAGTCAGGGTACTGGTCTGGCCGCCAGTTGGTGTGTCCGATATTTCTCTGTTCCTCTTCCAAACGGACTGTGTCCTTAGACTGGCGGTACGACTCAAGCCTTGTCTGTCTCTGAAATTCGGTAATGGCAAGCGCAGCTTGAATGATGCTTTCTTTCATCCCACTGCCGAATTTGCACCCGGACGTAGACCGTAGCTGCTCGAGAATAGTTACTCGAGTTACAGCCGGCCACAGGTTTCCGCGTTTCAACCATTCGACTTGCGCCGGAGACATTGAGGCATTAGGGCGCCCTAGAGCGAATTCGATGTCGTTGAAATGCCTTTCGACGTCTTGTTGGAGGCTATGTATGTCGTGCTTAACGACACCGGGCAATACCAGACTTGGAGATGTCGATTGATCATAACGATCGAAAGCCTCTAAGCTACGTTGCAGATCGGAGGCATAGTTTCGATGTATTGCCGATTTTGACTGCAGAAGTACCTGGACCACTTGTTCGAGCTCCCGGGCAGAATCATATTTTGACGAGTTCTTTTGCAAAATGCCATGTACAAGAGGATGCGCACCAGCAGTTGCGAGCTTGGATGTCTGTACGCCTGGCTTAGCGATCCATGGCCTTAGTGTACGCAAAGCCCTCGAGCCTGAACTGGAGGCTTGGTGCACTATTGGTCTACTCATTAAATCTCTGGAAAGACATGGAAGCTTGTAATGACGCTGGGGCTTGAAGAATGTACTCTCCGACTGTACAATGGCTGGTGCTCGTATCTGGGCCTCGGATTGCCGCTTGGTGAGCATATGCTGGGCTTGGTCAAGATGGAGGCTGAACTCGTAGTTGTAAAAGAGTCTCTGCAATTCTGGCAGTACTGCATTATAGGCGGCCTCTGTATCGATCAACAATGTTCTGTCCAACCCCTCGAGGCTGGGCACCTCGCACGGCCATTGCTTGAGCAAGAACTCAGCGAGGGATCTGCAGTCAGCATCAGCTTGGTGGGCATGAGCCTCCCGAGCTTGCCATAACTTCTTGCGGTTCTTTGCACTTGCGAAGTCAGCGAGAGGCGGATCCTGGCGGAAGCACGAGTTAGCAAAATCATGATTCACATGCGAATAAGTAATCAGGCATGAATGCAGAGGATTTGTGCATGCGGAATAGCATATTGATGCTAGACGGCTAAATAAGAAACCTGAAGTGCGCTTAACGGATACGATAGGTAGGTGATAACGTACTTCGGGGGCTGGGGCTTTGAAGTGGTCAATCAACTTGACTAGTGGCTCCAGTTGAGGGATATGACCTGGTCGGAAACTATGGTACTCAGCTGCCTTTGGAAGTTCTAAAGAACGTAGCTCCTTATACAAGGAAGTGGCCACTAATGTCCGTATTAACGGCATGCTTCCGTCGCCCCTGAAAGAAATTGTCCCGAGGAAGAACATGAGACTGTACTGATTTGGACTTTCTCGCACGGCTCGAACGAAGGGGCCCCAATTTTGACGTACGTCAAGGTCTAGGCGGTCACTCAAGGTCACTTTGTCGAACGGCTCAGTGTAGCCCTTGATCGAGAGCGACTGAGAAAGTTGGACCGCAAGATCAGTCACAGTACTCATTGAGTGTGGTTGCTTGCGTATGAGAAACGCTACTTCAAAGACGTTGGCATATTTTATTGTAGATACGCCGGGACGGTCCCGAGCTTCATAGCCAGCGTCACTAGAAGGTGAGAGTTCTAGCCCGGTAGGACAATGTCGCCGATGAAGTTGGCGGCGCACAACGGCCCGCTGGTCCAGGTGCGGGATTCCAAGAAGGGGCAGCGTAGGTGCTTCTAACGGCAATGGGTAGAAAGCAGAAAGTTTAGCAGACTGCGCGAGGATTCGGTTGACAAGTATCTGATATTCTTCCCGTTGTGTACTTGTTGGTAGTTGGTTGTCCCAAAGCTCCTTTGACATAACCGTCATGTCTTCAGGATAATACTCTCGTTTCGGAGACAGCTTGGCAATAGAGTGTAGAAACCCCAGGGAGTAACCTCTTAATGGGCTCCAGGGCTGACAGATGCCAGATGACAAGATGCTCAATGCCTCCTCCGCACCGCTTCTGCCTGTTAGAGGATCCGGAACAGGGCCGTTTGTGCGGGCGTGTATCTCAGCTTTCATATAAACCAATGCAGGTTCAGCAGCACAATCAATTCTCCCAAGGGTTTTGTTGACGGTGAAGCGAATGTAATGAACTGTGCGGGTATCGGAAGCTAAGACGAACACTCGAACATGACAGCCTCGCTTGGTTGCGTTAATCGGACTGAGTGGTACGAGAATGGAGCGTTCGGAGGGATTTTTCACGCTTCGACACACCAGCTTACTATCAAATCCGAACCAGGTATCCACGCACTACGACGTCTTTGGTCAGTAATCGTTTCTTTGAGTGAGTTGAGGTTCCGTATGTTGCGTAGCTCCGGACATTGCTCAGGGGCCAGAGCGCTTGACACTATCGCTTATAGGGGGTTGTACTCATACAGAGGTGGAAAGGGAAGGAATGTTGCAAAGAGTTGCTTACTTGGTTGGGATCCAGTTCAGAGAGTAGATGATGAGATTGCAACAAGTTCTTTCTGTTAACGAACCAACGTAATTGCATGCGCGGTAGGTCGACAGTCAGGGCGAACCCGTCGGGTTGGTAAATGTTCAGGTGCCAGCGCGGTTCAAAGTAGTCGAAAATCCTAGAAACCCGGGCGGACAACGCGCAATACGGGTCAACGAGTCTTTCCTTTCCTCCCCTCGGAGTGAGCCGGGAGCATATCGAGGTAGCGAGGTCTAGTTTCCAATTATACGGATGCTCTCGCCACGCTCTCGGCCGGATCTCAAGAATGCCAGATTTGATGTCCCTATAAGCAATAAGTTAATTCGCTCAGCACCCTCACGCGTAGGACAGTCTTACAGCCAATGACTACACCCGTCAACTAGTCCAGCCGGAAGATCGAAGAGATTTCCACGTTGGAAGATCTCCCTAGGTATCAGTTCTAGGATCTGGGATCCTCGAGTAGCTCTGATGATTGTCGACCCATTATCGTATCCAATGTGAGTTGTATAATCCCCCATCTTAACAGTCAATGCTGCAAGAATTAGCTAAGTCTCCCAGTCTCTTCTCTGAATATTTCTTACTATGCGACATGCCCTCAAGGCGAGAGGGATATTTCGTCAGGTTCTGGAAACCAAAGAGTTCAGAGAGAACGACTGCACTCTGCGAATCGGTTGGGAGTCGCTAACTCTGTTAGTGATAATTGGATGGAGGACGGATATATGCGGAAACTCACACCCAGTGGTTGGCCGTCGATGAGTAGAACGCCATGGAGATAATTGTACGCCAGGGCCTGAGTCTTGCCATGGTGGACATCATCCATCGAACCGTTGAGCCAACAGTCCGCGCCTAGCACAAGATTTCGGATTTGTTTCAACTCCGCAGCATAGGAAAGACTGTGCAGAACAATGTGCATGCTTTCCTGACCGTGGAGCTCAATAATTTCCTCAAGTTGATCTTCGAGTTCGTGCATCATCCTCAAATCGCGAACGATTGAATTGCGTAATGTGTCTGGGAGCTCATGGAGCTTCTTTGGGATGTTGTCGTGTGCTACAATGCAGCACTCCACCAGGACTGCGAGTGCATCCTTGTCAAAACAAAGATCGGGCACCCGAAGATGGATGATGAAGCTTCTCTTGCATAATAGCGCGGCCCAGAGCATGTAAATTTGACAGTTCCGTGCGGATTCCGGGTCGCCGATTGTGTATATCTCTTTTCGCAATTTCCTAACCCATTGTATTGTGTAGCCCCTGGCTCTGGTAAGGATGTCGAGGGCTCGCGTCGTTACATCCGCCATCTCATGGTAAGGCACTGTAAGCGTAACCACACGTATCACGAGTGTCATGACGATTTCCATCAGATATGTTTCCCGCCAGTTCGAGGAAATCGCGTCAAGCTTTTGATCGAGCTGTTGCAACAGTACTGTGCAGAACGAAGGGTCTCGGAAGATATTATGAACTGTTCCGAGGAGCTCATCGGCATCGTCAGGAGGACCACATTGTAAAGCTAGGTGGTTTAACAGGTTCGATGCCGACTCGGAAGCCAGGTTCAGATTCGATGAACCAAGCTCGATTAGAACCATAATCCACCGCCGGCGCTTACCGGATAAGAGAGATTGGAACGCCATGAATTCATGGGCACTGATACCCTGTGGACTGGATGACTGGCTTGCAACAACTTCATATGAAGATGGACCGTCGCCTGCAACGTTGAATGATCTAGTCTCAAGCAGAGAGGAGAAGGGAGATGTCTTTGGAATATTCAATTTGCAGTGATGGGCAAAGGATGGACGTATCCGCTTCCTTCCTGGCCAGGACCGTGTTGCTTGATCGAAGTAGGCAAATCTGAGGCCATTAGGCAGACATACTTGGTCCAAGTCCACAGGAAAGTTTTTTGTACTCCAATGCGTCATCAAAACTATAACCATTAGCAAGAACATCATTGCACCTAAGATGGGAATCCCTCACATGATTTGGACGTAGATGCCAAGGACAATTGTCCAGGAACACGGGCGAATGACTCTAATTCCGAGTAGTCTTCCAAGCACACTTTGGGGTCAATCGACTTTTCTTGACTGTCATTGGCGAGGCGATACAAGATTGACCACGTCGCATCTCTATATGCAGCAAAAGCCTTGGGGCAACACAGCTCGAATACGACAACTTTCGCTATGATTGCGGAATCAGGCAGAGGCGACTCGAAGATGCGTATTCTAATCCGGGACCGTCTCCGAGTTAACTGGCATTTGGGACAGTATCTTGCATCATGTCTGGGCAAGGTGAAGCCACTGTCAATTGTGTTGTTGAGACAAGTAGCCGAATCGATCTCCTTCGTTAAAGCTTCGTATTCTGAGCTCAGTTTAAGCCATTCTCGTTCCTTGAGTGCTCTGTGTTCCTCGGCAGTTTCTTGTATCTCACTGAGCGTAGCTGCAAGTGTTCTTGCATCTGAGGATTCGTTGAAATATCTCTCTCCGAAGCATCCTTCAACTGGATCGTCGAATATCGTCATCTGTGTGTTTTCGCATAGGGATCCTCGAGTCCTCAAATACTGCTGGATTTTCCGAGCCCGTGCAAGATCAGTCAGAGCAGAAAGGTGAAGCACTTCGAGTAGACAAGGTGGAAAAACTGGATGATAATGAAGGAGCAGGGGGAACAGTTTGCAGGCAATTTGATCCATCGCCATCCAAATCTCCATCACGAGAAGAAGCATAAGTGACTTCTGCTCAGTATTGCCGTCATAGCGTGAGCCTACGCGATCTACGTACTCAAGAAGAGCGGCGTGGAGCGTGACACATCGACGAGAAAGATCTTGGACTCCTGAAACAGGACTGTCGCAAGCGAGGCCGATTCGCTTTTCTAATTCAAACAAGCCAAAAAGATCCTGCGCGAGCTCATGGACATGCTGGTGTGGGTTAAGGACTGTCGCCTCAGCGTTGAAGCTCGACCTCGGATAGCGAATGCCCTGGAATCGTTTCCGTGCATCACGGAGGTACTGGCGGCTTGCAATGAGGCTCAGTCTCAGATCCGGTGGGGAAGCTCGTATGGGAAGTGGTAAGATAGACTTTGTCGTTTTCCGCTTTTCCTGGTCCCACACCGTCTGGATCCTGGTGGTGGTAGTCTTTATCACCTTGTTTAACAGGGGCGATAAAGTTGTAAATAATGCATCGCAAGCTGCTTGACCTTTCTGAGATTGTTGCGACCGATCGCGGTCTAGCTTGAACAGCCGACGGCAGAGTTTCGCCTTCAGGAATTCCAGGTCTTCCAGGCTCACAACCTGCTGAACGTCGCTCAGCATAGCGGCGTGCACCAGGCACATGAAAGCTTTGTACTGAAATCTCGCTGAGAGTCCGTCACCCAGCATCATTGCTAAGTAACGGGAAATGGAAACCCGTAACACGAGCCAGTAGGGAAGTCTACGCCATGGTGCATCCGCATCGAACCACAATACTTCGTCTCTGACCCTTTTCTGGAGAAGTGTAGGCGAGATACGCGTCCCGTTCGCCTCCAGAATTGCTGCGAGTAATGAGGTGATGAGAGAAGGGTCGGGAGTCTCACGACTCTCCCAAAGCCCAGCACCCGCTTTAACCGCGTACTCGGAGAGTTTCTTCGTAGTCTCAACTGAGGCCTGTTCAAGGAATATGCAAAAGCTTTCGAGGAAATCGTCATCGCCAAGTACCGAGGAAGGCAGATGGATAGCGACACCAGGAAAGGACCATGAAAGAGCGCCCGTCTTCGCCGCGAGAACGGCCTCCCGTCTTGGTGATGCTTCAAAGAATTCAAACAGAATTATATCAGCAAACTGTGGTCTGTGGTCAATCAGCACCAAGGAATATTGAGTTAGTGGAATCAGAAGACGATTGGCTTACTCAGTAGGCTTGTGAATAAAGATGCCAGCATTCTGCGTGTCTACGTGAAGGATGATGAGATCTGAAGTTTGCATCCGCCTTAGGTGTGACATCAGCTGGCTTCTTTCCAGCCTACCGTTAACATTCAGGGTCTTGCAGGCTTGCAGCGATATTCGGAGGAAATCCCAAATATCTCGGCACAGCCCTTCCTGAGAATCCCTCATTATCTTGCAAGCATCTATGAGACGGTCAACAAGAGCGGATTGCATGCCGCTGATATCGGCATCTTGCCGCTGAGGCAGCTTTGCCGGAAGGGCGATGTGATTGAAGAGGCGGCGCAGATACTTGGCCGCGGTAGGTGAGGGCTCCATGGTTGGACTGAAGGAAGGATAGAAGATGGCTTATGGCATAGGTGATGGGATGTGATTGAAAGATAGATCGAGTTTAGGTAGGGAAGTAGTTTAATAACGACCTCGTGTGGCTATGGCGACTCGAGAGTAACACAGCACTCTCGACGACATGAATTGCCTTTTGGAGGTTTCTCTGTGTTTATAGGAAGGTGCTCGAGACTGAAGAAACGAAGATGAAAAAGGGCTACCTCATGCAGGCTGTAGCGGGGTGCGTGTTTTCTTCTTCCAGGATCGACCTCGACTTTTCTTTTCTGGTGGGAGTGTGAAGAGGGAGACCTAGGTACTGTACTAGGTACCTAATAAGCGAATGGTAACTGAAGAAACAAGATGAAACGCAAACGGCCTTTGACTGATGTGCGGGAAGGCGCAGGAGGCCTACCATTATTAACAGAACTTGCCAAAAAAAGGTGGACCCCATTAGACGTGGCACGGAGTAATTGATTGATGTGAGGAAGTAAGTATTGTAGCAGATTTGAGACGGGCCCAAGAGTGCTGTACCAGTGTGCACTCTCCTTTGGCGGGTGGGAGAAAATAACAAGTACAAGGGGGAACCTATTTATGAATGATTCGTCTGGTCCGTAAACTTAGAAGACTAGGAATGCTATCACAGCTCTGATAGTTGACATTAGGCCGTCGTTGTGGTGGCCACAAACATGACTACCCGACGATGATGAGACGCTCTTACATTTGACTATGCGTCTGACCAGCAACTAAGCGAAACATGAATTAAAAGTGTTTCAATAGGGCTTAAAAACAAAAGCTGGGACGAAGTACACTACGGCTACAAATGGATTGCTTAAGTGACAGGAGAGAACCTATATCATGCAATGATGACTAATGCCTCCGTAAAAGAGTGTCACTTCATGTCGCCAGTCCGGTAGCCATAGCCGGCACTTGATTTGATATACATGGCTTTTTATGGGGAATGGAAAGTGGGAGAGAGGAACGAGGGCCATATGAGAACAATAAAAGGCCCCGAGTCGCAGAATAACCTGCGAAGGTGGATCGGTGTTGCATGGCTGGATGAGTTGCCCCCGTTCCTCAGTTTCGAGTATCTGTGAAATATACAGGCATACTAATCCATCTTTATGCCCTTGAGCACTAGTATCAGGCTTAAATGTGCTCTGCCTCGTAGCAGGCTGCAAATAAGGGGATCCGGGATTCATGATATCTAGCTTGTCTCGATGTTACCCGCGAATAGCATGGAGATTACCTCGTCAATGTCCGGGGGGGCGTTCCTCCTCTGTTGATACATTCCTCTTGAAGCAGCATAGTATGGTAAGGGCAAGTCTCTATATCCTATTCGAGTCGTGTTTATGTTGCCCCAGGGCTTGATAGTGAAGATGGTTGTAATAAGTGGGCTGCGAGGAGCCATCTCATTGCTGGTATAGATCTCGATGTTGATACAGGAACTTCGACAGGCAGTATAATCCCTGAAATCTCGGATAGGGTATTGCTATCTCTACACAGTCCGAGCTAACAGGTGTAGAGGAGCGGCAGAGAATCGTGGGAGTGGTTAGAGGAGCAAGCCGTCTGGGGCAGGAACTGCTTTAGCAATTCCCGGAAAGAACCGACGATGTAGAAACTCTCATCGTCCGGTATCAACAAGTTTTAGTGTCGTCCTGTCACGGAAAAGGGCCCCCCTATAGAGCCCATTGGAGCTTCAGGGATCATTCGGAGCAACGTTGATCCTTTCCGAAGCCCTATATCAGTGGATTACCAACAACTAGTGGGATCACCGTTTCCTAGCTTTCTAGATATCAGTCAATATATCAAGATATTCTCAAGAACTGTGCAGCTGCTCCCTAGTAAGTGTGATACATCCCCTTACGGTTACCCACCGTATACGATAGTCGTTACTTGTAGAACGTTACACCTATTGCATCTCGCACGACTAAGACAATCTAACTTCTATGACGCGCTGTGACCCTAGATTAACAGCCTCATGCTTGGCATTAGTCTGCATAGTCTTCTAGCAAAGTCGGTCATAGGCTGGTCAGCTTTTCATTAGGACTTTTCATTAGGACTTTTCCTGATGAAATGAGCATCATCTAAAATACTGCGTTGAGGACGTGGGGAACTCGGCACGCATATGGATCTCGAAACTTGCTCCAATTTTGAGAGTGATGTTGGTACGAAGCTAAGTTTTACTATGGATGCGAGGGAGTTGAGGAGGTCTGTAACTGTGCATCAGATGGGTTGAGAATGTGAGAACGTCACTGCGTTCAAAGTGTAAAGATGGAAGCAATACTGATATGCCCCTATACCATTGCAAGAGAGTACTATCGAACACTTTAGCCTACCTTGAGATTTGCCTCAAGGATGGTACGGTTTGAGGTTTTATACAACATGAGAAAGGGCTCAGGCTCATCCTATCACCGCAGCCACGAGAACAAGTCCAAATGGTCTAGGGGCATGACTAGAGCTCCGTTTCCTCCCCGAGCAACAAAGTAACCCAAATTGCGACGAGGGTGGAATGCGATCTCATGTTTTTCATATCAGAGGTGTAGGGCGCTCAGTCTGCTGGCAACTGTCATCTAAGACAGGCTGCCCGAACTCTTTTGCCAATTCTCTTAACCATGAGAAGCAGGGTCCGAGTCCCGTAGTGTCGTTCCGTTATTCGTTCTTGAAGTTACCATCGCATATACGGAGGCTATCGCACTTCCGCTCTGTAATATCCTGATCCGAGATCAAACGGAGACCGGCAGGGCGTCCGGGTTGCGAGGCCCACCCGGAGCGCCGTATCTACCGTGGCCCAAACCATCTACGGCGTAGCGCTGACATTGACCATCATCTAAACCGTAACTAGTCGGGTTCCCCCGCTCCTAATACTTATCCGCCGGTCCACCAGCATCGAGTGTGGGGCCGTACAGGGCAGCGGCGGGCGCCGGCGGGGACGAGTCCGTTCTTGGGAAGATTCCCGGCCTGACTGTCGATATTCTCGCCAGGGGCGCCAAGGTACCACGTGGCATATGCCGTCGCCTTCCGAATTGTGTTTTACATAAGCATGGCTTCTGGAGGCCATGCGATGATTGCCGCCTGTCTCACTCCCAATATGGATGTGGATGGTCGAATGACGACGCATGAGGTAGCTACTAGTCTCAACCCAAGCCAGAACAAAAGGGTAACGGGCGTGAAGGGTTAGTGGATTGGGGACGAACCTCACATATGTTTCTATCGTTGTCTACAACGTGGTCGCGCTACCCATGCCACGGGGTAACGGCGCTTGCAGCAAGCGTCCACTTGCTCAACTGCTGTATTCATTCCATCCCTGTGTTTCTTCGGGAGTCATCCATACAGTTAGAGAACTACTGCACGTCCGTTTTCAAATGCTTTCGACATCGGGTCGTGACTTTACGGGCTCAAAAGTGACTTTTCCGTGGTCGTTATGCCCGACTACGTAACTTCAATCCCGCTTTAGTTGATGGCTGAGCTGATTGGACTCTGCATGGGACAATTGACACGCAAGTGGTGGACGTAATTCGGTTCCTTGATCTCGGGATGCAACTGACACTGGAGAGATATCAGCGGGAGGGCCTGCTGACGCCAAGCCTCTAGCGCTCATTGTCATCATCCAATCGCCGCAATTCTTTGTCAGATGCAGCGTTCTTATCAACACATCAAACCTCCACCCCGTCACAATGCACGAGGAGAGTCATATCGCCTCCATAGATGATGGCGAGGAGGCAACGCGGGTGCCGCGACATGGACCTAGTCCCCCTCGGGCGTCGAAGGGGGCCATTTGGCCCCTCCTCGCACTGCTGCTGACGGTGCAGCTCGCATGGAGCCTGTACCAGCTTCCGCTGAACAGAGTCGTCGAGCGACGCCTGTGTCGAGAATACTACGGCACGCACGATCCCACGGTGGTAGACCCAGACGGGAGCGTCGAAGAGGAACTCTGCAAGAACGACGAGATCCAGCAGGGGCTGGCGTGGGTGCTTGGGGCGATGGAGACAGCGTGGATTGTGGGCGGTACGTCAAGATGTCCAGCTCCCGGGCTCTTGTGACATGTACAAAGAAGAAAGCTAAAAACGGGGCAGACTTCGTGATGACGATACCTCTCGGTTTCATGGCCGAGAAGTATGGTCAAAAGGCCATCCTGTGGTTGAATCTGACCCCGCGCATATTCACCATCGCGTGGGCGCTTATCGTTGGGTTCTGCGAGGATCTCCCGCTTGCGGCGATCGTAGCTGGCCCGATTCTTTCGATCCTTGGCGGCGACTGCGTCTTTAACTCTATAACATACGCTCTGGCGGCCAGTCTCACCGATGATTACGTAACACGGTGAGTTCTCTCTGGATAGACCGGATCCTGACGCCTGGTATTAACTACCGGTAGAGCAACCTACTTCGGCTGGATGAGCTCTATCTCCTATGTAGTGAATCTTCTAGGCCCCGGCCTAGCCGCTCTAACAATGTCCATCAAACTCTGGTTCCCGCCTTTTCTCGCAATATGTCTGCTTTTGCTGGCTATTCCTACGATTTTGCTGCTACCAAGCAATAATATGATTGGCAATTCAACGTCTTTTCGGACGGACCAAGATGACGAACAACGACGACCTCTGATTCCCTCCCCAATCCTAAAAGCCCAGCAAGCGCAGCAAGCGCAGACATCGGCGTGGAGTTCGATAAGAACTCGTTTCCGTACTCTGCGATTCATCGTAGCAAGCCATCCTCGAAACCTTGTCCTCTTGTTAGCTAGTTTTCTACTCACAGCACTGGCCAGCTCCGACACCAAGCTCCTTGCTCAGTACATCTCAAAAAGGTACCATTGGACGTTTGCCTCGGCTGGCTACTTGCTTTCCGCGAAAGCAGTCGTCAACTTCCTCTTGCTTACCATTGTGATCCCGAAAATCTTACAGTCTACACAGACGACCAGCGCGCTGCGGTCGCAGCCCGAGGTTTCGGACAGGGTCAATGTTTGCTATGCCCGGATCTGCCTGGCCGTGTCGGTATTTGGCGCCTTGGCCATCGCGCTTGCCGGTACCATCTGGCTTTTATTCCCATCACTTCTCTTCTACGCGCTTGGCTCGGCACTTCCCGTCTTCACACTGTCGCTCCTGAAATCTCCTTCGGTATCGCCAAAGCAGGAAGACCAAGCTCATGAGTCAACCGAAACACACCTGTTCTCGATAGTTATGATGGTAAAGACGCTTGGGTCGCTTCTGGGCGCCCCTCTAATGGCACTTCTCTGGGTGCGAGGCATCGCGACCGGTGGAAGCGCAATGGGAACGCCGTACTTCGTGAGTGCTGCATGTTATGTTGCTGCGATAATTGTGTTTTCGGGGATCAAGATTAGGTGAGGTTGATGGCACCGGCGCAGCCCAAGTCGGCTAAATCGGCTCCAGATCTCCGAATAAGACTAGGGCCGCGACAATGCTAGCTCTAGATTCTAGCGCTGGCCTCGAAGTGGAAGTTGAATAACTTCAAAGTTGGTCAAGCTCAATTATTATTACCACGGCTGGCTATTCCTAAGTAGGACTTTACATCGGTTCGCCAGTCACATTGTCGAGGGGATTCAGAGTCTGTACCTGTAGTAGTTAGCATTCCTGTTCGGCCGGGTGCGGGCGGGATCGGAGAACGGCTCTCGGCAGATTTGAATTCGAGCCCAGATTATCTGTGACGGATGTCGAGCCTGCAACAAGTTCGGGTTGCCTGTTTGCTTTAAACCTTACTAGGCTATTGAGAGGACATGACGACATGGTTTGGCGTAGCGCCATTGTCATCAATTCCGAGCCGAGTCGGGACCAATAGTAACGATGAGTATCTTAGCCTTAAGAGATGATCTCCCCACTACTTCATCAAACTGTCTCAGGATAGGGATCTCTCGTGGGACCCAACGGCAGTCACGGCAAAATTTCCAGGCTGCGAGGAGGTTGTAGGTTTCGCGTAGAAAACTTGGACTTTGAAAGACTGCTCCAGCAATGTTGAACTCACCTGGGAAATTTTTACGCTTTCACTTTCCTCTAGCTATAGCATCTTCGTCGTCGCCCGGCTCCGCGACCCCCCCAAAGTGTTTACCCTAATTCCAGTTGGCAGCCAACTAAAACAATCAACCTTTTATGTTTCATGCGTCATCAACATCCTCGTGGGAGAATTTATCTAGTAGTAGACTTTGAATCACATTCTCGCCGATCATCCTCAGCGCAGAAATTAGAACGACAATAAACACTAACCATCGCCATTGAAGGCGGGCGGCTACGAACAGGTGGGCTCTTAGTACAACAACAGCTACTAAATGCAGCCACAGTACGGCCAACCACCACCGCAAGCTTACGGACAGCCCCCGTACGGACAACCCCCGTACGGACAGCCTCCGTATGGACAGCCCCAGTATGGACCAGCCCAATACGGGCAACCCCCCGCTCCGCCGCCGAACCAAGATTATGGCAACGGCTATGGCGAAAAAACGGACTTTGACCAGGCCTTCAAGATCGAAGGGCCGAAGTGGAACGATCTCTGGGCTGGGATCCTATTTCTTATCGTATTTCTCGGATTCGTCGCCGTGTCTGGAATCTCGCTTCAGGGCTATGCCGCTACCAGGAATTACAATGGCGGCGGTATCTACGACGGCGCTGGGAGCGTTGGCCTCAACACCAACACCATCATAATGTTCATGTTTGTCCTGTGCGTCGCCACCGTCTTCAGCTACTGCTACGTAGTGCTGGCCCGCACGTTCCCGAAGCAGTTCATCTGGGTTACCGGCATACTGAACATCGTCTTCGGCCTCGTCACCGCGATCTACATGCTTTACCAGAAATCGTATGCCGCGGGCATCATCTTTCTCGTCTTCGTGGGATTCCTCATCTTCGCCTTCATCTCGTGGATACCCCGCATCCCGTTCAGCGCCCTCATGCTGAGGACCGCCGTTGACGTCTCGAAGAGCTACGGGCATGTCTACATGGTCAGCGCGCTCGGCGGCCTGCTGGCGACGGTGCTGGCGGCCTGGTATTCGATCACCTTCGTCGCCGTGTACGTCAAGTACTCGCCCGGTGCAAACCCGGCATGCTCCCAAGGTGCTGGTGGTTGTTCGAGCGGCACGGTCACCGGGCTGCTGGTCTTCATCACCTTTGCCATGTATTGGATCTCGGAGTGGCTCAAGAACACCATCCACACGACCATCTCCGGTGTCTACGGCTCGTGGTATTTCCACCCCCACAACCCGCCTCAGGGTGCGACGCGGGGGGCTCTCAAGCGGTCTCTCACGTACAGCTTCGGCTCCATCAGTTTGGGTTCCTTGATTGTGGCGATCATCAACTCCTTGCGTCAGCTCTGCTCGGTTGCGCAGCGGAGCGAGGCGGCTGATGGGAACATCTTTGTAAGTATATCCGCTAACCTTTCCTTTAGCAGTGACTAATACACCACCGCAGGGTTACATAGCATTCCTCATCCTGGGCTGTCTTCTCGCCATTTTGGATTGGGCAGTGGAGTTCCTTAACCGATATGCGTTCTCCTACATCGCGTTATACGGCAAGCCTTACATTGAGGCAGCGAAAGATACTTGGAAGTAAGCACTGAGCCGGCTTCCCCCGAACTCGACCATGATTTAACCTGCATATAGGATGATCAAGGACCGGGGCATTGATGCGCTCGTCAACGAGTGCCTGATCGGCCCTGTCCTGGGTTTCGGAGCAATTTTCGTGGGATACGCATGCGCTCTCCTTGGCTACCTCTACGTTACGTTCACCAACCCAGCATACAATCGCGGCGGGGATTATACGGCGGTCATAATCGCCTTTTCATTCCTGTAAGTTGGAGACACGTACAGACCTCCATGTTGGGACTGACTGACCCATACGGGGAATAGCATCGGGCTGCAGATTTGCAACATATTCACAACCCCGCTCAGCTCGGGTATCGATACCATCTTCGTGGGAGCTGCTTGGGACCCGCAAGCCCTGATGACAAATCATCCAGATCTATATCGCGCCATGGTGGAAGTCTACCCCCAGGTCCAGGTCGCTATTCATGCATAACCCGTATAAGACAGAAGTCTTCATGATCATATCATCCGACTGGCAGCTAGGCTGCGTATCGGATCTGGCTTTTATTTCTTATCGGAGGCGTCCTAGCACTGGGAAGTCGTTCCGTTTAACTTGAGATAGCAACCTCAGCCATGGTCTCAACCTAGATGTACAAATGTTATGGAGGAGGTCTACCTAGCATAATGTGTAATTTGAGTAATAATAGTCTTGGGTTAAATTCGACACTTGTTTGCTTTGTCGAGTCTGCAATAAGTATGTTTGGTTGGAAACGTTCTAATTCTCACAAGTTGTTCACCTTGCTTACCCTGCGAACAATCACGCCGTCCCTTTTCGAAGAGGTTGAGAGAGAGATCACTCGGTCCCTTTTAACTTTTACGAGCATTCCTTATATGAAAAGCACAGCGTGTCATTGGCCATGACGAATATGACGTACAGGCTAGTTTTAGGGGATGCAGGATCCCCATCCACTATATCCAAATTGAGATTAGGTACCTGAAGGTAGTAGTGGTGGGCAGCTTGCAGCCCTACGTCATGCCCAATGCCCCCCCGCTAATCAACCGCTCAGACACATGGCGGAATCTCTACTCCGCCTAGTTAGATACTTACCTACCTGAGCACCTACCTGAGCACCTACCTGAGCACCTACCTAAGCAACATCAGTCAGAAGGGAATATCGTTAATTCCTTTCCACATTATTTGCCAATTGATTCGTCGATTCAAACAAACAGGCGAACCTCAAGAGCAGCTGGCCCCCTCTTCTTCTTCTTTAGCTGGCTGCGAGCTTTTCTTTGTGGTCGCATTAAACATCAAGCCCCCCGCCATCCCACGTACCATCTTTACAATTCTCAATTCTCTACTCATTCCACCGGTTGTCGCCATCATCCTTCTTGACTCGCGCATTTACGAGACCTGACTCGCGCGCGCCTTTGCTGAGAATTCAGATTCTCAACTGTTCTTCATCGACCCCGAAAACTGTAACCCGGCTCGACTTGCGATCCTCTCTGTGGAACGACACCCCACCTAGCAACGTCGCGTATCAATTGATCAACATGTCACACCCGTCGTCACAACAACAGAGCGCCCCCACGCTCATCAACCTCCCGCCTCCTCCTTCTAACCCGGACACTCCAACTGAGATGCCGTGAGTCTCTCTCCCAATCTACGCGCCGTGGGTCGTCATGGGAGCAGTATTGGTACCGGTACTGATGGCTTCATTTCCTTAGGGGTACACCGACCAGCACCACCACCTCCTTGTCCGCTCTTTCTACGACAGCCATCAAGGACGGCCATCGCGGCCACGGTCACCCTCACGGACTTAGCGGTGTCCGAGGCCACCATCATAATCCGTCTACCAATAGCTTAGAAGCAGAGCGCGCAGACCGCATCAGTCGTCTCACCGGTCTCGGCGTATCCGGTCTCCGTGCGCCTGCCCAGCTATACCATCCCAGCAACTCGGCTTCGCCCCAACCCACAGCCACTTCGACTGGCTTGCTCGCCCAGGAGTTTGCTGCCAACCCACCCGCGTACTTCGACTCGAACGGCCAGCCCACCGCTGCGACTAAGATGAGCACTGTCGGCACGGCATCCGCGACGGGTAGTGTCGGTGCGCGGACGACCACCGAGGGTGGTGAGCAGTTCGATGGGGATGGCGATGCCACCGAGGAAGACGTCATGAGCATGGATACCAACTACCGCACGATGGATATCGACTCTACGTCCGGCGCCATCGATCCCATGGACGAGGATCTCACGAACCGCTCTATCAGCGGATTTGAGGATCGCGAGGATCACATGAGCGACGACGGGAACGCGAGCCTAGTTGGCTTCGGCGAGGGTGCGAACAGCACAGTGAGCGGGCCCATCTACCACCGCAGACCCTTGCCCGGCACCGCCGGCGCGACCGGCGCATGGGGCCTCGAGAGGAGCAGCTCGAACCTCAGCGAGACCGTCATGGCCAGGAATCGGGAAAGGGTGGAGTTCGCCGCCGGGAGCGACACGCCTGTCAGCGCGTCGGCCGCGGCTGAGAGGCGGGACGCCAAGTACGTGGACGGCGTGGCGCTTGACGGTGGCGGCCACGTCGGCACCACCGACGACGACATGTTCGTCGACACCACGACCCGCGGCCCCGTCCCCCTCCCCGTGCAGCAGCCCGGCCAGCCGCAGACGAGTGCCCTCCGTGAGGGCGTCGGGGGCCCCGCCACCCGCGAGGCCGCCGAACGCATCGTGCGGGAGCGCCTCGACGGCGGCGAGGGCCGCGTGGGCGCGGGCGGCGACGCGCTCGGCAGCCCCAAGGGCGGCGAGAAGCAGCTTGGGCGTTTCTACTTCGAGGAGAAGAAGAAGTAGTAGCACTAGTCAGACTATTTTATCACTATCAGGCGCGTGTGGCGGAACTACCAGCCTAGCCGCTGCTGAGAAAGAGAGACGATGAACATGGATATGGACAGTGTGGGTATGGATAAGTAGGCAGGCAGGGAGGGAGGCAAAGAGGGGTTTGCCTACTGCTATGAGCGCAGGTGTTGGAGTTTTGTGTTTTCATGCCAGGCGAACCGGGTCTAAAAGTGTGTATGTCTTGACCCTGGGGGCGCCGAGGCACCGGGCCTTTTCCTTTTTTTTTCTCTTGTATTGCTAGCAGCTTCGGCGGTACCTCCTTTTTCCGCACTGGCTTGTAAGATGAGGAATGCGAGTTTTGCGCTTTTTAGGGTTAGATGGCGGTAATACCACAATAGCAAAACACGTATTTGATGTGCAACTTCGCTGCTCTTCTAGTTCCCAAGACCGGAGTTGTGAAAGCTTTTGGCGTTTATAGGAGTTGGATTGTGAATGGACGGGAACAGAACGGTTGATAGCGTAGGGAGAGCATGGCATAGAGTACGCAGCCTTTCATAGAATGCGAGGTCACGGGTGAAGTTGAGGAATGGCTCGGAACCTGGCGTGGACAACGAAGGGAAACTGTGCAGTAGTATAGTTTTGGTCTGTGTGCCCTGAATCAGGAGCTTTGCCATGGTGCTGACGTGAAAAGCGGCATGGGCTCCACATTAACTTAGAATAGGGGTAAACTATAACCCACCCCTTTCATATGTATATAGATTTAGTTCTCCGAGCCCATAAGACTTGATTAAAAGATTATAAGAAGTCTTGCGAGGTTGCGAGGTATCTTTTATATTCACCTTATTATAATTATCGCTTATAATAATTCTAACGAGCTTTATACGCTACTTGCTTAATATCTGTGCTAAAAATGCAGTTTCGGTTATGGGTGGCTACGTAGTTAGTATTATTATAATTGTAACGGCGTAACCGACTTTCCAGTAAGGTACTGGTTTAGAAGTATGTAGCTGTTTACGTATATCATATATGTTGCTAAATTATGATCGCCAGCTCTGGTGGTAGTTTCGTATTCCTATCCCAATGGAATATTCAAAATCGGGGCTAGCATTCCATACTTATCCCCGATCTTAGACTAATCTGTGGTTAATTTCGATTTCCTGACCGACTTCTGCTAACCATCCGTAGCTGGAAGTTTTAGAGTGGGTGGGTGGGTAGTGCAGACCTTATAACTAATGTTCCTTATATCCCACAGTTATCACCCTCGCACTAATCACCCTTAAGCCATTCTATGGCCTTCTTATAACTAGGTGACTAGTGTCCTTAGGGACCATAGCCGCTACCTTTTCAGAGCCTAGATACACAGGCTGCCTTGCAGTTCATTTCGGGTATCTAGGGCCTCGATGCCAGAGATCATCCATTTCGTCTTTTCAGCCTTTTGATCGCTTAGCTCTGTTTCGAAGGTGGGCTCAAGGGTCATACCTCGCAGGGTTTCCTAGGCAGTCATAAGACATACCAATCCGCTACAACGGTCGCGTTCTCAATATTCGAGGCGATGCCTTCGGTATTGAAGCTGTTGTGAGATAAGCATTTGGCGTATCCCGGCGCAATCTGTAGGCGGCGGCGTATTCGATGACCCTATTCGATATTAAGTATTGGCAAAAGTCGAGTTACCGGAACCATGAGCTATTCTGGTATTTCGGTGGCGGAGTCTACGCGCCTCAAGAAGATGTCTACGTAGTGGTTGCACCTTCTTGTCGGCTCTTTCACCTTCCGGCAGGTGCTTCTGGCGCGCCTGTCTGTCTTTAGTAGCCAGCGCCTTAGCAAGTGCGGCCTCCTTCCGCTCGATGGTGACGTGCGTATCCTTCATACGTTCCTCTTTGGCTTCCGACTCGCGCTCGGGAGAGGTAGGCCGTGCGCTCGAATTGCCGCCGGCTTCGGGCGTAAGATGTGTTCGAGTGGTAGGTCTGACCGGCCTCTGGCGGTTTAGAGCATAAGAGGGGGTATGGGATCTCTGCGCCTTGCGCTTCCTCTCCAGCTCGGCAAACCTGCGGCCGCAATGACTGCAGAGGGTCCCTTCGCCATCTGGTCCTCGTCGCCACTGTGATGTGTTTATCGTGTTGCAGCTGCGGCATCGACCAATGGAGGCTGAGCCTTTAGCCGGTGGCGTTTTCAACATCCTTTTTCTCATATAAGGGCGAGGTCGAGGCTGAGGTTCGTCGTCATCTTTGCGGGAATCTTCGTGCAGAAAAGAAGCGGAATGCATGTATTGAAGGGCCCTATGTGCAGCCTGCATAGCGTCGAGATTGATGCCGTCAACTCGAATAATTGGAAGGGATGAGCCCACTTGTTGTCCCGGCATGTCTTGCTGAGGAGGTTGTCCAATAGGCAGCAAGCCACTATGCTGAGGCGGGTTGAAAGGCGGAGGTTCGTCGTCATCTTTGTGGGAATCTTTGTCGCTAAAAAGAAACGGAGCGAAGCGACTTTTGCTATGCATAATCTGCAGACCGTTAAAAATATTCTACTTGCTCTTGGGAGACTGTCTCACTAATGGCTCATCCCAATCCGCGGAGTTCAGAGGAGTGGGACGCCGGGGTTGGAGTCTGGCCCGGCTTCGGCTCCGGCTCCGGTCGGGCTTGTTGTGGGAAGTGGTCTGCTTTCGCGATGACGATGAGTGAAACAGGCTAGCATCGCGGACTGCGTTCGGGCGATTCACTATTTTAGAACCTAAGTACGCGAGAGAAGCTGCCTTTCGGATGCATTCGCTTGCGGTAGAATCCCTTGAGATGGTCGACTTAATCGGAGGATCAGAAGCGGTAGACTTTAGTGAAGTAGGCGTCGGCCCCCGAATAGTTCTGTCGCTATACTTTGGAAAAGCCATACCGTTTTCCTCCTGGACAAGTAACCGAGTCATAGTTTAGGGGTCTGTTAAGTATCTCAAGTACCTACAAAGGTCTGGAAAGTGCAGGCCGCTGGTTTGCTTGACTGACGATGACTAGAGATGTCACTGCGGAGATGCATGTAGTTCGAGGAAAACGGGAAACTATTGGCGATGGCCACGTTGAGCGAAAAACCAACCACAATTACAGGGGATCATGGCTGTGCTTATCTTTGCGGACGGTATCCTGCTGCATCCGAAGGGATTTTTACTGGTCCCGTAAGCTTGGCGTTGTGGCGAGGAACTGAGGGCTGAGAGGTCAGGCTCAGCCGAAAAACCACGTGGAGTTACTGTATCTATTGAAAAGACAGCTCACGAAGCATGTTTTAACAGCTTAATCTCGATCAGTTCCTTCGTCAAAGTTGGCGACCGTGATATAGTCGAGCCTAACTCTTTATCACTTTCTTAACGATGTGCGATGATTTGCACCTATTGCTCTCGGATGTGAAGTGGCAGCTGGATGCTACCGCGCTGTGTCATCGTGAGGCACCCGCGTCGCCAATCAGAGATGCTGCTGTTGTAACTCTTCATGCTCAGTGTCATGACTATCATCTTATTCTGGAGGAACTATATCGCACCCTCTATGGTATGTATCAGCAATAGCTTCAGACCCGACTACCGGCATGTTGATGTTCGTGCAGCATGCTCAACAACACTCAGCGGGCCGAATCTAGAAGACATATCTCTTGCTAGTAAATGGCAAAGCCATCTCTGGAAAATTCCCGCCTTCTGCAAGCTCTCTTCATCGTTCTTGGATCCAGACCGCCTAAGAGACCGATGTACAGACATTCAAAATGTCCGCCACAAAGTCCTACGCGATGGTAACGAAACTGAGAACATCTGGCAAAATCCGCACTTACGTGCTTGGGTGGCGGCCAAGGAACCGTCACTTATTGTCTTTCAAGGCAATTCTCAGTCTATCAACCGCTTAGAGGAAGTTAGCGTCAAGACATTAAATCTGCTCGAAGAGAAGTACCCAATCGTCTTCATGACAAGTGAACCCCTTTCGCGCGAGTACTTTCTGGACCAAGACGAAAGCGAACTTTTGAGGCAGCTGGCTATCCAAGGTCTGCGGAAAATCTCAGTTTCATGGCGGACGCCCTTTCTGGTAGGAATATTCGCTCGTTTCCGAAAAGCAAGCAGTTGTCAAGACTGGTTCGATATTCTCGAGGATATATTCTCATTAGTACCAAGCTTGTTTTTGGTAGTTGATGTCAACGTATTAGCCAGCCGGTCCGAGCATACAACGATGTGGCCAAGCTATTTCCAGCGACTTACCTCACGTGTCAAGACCGAGGCTGCCACGCATCTATCAGTGATGTTGCTGTCTAGCCGGCCATTCTCCCTGGACAGCATGAATGTGCCTGTCATTACGGTGGTCCCGAAGCCGACGGAGTGCCAGCGTTGCGAAGCGCCCCTTCTGAAACGACGGATGAATCCTACGCAGCATCTCCCAGCACTCCTCTCGAAAAGACGGCGACAAAGCGTCCAGGAAAATTGCAGTCGAACAACTAGGTCGGGACAATCTGTTAGTGACTCTGCTGAAGCACCAGAGGGGTATCGTAACCCTGTTTGCCCCTCTGCGGGTAGCCACAGGCTAATTTGACATGGCAGGGCGGGGAACATTACATCACTAGGCACTCTTCTTACAGTGTCACTGTCTGAGCGCGCGTTTGAGGATAAAACAGATACCGATACCTCAAGAGAGCCTACCTGCGTCGCAAATACTGATAACCGTGGTGATGGGAGTGAAGTAGTGCTCTCGTCCCCTGCGACGCTGTGTCCCCCATCTCATCGCCATGATTTCAAAGTAGCGATCATTTGCGCCTTGACACTAGAAGCGAATGCCGTCGAAACCCTATTCGACCAACACTGGGATATACACGTTTATGGCAAGTCAGAAGGGGACATGAACGCCTATTCCCTCGGCAAGATTGGCCGTCATAATGTGGTGTTGGTCCATATGCCCGGTATGGGGAAAGGAAATGCCGCGACCGTAGCGGCCAACTGTCGAGCCACTTTTCCGGGCATCAGGCTTGCTCTCGTAGTTGGGATCTGCGGGGGGGTCCCGTTCACTCGAAGTTCAGGTGAAATTTTGTTGGGAGACGTTATAATAAGTGACGGACTTGTTCCGTACGATTTTGGCAGGCAGTTTCCCGATGGGTTCAAAAGAAAGGAGACGGTGCTCGACAACGCAAGGAAACCACCCGAAGAAATCAGAAGCTTTCTGTCTAAGCTCAAAGGACGGCGAGGACGGAAGCTGCTCCATGAGAGAACAATGGCGCACCTCGAGACGTTACATCAAGAACTTGGAGAGGGCGTAGTATACCCAGGAATAACCAAGGACATTCTTTTCGAACCCACATATCGTCATAAACACCGAGGGTCGCGGTGTCACCAATGCGCAGCTTCGGAGGATGGGCCGAGTCTAGTATGTGATACGGCCCGCACGTCGACATGCGAAGCACTCGAATGCGATCTGCACAAGCTGGTTCCACGCAAGCGCCACAACCAGATTACAAGCGCCGTTGGGATTCCACAGCAGCATCCTCATCCTGTTGTTCATTTCGGGACCTTCGCATCAGGAGACAAAGTCATGAAATCTGGCGAGGACCGTGATGAGATAGCAACGCGGGAAGAGGTCATTGCCTTTGAAATGGAGGGTGCGGGGATATGGGAGATATTCCCCTGCGTTATTATCAAGGGTGTCTGTGACTACGCAGATAGCCACAAGAGCAAAAGATGGCAAGAATATGCTGCGGCCACGGGTGCCGCTTACATGAAAGCATTTCTTGAGGATTGGGCCATCCGTGCTGCAGGAGGCTAATAAAGGGCGCCGAACGCTTGCTTGTTTTCGAGCAGTATTGTATTTTGATTGTTCAGACTCCTGGGAGCTCCACTCTCGCATTTGGGAATCGTCGAGCTTTTTCTGATTGTCACGCGATCAATTCGATGTACCATATAAAGTTGCAATTTAGGTGATGACGATAAAGATTGTATTTAACGTGGGGGACGTCTCTTATTACGGTAAACCACGCCTCCTAGAGCTATTGTATTGCAAAGTTGTGGAGGTATGTATCAGCTTTTAAATCTAGTTTGACTAAGTACTGTACTGTCAGGTCCGCTTTATGCGTACCTACGCTATTGCGGCACCAAGCTGGCAAGGCGCTGCGCTACCAGATGGTTTCAGTCCATCCCAAGCACATCCCGTCAGGAAAATCTCCAGCCAATTAACATCAACCCGGAAATCCGCAGTCCTCGTGTTTGCACACCCGTTTTAGTAGCCATTCGATATGCGTTGGATTAGGTATGGGTTGGGAAGGATTTGTTATTCGCTGGCAAGGGAAAGACCTTAGGGCAAGACCTTGCAGGAATGGGAGTGTAAAAAACGCTCTTAGTTATCGGGCTTTGCGATGGGAGTCTCTCCCTGCTGTCGTGTGCCTGTCGTCGCCTAGTACGAGCTGGGATTCTTAAAAAACAATATATATTTTAGTATTTTAGCTACCCCTTGATGCACTTAGTCAGTCGTACTCTTGCGTTAGAGCAACTAGGCTTTACTCAGTATGCCTGTAGGGCTTGATTTAACGCCCTTTGAAATCACTTTAAGCTGGCTCGCTGGCAGAACCGATAACGCGCCGCGTTCCTGTGCCCGATCCCAGCTTCTCAGAGTCACCTTTTAGACATTCGGGATTCGCCGAAATCCGTATGAGCCATCGTCATTACCCAACAACTTGTACAAGAGTAAAGTGTCCCTACCTATACGGGATGGGTGCATTGCCGGTATGCGTAGAGTGTGTATCTGCTCTGCTTTAGTGGCTGCTTTTGGGAGTGTAGCGTCGGATATCGGTTCTAATTTGGGGGCCAAACGTCACGAGGTCACACTGCCCACCATCAGTCATCGGCCGGTTCAGCCTCACACGAAGACTCAGTCGAAATATGAAGGCAGAAGGCTTTCTAGAAGTGCGATACGGGTATCAACGTACTCGTCGTCATTTAGCTCCTCGGAACTAGTACAGTCTCGGAGTGCTGCAGACCCAGTCCGTTTTGTAATATCTCACCAACAAATGCTCAATTGACTGCATGATGGTGGTTCACGGCAAGCGGCCACGGCCAGGCTCGCCAGACAGCCCGGAAAGCGAATCCAACTCTGGTCAGGAGCTCCAAGGCATTATATTGTTAAAGTATGCAGATAGAGTTAACTGCTATTAGATTTATCATCGCCTCCTACTGAGTCGCGAACTCGGTACCGGCCTACTATGACGATAGACTGGCGAGGAGAGATCTGCCGTTTCCTAGGGAAACCTAGTGGGCTGACAGACGACGAGATCCTTGATGCGCTAGAGGCTACATCTGATCACATAAAAGAGATGAAGCGCTTAAAGACTAGCGAATTTGCCCAGCCCAACCCACCTAGGTTCCAGGTAATCCACCAAATCCACTGTGCTGCCTTCAAAGACGAGAGCGGGTTATACGAGGATCCTCCGTGGGTGGTCGAGAGCGGACCATACATGGCTCACCTAAGAGGGAGTCATTCAATCCGCAACTTCGATCTCTACCTGGAACAAAATAAGGAGATCACGTTCATCGTCTACCTTCAATTCGAATGCTGTGGGAAAGCGCCTCCTACCGACGATGCTACGAACAATCGAGCGCGACGTGAATTAAGTCCTGATGACTTACTTGTCGGGGAATACGTATCTATCATCTCAGAAGAACTTCGATCAGCCTTTGTCGAGCTTTCCGAGTCCGCCCTCAGCGGAATCATCCACCCGGATTTCGATGCTGATAGCGGCGACCAAATCTCCTCTCCATATCTTTGGTGGTTCCACCGTCGCGCAGAAATAGAGACCGCAAAATCTCAACTGGGCCCGTCTTTCCAGAGACAACTCTCTGTCTTCCAAGAGTATCTGGAGTCCTCCCTAGGCGACGAGTGGGAAGCTGTGGAGTCGTTGCTCGGGCGGAAGCGAATCATAGCTGAGTATCTTGACTACTTATTTGCACGTGCTCTCGCAGATGTGTCCGGGTCTCATAAATGCAGCATGCTGACGGCTAGTAGGTTCCGCATGAACTATGCTTCTCGAAGTGGAAAGGCAATAGCCCAGCGCTGATAGAAGGGTTCACTGCTACGAATTGGTTACGCAATCCGTCATCCAGAAGCCAAGAGCGTTTTAGCGCTGCCATTGAAGGGTTTCGATGGACATTTGATGGAAATTTCCAACGAGCTCGTAACAACTTCGATATTGGACGACTCCCATCTAAGACGCTCGAGTTTCCAATTCTCGATCTAAAGGTATATCCTGCCCGGTTCGCAAGCAGAGAAGTCGTAAACGCAGTCCGGCAACGTGGGAGGATGTTTTGGAAGTGTCGTCGGCGTAACTACGTCTGCTATAAAGGCATTTTTGATGACGGTACTCATAGCATGGTACGTGTCTATCCGTGGAGGTATGCTCAAGCATTCGATATTGACATTTTAATCATGCCGATTCGCGTTTCATGGTCGACACCGCAACGTACAAGCAGATGCATTCTTCAGATGAGGGGAAAGAAGCTCTTGTCCCAGATCGAGACGACATTGGACCTGATCGCATGTCCCGGGATGAACCTGACCTAGACGACGAGTTCTACATGTGCCTCCCCACAACTATCTTTGGATTCAACATGCAGAAGAAAGAATGGGGGTAGGACACCATACCCCGCCATAACGAAAGGTTGCGAGATCTGCTAAGTTATATCCTAGTTACCCTGGAGGTCGGGTTCATTGAAGACGTAACATGGAATGAGGAAGCCTTCGAGCTACTAGTTATCGACGAAGCAACGAAAGAGCTTGTGAAAGCTGTGGTCACAAATCAGCTGTACGCCGAGGACCATGCCGATGTGATTCGAGGGAAGGGCAATGGCCTGTTTATTCTGTTACATGGGTAATGCCTGCCGAGCTCGTCAAAAGACTCCAGATTCCTAACTCTTGATACGCAGAGGGCCAGGAACTGGCAAGACATTAACAGCAGAAAGGCACGCACCCACACTGCACGACCCACTCCCAAATTTACTGATCCTATAGTAGTGTGGCAGAGATAGCCAAAAAACCATTATACAAGGTGACATGCGGCGACATTGGTACAAAGGCAGAAGAAGTAGAAAAGGTAAATTCAATCTGGATTAGTCGAGTATTGAGTTGTGTTAACATAGATAGTATCTCGAAGTTGTTCTTCTCCTGGGGAAGACATGGGGCTGCGGTACACTTACTGTCTTCCGCCTGCTGAATCCTTACATAAGACTAATTCAGGATATAGTTGTCCTGCTAGATGAAGCAGATGTTTTCCTGGAACAACGCTCTCTATTCAACCTGGAGCGGAATGCCTTGGTCTCTGGTAATGTGATCTCTCATTCCGACGTGGAGGTGATATACTAATTCGTTAAGTGTTCCTGCGAGTTTTGGAGTATTATGACGGTATTTCTCGTTACTAACTTTCCATAATCATAGACGCATGCTAACATCACGGTAAGGTATCCTCATCTTGACGAGTAATCGAGTTGGAACGTTCGACGAGGCATTCAAATCTCGCATCCAGCTCACCCTACGCTATCACAACTTGGAAAAGGGCCAGCGACTACAAATCTGGAGCAACTTCATCAGGCGCCTTGAAATACTTGAGCGATCAAAAAAGCCCGAGTCTGCCTCTTCAGCAGTCCAGCCTAGAGCGGGCTTTGGCATTGATACCATGAGGTATGCAACTTACTCGGCTGTGCTTGTCCCTGACCTCCCATGCTCCCAAGCAAATTCTCCCTAATACAGACTGTCTGGAGTCAAAGCGCCTAAGCATTCCTCATTGCTCTTCGCTATCTGTTATTATACCTAAAAGAATAATCACTAAAATCCAAATGTAGTATTCGTGGGCGCCTTTCTGAGCTTTCCGAGCTCAACCTGAACGGAAGAGAGATCCGTAACGCAATATCGACCGCGAGGCAGCTAGCTATGTACAAACGCGAACCGATGGGGTACGATCATCTAACCCGCGTAATCAACGAGACGAGAAAGTTCGAGGATTATATCAAGGAATTGAACAGGGGGTTCACGGCAGACCAGATACAGAAAGATAAGGGGGAAAGGTGATTGAGGGTAAGTGTCAGAGAAAGGGGTAAAGTACAGAGTGAAAGGCAGAAGGAACAGCCTGGTAGTCCGTAGTGTAGGTAGTAGAATAGATGACCATTAACGCCTGCCTTTCGCTAACTACTCGGGGCGAAGCCCCCTTATATATATACACAAACCGGACCCCCACCGGTGGGGCGCTGGGCCCTAGAAAGGGAGTCACACCTTGGCACCTGACAGTAAGTCAACACTCAGTTCACGCACCACCCCATTCACGCCCAGGGGCTTTCCCATACAGAATCCGCGAAGCCGTGTATTAATAACTAATTATGTTAGAGATTACAAGCTCAGCGACCTATATAACCGTATCCAAGAGTACATATACCGGCAGTCTCCCATAGTTTCTGACAGTTAGAAGATGATCAGAGTTACCCTTTAGTAGTTACACATATCCAACATACGGCTACCTGTGACACGTAAAGTACTACCAGACAACTCATTTTAGCAGATAAGTAGCCCAATAAAATTGTGCACTTATCAATGCAGTGTTTTGGTGTAGGTGTACGCGACACATTTTATTTCTTACTATTTCCTCGATATTTATCGCCTTACCTATATATTACCTTGTTAAGATCAGGCCCCTTTTTTGACATCCAGCTGCGCCTGCGGCGCAGTTATAGCTAGAACCTTCAGATTTTAAGGTAGCTTTAAGTACCTTTTTACCGGTTTCGAAACACCCATAAATTAACAAAACGTCAAAAAACGCGGCTTGGAATCAGATGGCAGGTGCTTTAAAAAGGTTTCCTTAATGAGCTCAGGCCTCGCTGGCTCTTCTTTTTCAAAGGATATCCAAAGTACACCCCCATAACGTTAAATATTAAAATCAAAAACCGTATTCCCGTAACGAGCTAGTGAGGCCTAAGTCATATTGTAGGATTTTAAAATCGTGTATTTTACTGCATTTTCTGACTAGACTCGCAAAGAATCACGACATACAAAACTCCTGAATAAGTGTTTAGTAGCAGTATGTTCCAGTGAATCAATTCAAGGCCACGGGGCAGTGCTCTTCAGAACACCAGTCTTCAACGAAGACCAGTATTTATTCAAGCCATGATCTGCAAAGGAAATTTTCCCAAACACCCCCACCGCTTCCCCCTCTCCATCCCCTTCTCCCGCGTTGTCCTCCGGGCCATTTCCTCCATCCACCGCCTTCTCCTGCGCAGTTTTCGACTTCAACTCCGAAGGTCCCAGCTCGATCGTAGTCTCGTTGATCTTGACCAGCGTATCCACATGATAATAGTAGTCCTTCCAAAACTTCCAAGTGCAGTACGGGATCCCCGGGACCACGTCGTTGCCGTTGACGAACCGCCACGACTTTCGGAAACCCTTGATGTCCCGCGCGTAGGTCGAGTACGTCTTGTCGCCTACGCGGGGGCTGCCGAAGGTCACGAGACCCCGGACTGTGGTGTGCATGAAGTGCATGTCGGCTAGGAAGCCGGCCCAGCAGTTGGTCGCGTAGGCACCGCCCAGGGAATGGCCCTTTTTTAGGAGAGGAGATCAACATCAGCATTCGTAAAGGGGGAAGTTGTGATTGGGTAAGCGCGGGTATCGAGTGATGTATAACGTACCGTCATCCAGAGCTGGACTCTCAGACTGTAAGGGGGTCGTGCAAGCTTCCTTTCAAGTTTCCAGAGCTGGTTGCGCATCATCTCTGTGCTTATGGTCAGCTCTTGAAAGTAAAGAGGACATACGGCTTATTCAACTCACGGAACGGGAGAATCTGTCGAATCTCCTTGGTAGTCGACAGGTCACCGGGAAAGTCCTTCCAGACCCCGTCGAAGAATCCGATGTGGCAGTTGCCCTTCAATGGGCTGCAACACGTGACGTCTTTCCAGTTGAATTTTCCGTCCGTGACCCATTCTTTCAGGGGGCCGGTGCCCTGCAGCAGCGGGCGCGCGCTTAAGGTTAGTTTCCTGAGGTATCTTGAGTGGAAGGGAATGTGTGGGATGACACAGTACCTTGAATGCAACGACGACGAACGGTTTCTTGTTTCGGCTGTATCCGTAGATTGCGCCACAGTATGGGCCGTTGCGCAGGAGCGTGCCGTTGGACGAAAAATCTGAGGAAGAGAATTCTCAGCCGCCATTTTCGCCGCCATCTATGTAGATCGTACTTACTGCAAAGCGGGGATGTAGTCAAGATACATCTACTTGGCCTTTGGTCGAAGTTAGAGACTGCGTTATTGCGTATGATGACTGGCCAGTGACATAAAACTTACCACTTCCTGTATCTTCTGCGTCGCTCTGTCTGTCTTCTGCTGTACCTTCATCATCGCGCCCAAGGTGTCACTGCTGGCAGGCCGCTTTTCTTCAAGATCCTTTCGGATCTTATCTGCATAAGGCTGCAGCTCCAAGTGAATTGCTTCTTCGCGCTCATGGTCTCTTTGTGAAGTTTTAAATGCATTAGCTATATCTAATTTCTATTTTTCCCCCCCTTTTTATTTCGAGGATAAATCGGGATACGCACCTCATGTACACGCATAGATCCATGATGCACAACACCTTGGCGGCTTTCACCACATTTCGCGGATCGACGGGGGCATTGGGGGCGTCTTCGAAAGACTTGTGTTAGCTTGGGTCTGTCTGTCTCTCTTGTGCAAAGGAAGGAAATGCGGAAGCGGGCGGCATCTTACCGTCGTATTTCTCCTCGGAGAGCACATCGATCGCGTCCTCCAACTCTCCCGTCTTCCTCAATTCCGCCAGCATGGAGAGCTCGCGCGAGTTGTCCAGGTCCCCGCCCCCGCCCTTTCCAAGGAGCTTTACCTCCTCTGGCGGGTCATCATCATAGATGGGCACGTCGTCGTCCACGCCTACACCTCCGATGGCGCTAACCACGGACGACTGCTGCTTCCACGAATCCTCGATGGAGTAAGGTTGGGTCCTGGGCTCCAGGGGCCGCACAAACAAAGAGCAGTGCTCTGTCAGGGCCATTTGGGTCGTTGACCGGTTCGCCGTCTGCGGCGACGATGTGGGCGGGCGCGCCGACATCTAGATAGCCATATCCGCCGCCCGACTGGAAGCGGAAACGGAATGAATCAGGGGGCGGAAACTGGGTGGTACGTGTGAGGAGTCTTCGGCCGTTGAGGCCGAAGCCCAAGTACGCCTTGGTCGACTCAGACTGCAAGACGAACGGCTTTCCGCCGGTGGCGGCGTCGCCGCCTGCGTCTGGTAGTTCTATGAGATTGAAGGTGCGGGAGACTTGCATAGACTTCTCAGGATTTCCGTTATCGAGAGTGTCAAGTCGGATGTTTGCGTCGTGCGCGTTGCAGGTCACGACTTGGAAGGTTGGGCCTGAGGCCTCGACGGAGATTTTGATGCTGTTGCTCATCTTGGTATATTGCTTTTATTGTTAGGGGCTTTGCCCAGATGCTGCTAAGATACTGCTCAGGAATACAATTTTCATTCCCAATGGATGCAGCAGCAGTTAAATATTGTCGATAGATTGATCCTCAGCCGAAATCTTCGAAGTGAATGATGATCGGATGAAGTTATCCAAGGTTTCGAGCTGAAGTTTCTCTATCAAGGAGGCGTGAAGGGTCGACTATCGAATAGGCCACACGTTCGCTGCTTTCGTGGGCGAGTCATGGTCGGCATAAGTCGTGAGTCCAGGGGCGATCTTTTCTTCTCTTGAACCTCCCTACGGCGGTATATCAAAGTTCAGCCACAGAGTGTGATGAGCTCAATAGGCAGATATATAACATGTCACAAAGATTTACCTACAGAGCCTTGCATTCGATTTCGGCTATTGGAGGTATGAGGGTGTCGCCAAGAGCTACTCCCATTTCGAATCAGAGTGCCCTACTGTACCCCACGCCAGCGTCTGATGCGTATTAGTCAATCAACCGCGGTTGCTGATAATGTTCTCACGCTATACTGGGCCCCGGGCGAAACATACAGGCGTCATAATGTGGAGAGGTGAATATGACCATTAATCGACATTGCCACTTCAAGGTTCGCTGGAATAAGTATGAAGTCCGGGGTACTTCCAAGCTGAAACAGGCACATCGGGCGCAGCTCCAGGTACAGGGGCTGTGTCACACGTGCATATCCTACTCAGTTATCTCAGGCCAAGTCTAAGCACGCAGGAGGCTCTGCAGGTCTCAGTACGATAGCGTAAGTGTAGTTGGACGAATGTCAGTCATGTGGGCTTAGTAGAGCACCCCAAAGCCATACAACGACTTGACTCACCAGCCACAGCGACCAGGCCCAAGCCGAAGATGAATGTCAGCGCTCTCTTCTGGCGGGTTGGAATCTGGATCCTCCAAAGCATGGGAATCGGAACGGTATAGATGGCGAGGTCGATGACGATGTTCAGTGCCTCGTTGGCGTCGTAGAATGCTTGTTGCGTATTCGGGTCGATGCACTTCTCCTGAATGCTGCCGAACACGTCCCAGAACATGGCTGGCGGATAACAGGAAAACGTGAGGATGCCGAAGCTAGCGATCGAGAACCCGACGACCACGAACATCAATATGTATACTGTCCATCGCATCACTATCACGTGTCGAATTAGCAACAGGGCATGCACTCTAACACACAGGTGGTCTCGTAGATTGGTTCCCTGCGTGGCCAAGGGCCAAGGCTAGCATAGGAACTCACATGTACGTTGGTCCAGTCGTAAGTAGAACATTAACAGCGAAATCTTTACTAACATGGTGGCTACCACGTAAAGTAGCCTCGTGGAGTAGATCGCCTGTAACATAGGGGTCATATCGTCAATGGCGATCTGGTCCTCTATAGGAGCAAAGTTCAGCAATGAGAAACCAACATCAGCGCCAGGACACTCACTATGTAGCCCCACGCCGTAATACGCGGCCACCATAGATGCGGCGGAGAGGCCGAATGTTACCAACTAAGCTTCTGTCAATGGAGACCACTGTCAGAAGAAGAGCTGGCTCTCTTACCGTTCCCAACAGCATGAGAACTAGAGGTGCCGAATGATCAGTACGCCCCGCATGTCTAAGGTAATGGGCATAACTCACCGTCGTCAGCTCCGACGGATTTGATAATTCCGAACCGCATGTAGACACGAATAGCCAGGGCAACCGCGATAATCACGATGAACGAGATCCCGACAGCGAAGACGTGACTCTGCTCGGTGCTGACGACCGCACCTCGGCTCTGTAGATAATGCGAGATATCCATGTTCAGCGCCATCATGCCGGGTAACGGGTAGAGAGTGGGATGCAAATCGAAGACGCTCAAGTTAGAGAGGAGCGTGCTGTCCTGTTGCCTTTATAAGGCTTTCCCATTCCGCGACTGTATTATACCTATAGACAACGCAGTTACATCATGGCGAAGACCCTCCGGAAGAATGGTGCCTTCTCAAGGGTGATCCCTATATTGCTGTTCTGATTCTCGGAGGTCATATCTCATCTGTATGTTTCTTCCCAGCGTCGCTGATGGCTTAGAAAAGGACCTGGAAAAGGGGGTCCGCGGCCCCGGCATAGTTCGGAGGTTCGTTCGGAAAACCACATAACCCTAAACGTTCGATCTCTTTGTTCGAGTGCCGGCATCCCCAAGTTTATGGACAGTTCTTGACGCAGGTGAGGGACTTGGATGTCTTGCCCTGGTCGGTGCTTTTCGACCTGCCGTAAGTGCTGGACCAATTGGCCGCGGCTTTGCATGTGATGAGAATCTAACTTGCTAACGAAAGCCAGGGACATGGGGTGTGAACATCTGTGCAATGACTCCAAAAGACTTCCTCAGAGACGCCATTCGGCATCCGATACTGGACGGAATGCAAAACTTTCTGTCGCTGGTAGCAGTCGCTAAGACGCATACGTCAATTCAATCCTTTTCAGGCAACTAAGTGGTAGGGAAGGGCTTCCTGTGTCTCGAATATTCTGCATGAACCCCTCGTGTAACCTGACCTCAT
Source organism: Monosporascus sp. MG133 (assembly GCA_004155925.1). Lineage (NCBI taxonomy): Eukaryota > Fungi > Ascomycota > Sordariomycetes > Xylariales > Monosporascus > Monosporascus sp. MG133. Next base: position 102,000 of record QJNX01000114.1, on the reverse strand, counting down.
CGTGTACAACGATTTTGGTTCAACGATTTCTCAGGGGGGGAGTATTCGCTCATATACTCCATGCAAAGCAATTAGGTAGTCTATGCAATAGAATGGCACATATTCCTATCACCACCAGCTAAAGGCCTCAATAAATTCCCGGCTTAGGAAAGGGACCCCGAATCACGAGAAGCTCGATACGGACTTGAGGCACAGAAAAAGATGTCCCAGAGCTGGCAGCACCAAAGGCCGTATCGGCGCCATAGATTCTGATTAAGTAGATCACATAATGGCGAACCCCTGACCTTAACTGAGGTCGTGAGGCAGAACGGGCCTGACCATGAACTTCGCCTGTTACAACTATCTGGAGAGGAGTGGTTAATCCCTTGCCTTCAACCGGCAGCCCGTGCCACTACCATATGGAACGGAGAAGTCTGGTCGTTTACATGGCTTTCCAGGTGCCTTCGTGGAATAGGACGACGGCGGGGATGGATTTTCGTCATAATACTCTCCCCACTGCTCCCGACCAATCGCACATGACCAAAACGAACGCGGAGACACGATCCGCGGCGCTGATGTGACGACAAGAATGGTCCATGAAATTCGTTCCCGTGTCGTGGCTCTCCCTAGTTCCCGTTTCCTTGTCGGATTGCGTCACACACACACATTATCAGATATGCGACAAGACTTCTTTGCTCCTGAACAAGTCACTGATATCCATCAGTAGGCGAAAGTTGACACAGGTCGCCCCTTAAAGCAGCGCCGTGACGAGGGATCTGCCAGTTCTATAAAAGCTGGTTACCGAATCAACTTAGTTGCCTCGACTAAGGGGGCGTCATGTCGCTCAGGCCGCTCAGGCTTTCCTGGATCGAGAAACAGGCAAGGGATAAGGGGTTGACCGGAAGAACCCTGGCGATTCCGATCTCCGCTGCGGGAACCAACGGTTCAAAGTCTGATCGTGCATCTTAGCGGTTGCATTACCAATGTGCGGACATCGGCTCGGTCGGTAGTGCAGGGGACTTCCACGAATTCAGAAGAAGAAAGTCGAGGTGTTTAGGATAAGCGCCTGAAGGGCTAACTAATAGTGGGATTTGATGGGATCATAGGGGTAAGGGATGTACACTCGGTGGACAGGGGGCCGAACAGGAAGTGAAAGTCTACTTGTCTTATGTCGACTTGATGCAAGCCGGTGGGAAGAAGGCGCTCTCCTATCCCACATGCAACAGTTAAATTGCCTCTAGAACCTCAAATCCCTAGAAAATCCATCACGTGCCTCTCTCCTATCGAGCAGTATCCCCCCGTAGTCATGTATTAGGTTAGCCTTTTTTTTGGTGTACAGGGTGGCTCGAGGGACTTGGATAGAATCAATAGGTATTATGCCGAACATGGCTTATCTTCGCGTAGGCTGTGCGGGAACAAACTTCACAGATCCAAAAAAAGCTTGGATATAACTTATATATGAAGATCAGAATAGAATATACTCGCCCCAGCGCATGTCAACTTTTCACGATAGTTACTGATGTAGGTGGGGGGTAGCGAATCAGTAGACAGCCGGAATGAACCGGTTTCATTCGAATACGTTTCATATTTCTCATTATAACGGCTCATATCATGAGAGGAGGGTATCTATGTGCACTAGACCAGGTGATCCAGTTCGCTACTGAGCGCAACCACCACCCACGGAACGCCAAGATACAATCATCCGAGTCCACTTTAATAGTACAGGAGCGACACGTGTATCGTAGATATACAAGATGAACCTAAAGAAAAATGATCCCTTCCCGTTCCAAACACCGGTCGGGTCTCACGTCCCGGAATACACGGCCGTCACGTGGCGACCGCACTCAACCCTCTGCTCCATGGTGACCTTCCGGCCCTTGCCGCCCTCCCCGAGGCGCACCGTGGCGCGGGGCGTGATCTGCAACCTGTGTTGCTCGTCGTCGCCGCCGCTCCGATCCTTGTCGGTGTCCAGCGGGCGGATATACGTGGGGGTCGGCACGTTGTTCCGCCTGCCGGTGCCGAGCTGGTAGTGCTCGTTGCCGCCCCAGAAGAGGACGTCGGCGCCGTAGTTGGTGTCGTTCTCTGAGCCGGAGTCCGACGCGATCTTAACGCGCGTCGCGTTGTCCAGCACGGCGGCAGCGTGCGTGCTGCCCGCGCTCAGGCGCGACAGGCGGATCGGGACCGCCGAGTTGGTCTTCTCGTCCCACTCGAAGAGCCCGGAAAGGGAGTTGATCTTGGACGGGCCGAGGGAGACGTGGGTCCACTTGCCCGTTCCCAGAGTGCCGCAGATACCCGCGCCACAGGCCCAGGTGTCGGCGGTGACCCGGCCCAGATCCCGTGCGGTCCCGGATCCTTCTTTCTGCCCCTCTTTCTTTGCTCCGGCACCACGGGTCGCGTCCACCGTGAAGAACGAGTTCGCGCCGCCAGCAGCGATAGACGTCACAATAGGCTGCTGATTTGAGCCCCCATAGATCTTGCTAAAAGGGAGGGGAATGGGCCCATCTACGAATGGGATCTCGCGTTCGGGCTCGAACCCTAGCTGGCCTGAAGAGTTATCGCCGAAGACATAGACGCGACCCTTATCATCCAATGCTAGGGAATGGTAGTCGCCAGCGGCGACTTTCTTGATCTTGTGATCCTTCAACATAAGAATTTCATGCGGCCGATCGAATGGTCCTTGCGGCCGGGTGGACCACGTCAGCCCCGGAATGCCTAGTTGACCCTTGGAGGGGTAGTCGGATGTACTCGCGGCGGCAGAGAAGAGGCGCCCCTTGGATGTAAGGAGCAAGGCATGTTCCATGCCACTCGCAATATCAGTGATGGTTTCGCCCCACCCAAGATTCTCCGGTTTCAGTACCCGATAACTTATCGAGTTAGGGCTTGACCAGAAGGAGAACCAGGAAGACTGCGGGTGCTTAACGCCGCCAGCCTGATCAGAGCTGGATACGGGTATGGAGTATACGGAGCCGTTCTTGCCGAGAGCAATTATACGGTCTCTGGATATGCCAATTTTGACGAGATCTTTCCCCGTTAGTGTTGTAACCGGAGTCGGGTTGGTTGAAGAGAAGGCCTTCCCCCACTGCACCAGGTCACCGTTCTCTGTGACAGCAGCTCCGAATTCCCGGTCAAGCTTGATATCCCGCAGCAGTTTTCCGTCGAAGTACGGCAACCTCCTCGGAGATTTCACGACGGACTCATTGGATTCGGGCGCGACCACCTTGCCACTGTTGGATCCCCAGATATACACGCCGGGGCTCTCCCAGCTCTTCTTTACCTGAAGATGCTGGCTGCTGATCAAATCTCTGTTGTTTTCTTTCGATGTGGGCACCGGCCGCTCCTTTTCGTACTCTATAACTGCCTCCTTAGGCCTTGCCGGTTCCTTTGTCGTCATAGCCGGGTATAATGCTACAGCGGCCCCTCCAACGAGGGCTACCGTTAGCACACCCACAACCTTTCCAACAGTTCCACGTCGGCGATCAGCTCCTGACGAGCTAGCATATCTAGGCCATTGCCGTACAAGAGCCGGCTTGGATCTGAGCGAACGGCAAACGAGAGGCGCTTGTCGCGCAACGGCTCTGTAGGGCAACATCTTTAAGGTGTCTAATCAGAACGTCTCGGATGCAGGAGATTTTCGGGTCGGGATGGTGCTATAGAGTCGAGCACCTCCACCACCATTGTCGGATATTATCGCAGGAAGAGGCCTGTTGCAGGCTCACGGCCTTTGAGGACATACGTTGTGAAGCTGGCGACGAACTTCAGCTTGAATTTGTCACTTGCAATTTCATCATTGGATGCAGCTACGAAATAAATGGTGAGATCAATGACGGATGCAGCAAAATCAGCATTGAGGTTTTACTATGTACAGAAAGCTCCCCACACGTATGGGACCCTCTGTCCCACATTTCTTATCGGACTTATCTTAGCGGGCCCCACCCGAGCTAGTGAGGTCCCTCGTACACGTAAAGTACTTAGTATTGTAGACACCTGCAAGGCTACCACTCTGGACGGCTCGGCAAACAGCTGGCAGAATACATTGGGGTTAAGTGCAAGTTCGTCCCTGGACGCTTACTACAGTATGTAACTAGTTGTGTTAACCTGCCTTTGCGATAGTGGGGACCGTTGCGTGACGAACGTTTAAGTTAAGTGGTGGGATGATGGGAGACGCGAAATTCGCCAAAGTCGCTCCCATGATTTCACCGAGGAATCATACATATAATATAAATCATGTACGAAGATTCTTGGTACAGCTTTGTACCCGAACATCATAAGCGGAATCCGTCTACATCCCAGACAACTGGCCACAGGAGAAGGGCGTCCCTCCTCCAACAACCGAATGTTTGTCTATTGTTTCTCCATGCCGAATCTCTAGTTACTTTCGCTAACCATCTACCACCAGGGCTCTAAACAGTCTGAGACCCCTGGGCCTCTCGAGCAGTTATATGAAGAACCCGAAGCCTCAAATGGCCCTCCGGAGCCCACCTTGACTCGAAGGGCGAAGTCATACTCCGATTTCTACCGTGTCGTTCGAGCACAGCTCTCCAAAGATGCTGCGAGGAAGAAGCGCAGGAGCAGAAAGCACAAGGAGAAGAGTTTAGATGCTCTCTTAGTCGAAAAACCCGAGGAGACCATACAGCATCGGGATATACCGCAGCAGAGAAGCCTAGACGATGAGTTGCTGGAAACGAGCATGCAAAAATATCTGTATGATGACGTCCTGCCTCCTACACAGTTAGCGTGATGGCTGACAACGTCTGCAGGCTATACCAGGAACAGCTGGAAACGACCGAGCGCCACCTCGATTCGCTGGTTGAAGGGGCCAACGGCGCACTGCAGTTGCTGTCCTCACTGGCGGATTCGTTCCGGGCAGTAGACACCCAAACTACCTCCTTCCAGGCACAGTGCGACGACCTCTTGACTGAGGAGAAGCGGCTGCGGAAGCTGGCAGACGAGGTCGGCACCGATCTGCACTACTACGCATACCTAGACGGCGTCACTAGGAGACTCAATGCTCCTGGCGCAAGCCGCCTGGTTGATCACCAGAACTTCGGAGAGATATTGACCAACTTAGACGCCTGCATAGGCTTCATGTTGAAGCACGTAAGTTGCCATAAATGTATCCATTCATAGACTCCAGGTGCTGATGCTTGGTAGCCCACCTATCGGGATGCCGAGTCATACTTAGCTAGGTACCAATCCTTGCTTACAAAGGCTCTTCATCTTGTTGAAGTCGGTTTTACCAATCATCTCGAGCATATCTCCTCGGAGATATCAAAGCAGATTGCCTCGACGAAATCCGACTCAGCCCGGCATGCCCTCGCATACGGCCGTTTTGAACAGATGGTGCTTGAGGCTGATGGGCTGATCGACAATGTCCAGCGGGTCATCCAAAGCTGCTATGATCAGTCAGGAAACCCAAAGTCGGGGCAAAGTTTCGACTATTACTCCAACACCGCCCTCAACATCTTCTCGTCGTATTCGGATGCCAGAGACCGAGATTTGCATCCTATAACCACTCACGACCTTGAAATCTTCAGGAAAGAGGTCAAGGAAGCCAGTGTGGAGACAGCTTGCCGGAATTTCATCAAGCAATGCTATGAAAGGTCATACAATGAGGCCGAGTTGTTTGCTAAGATCTTCTCCATTGAGCCCCAGTTCAGCATGGATGGCCGATCAGCCTATGCCGCTCTCAAGTCTCACCAGCGAGCCCTCGTCACTGCCACCAACGTTGCTCCTATCGCTACGACCGTTCAATCTGTCCTACAGACGAGCGGATTGCACACGATATGCGGCCTTCTGGCATGGATGATGAATGAATATCTCCTTTTGGAATTCGACGAGGATGAAACCCGTTATTCCCTTCACTGCCAAGAACTCACCGCAAGGTTGCTTACGGAGCACCTGTGGCCCTTTACCGACACTGCTTTCGAGACCGAGGTCACGAAATCAATCTCGAGGGCTCCCATTTCGACCGAGTCCCTGAAGATCACGCCGGTCGTAAATGGGGTGGCTTCGTCAAATGCATATCCTGTGACGAAACGCGCTCTTGAGCTCCTAGCGATGTACGATGAAGCTATGCCTAAGGAGCGTAGTGTAAGTGGCCCCCGGTTTTGCTGCTATATTTTCAACCGTGCCATTAACTTTCCTATCAGCAGAAGTCGAGTCCGGTCATTTTCCGCATCGTCTACGAGACCATCCTGGCCCTACAACGCGTCGAATCACGCCTCAACGCCAACAAAGCCAGCAAGCCGGACCCCGACCCGGACCTGTTCATGATCAAGAACCTCCTCATCCTGAAGAACAGCCTAGTGTCCCTCGAGATCGGCGACGTGCGGTCGCACCCCGCGGCGATGCAGCACTTCGGGCAGATCTGGGACGCCCTGAGCCCGCAGAACTGGATGGGCCTGTTCCGCGGAATCCTCGGGGGCACGCTGTCGCTGGGCCTCTGGTCTTCCTCTCCGTCGTCCACTGCCACCACGGTCGGCAAACAGAACCAGGTGGTAGCGGTCGAACAGGACGCCAACGAGAAGCTCGACGAGCTGCTCCGCAAGAGCATCTACGCCTTCACGCAGCGGTGGGGCACAAGAGTCGTCAATGTCAACGGCGCCGGCGCTGCGGAGATGAGGGAGCTCGACGACATGCTTGTCACGGCCTTCGGCGGCCAGCCCGAGGTCGTGGCCAAGCTCAAGGAGGCCATCCAGATCAACGCGCAGGCCCAGAAGGAGGCCAGGGAGGAGAAGAAGAAGGGGACAAGGTAGTCCAGTGGCATTCTTACGTGGATGAATCAGCCTGTGTTTGAACGTCCTTTTGTTTACCTGGGAAGTCTCGTGCTGCTATTCGTTCTGAGGCGCTCCGGTAGTGTCGCTGGTGAAGATTACTCTCGTCAAGCGCCAAATCGCTTATCATTTTGAAGAATGCAAGACATTAGATTTTTGGCAGACTGGGAACTGGACTATCCCAGGAAGTCTGCAACTCGTGGGGGGGAGTGCACGGAGACCAGGGCGAGCCCTTCACGCCCACCGACCCTAATAAAATGGTGCCGCCAAGTACATTCCGATAAGCCTCCAATATTTAAACGGATACGATCACTACCTGTAAGTTCGAGACGATATCATGCAAGATGGGCAGCCACAATAAAGCTGCGGCATTCGGTCAGGCGGTGGATAGTGGGGTATGGAGTACGCCCCGCGGACCGAGCTATACGAGTAAATCCGCCAGGAGGCTGGACAATGAACAAGTACATAAAGGGCGGCCTACTTGTCACTTCTTTTATAGCTTATCCATGCTGTTCTATTAAAGATATCCTACGCCTTTTTAACTTGTCTTATATTTAGACGCGAACCTGCACCTTTTCGACCCTACAATATGCACACCTCGGCGTCCCACAGTATTCGCACGGCTCTGTATCTATGATGGATCAGCTTGGCATCCTATCGTGGAATCAGCACGCATTCCGACCCGGGAGCAGATACCGTGTAGAGGTAACTACATACTATCATCTTCGTCAGCTTCTGGAAATGTTGGGCTCGGGATGACCGTTGCTACTAACCGTATGCTCATTCTGGAATGACCGCAGGCGCACTGCTGACACATAACCCACCCCTCGGTCAGCAATTGAGACGGATGATATGTGGCAGAAGGCGACCGACGCAACTCCATAGCCAGACCCATCTCCTCCTCGGCTGTCGACCCTCCAATCAGTATGCTATTCTTGGGCCATTTACCATTGCACATATGGACACCAACCATTCTCGAACAACCAAGAGATCGCTTTTACGGAGATTAACCCTCTGCCACCCCTTTCCGGGGCCGAAGTCTATTATTGGACAATGAATTGCTGATTTCCGGGATTTATGGCGATCCGATCCACGTTGCCAAGTCGGTTTTGGTTTGGAATAAACTGAGTTCCACGCCGAATACCACCATTCAAAAAATTTTCCTGTTCATTACGGACGTCTAATAGGGGATAATTATATATTATTGAGTTTACGGGGTCGCGCCGGCTGGCACTCTACGTTCCTAAAACTGAACGAAAGAATGCATATGGCTCTCTCAGTAATGATGACTTTGCAACCCCCCGCTTCCTGCCCAACAGACTTTGGTCTCGCACGCCAATGCAGGTGCTGGCGCCTCTAGCGCTGGTCTCCTTTAACGTCTCCGCCGTCTAATCCGCCCGTGTACACACAAACTCAGTATTATGCGGTTCACCATCGTACATCAGAGAGCTCCATTTCGTTAGATCCGCCCATATCTCAAGTGCCAATAGTTTGATTAGCGTGTTACGTCTCACCTGGAGAACATCGTTCACGATGATGCTCTGCGCTACTCGGGGAAGAATCGCGGAAACTGTTATTATATGAGAGCACGACAGGAAGCTGGCCAAAACCACACCCTGGGGAGGTCATATCATGATAAGTATTGTGATTAGGCAGCTTGTCAAATAAGCGAACGCCCCTTATATCTCATACGGCGTTACCAGCCTTGAGACTTGGGGGACTAACATCTATATATACATAAGTAGTGTGGAGCGTAGTTGACCCTTATTCTACCGGCTTCAAGATAGGACATAGGTCCAAAGAGCGTAATACGGCTTGTCACTCAGGTCACGTTTAAGGATATCGGATTGTCTACCACTCACCGAGGCTGAACGGTCCAGCAATCCGTATAAGTACTCTGAACACTTATGGAGTAGTCATAGGCAACGCCGTGACCGGTGTCACGAGGAATAGGTCTTGTGTCCCAATCTTGTGTCCCCAAGGAGAACGGGAAAACAGCTCAGGATGGCAGCATTAACAGATTCGAATGCCCACGCTGCGAAGTGGCTATGACCCAGTCGTGCAAGGCTTTTCTGAGTCTCCGGGCATGGAATTATGTCTCAACTTATGCCCAGTTCTTACGATGGCATGACGCGCATGCCTTACTCCCGACGCATCACGTCTATGATAGTATACGGAGTAAACATATTAACCATCGTAGGCTATTTCTAACCTCGTGCCTAAATAGTCAAGTCAGTCGTCCAAAAGAGTTGGTCCTTTTATGGGCCTATGGAATCACGAGGGATTAAATTAGCTTGAACTCCTCTACTATCGTATTGTACTAAACACGAGACCCTCCTCCAAGAGAAGCTCCATCACGTATGATGTTGTGGTCATCGAAAACAAGAACTTCAGAGTTCGACAAGACTGTGGGGGTTTCGGTTATTAGTTACGTCTCTTGCGTAGGTGTAATTATAGGGTGATGTGTACTCTTAAATAGTGTGCTTTGACAGCGAGCCCCTACCTTCAGATATGTTCTTAGCATATTATGAAGACGTTTCGGCTCATTGAACTAGCGATATGCGGCTGTTTATGAAGTAAAATCTTGTACGTTTCAAGATCATTACATTTAGATCAATTAATAGCATTCCTGCATACCCTGGGCACCAACTCCTTAGCATATCAAGTGGAGAGGATTGCCCGGTTAGGACTAAATTATATGAATTCCGAGACAATTGGCGTTGTTTGCTACACCCTGAATCAGCGGTATCACAAAGTGTATCCTCCGGAGTCGGTAGTTCTACCTAACACCATATTGAGAAGTACGTAAGGACCTTCTACAGGTGGTTAGCCGGCGGTGGTAGAACCATATAGGATGGCTTCGGGACCGAATATGAGAAATAACGGACACCGGTGCGCAGATGGAGCGGGTAGAACGCGGATATTTACATGTGGTCCTCTGTCCATCCCGTGACATAAGCGTTCCCTCTATATCCGTAAGAGGAATTGTGGCTGCGCCATAGAAGTGGCCTGTGTAATATTCAACCGTTGAAAACGCCCACTCCTCCGGGATATCAAGGCGCCTTATTTCTGAGCAATGCATCGTACTGATGATCGATTGCTTAATATCACTTATGTTAGTGGACAGCCCAACAGCCTGAGAGCGAAAGCCTGTTAGGGCCGGCAAGAATCTACCTCTCTCCACGTTTGTCCCAATATCGACTTTCAGATTCTCGATTAACTTATCTTGTCGAACAAATATACCAGCTGTTCCTAGTGAACCAGATTCGCATACCGACGCCCAGCGACAGAGCGCATACGCACGCGTGTCCTATACTTGAATGGGTCTTCATATAATGACAGAAATATTCGACGCTGGATAACTGTGCAGGACCTAGAGTAGGGCTGACTGAGTTGAAGACACTCTGCTATATACACCGCGTGAGTATAGCACGCACAATCTTGGCACAAAATACATCCACGAGAATCCAGCTCAATCTTCCCTGGAGCTAAGCTTTGCTCTCTGCGTGTTCCATTACTCGACCGCGACTAGCTGGTACGACCTTCCGTGCCTGAGTCCGCCCCCAGTTGGCCACTGCTCGCGACCATCTCAGCCCCCACAGTGCATCTAAAGTTATCCAGACCAAGACTTCAATGAACAGAATTGATATCAGCAAGTTCCAGGGGCTTGGCGTGATGGGGATGTAGCCTTGCGACGTGCTTAGCAGTGCTGCAGCGAGCGCAATCGGCAGAGAAAGCTAGAACGGCGGGACGTTAGAACAGCCCCACGCGCTATCACACAAGGGTACCCACGAAGGTGATCCAAGTAAGCACTCGAAGATCTCTGCCGGCCGCCTGCTGGAAAAGTGTCGACTCATTGTTTTCATGTGCTAGACGAAGAGCGACCTGGTCTTGTAAGCCATGCCTTCTGGGCTGGTCTGAGGTGGGAGCTCATGATTACCTCTCGCGATATATCCTTGGCTAGATTATCCTTAAAGTTCTGGAGCTTGTCGGAAAGTCGTTCTAGCTCACCACGCACCGTGTCGATGGTCGTCAGCGACCCTATGGCCGGGCCGGAAACGTTGGTCGAGTGCGTGAAGCCGTGGAAATAGTAGACCCCTTTAGAGAAGAATAGGTCTAGTTCACGAATGTATTCTTGAATCGTGTTAATGAGCTCTCGCAGGAGGGCCGTGGTCATCTTCATCCAGTCATGGAACTCTAATCGCAATGTGGTTCTAATAATGTTCCCTTTCGCACAGCCCCCCGGGTTCTCACTGTTAAACGAAGACTCTGTCTGTGCGAGTCTTTCCCAGTACTTGCTCATCTAAAGAAAATATTAGCCCAATAATTGTGGACAACTAAGTCCAAGAATGTGCACAAGCATAACATGTAACTTCCTGTGATTACGAATGGCAGTTGGGTCATAAATTCAGAACGTCTGACAGTGTCCACAGACCACTTTATCTTACTGCATGTTAAGGAACGGCGACTCGACCTCAAGATCGACTTACATATGTGCCAATAGCTTCTTCTATATGTAAAACCAGATGTTCCCATTCGTGCTTGGTTTTGCTGAGCCGGACTGCTAGGACTTGCAGAAAATATTCCCTAGGCTCGCAAAGGGCAGCATGTGACGTCGTCTCTCCTGCTGTGAAAGGGTCTAGCCTGACCTCATGATCACACAGGTGCTGTTCGTAGTCGGCTATACTCTCAAGGTCTTCATCTACATGAGACTCCTCAAAATATAAGTCTATAAACATGTAGGCAACCCAAGAGTAGCGGTCCCATCCGGAAACCAAACATGATACCTTGGCTTGGTAGATGATATCGTTTCCACTGTTGTCGTTCTTCTCCTGAAGCGTTCGCAGAAAAGTGACGTCTTGGGATTGCCTCAGGGGCTCACCGGTTCGCCTTGTTCGGAGGTCTCGCAAAGTCTTTCTATGCTTCCTCAAAGCATAGAATGGAAGGTGAAACTCAAGCGCATATAGTGGGATGCCCTCGGTCTACAGGATTAGAAACGGTTGTCTATGAGGACGAAGAAACTGATTACGTACAATAATCCTGTTGTGAAGTCTGGTACCGGTAGTCCATTGCAAGTGGCGATAGATGAACTCTCCTAGAGCTCGAGCTTGGCTCTCCGACGCAGTTGCTGCCAATGAGAGCACAGTCCAGCGATCGATGTTGGCGATATATCTGTGCAATGTTAACACACGAAGCTTAACTCACCTAGTTCATACTTACATGCGTCGTATGTTTTGCTTGACTTGAGAGATATATCTGTCAAGGCTCTGCTCTACAGACCCCGCTCTTCTCGTCGCCCATCTCTATAAGCTTTCATCAGCACCGCCCAGGCTCTAAAGGCTTTATAGTCACTTACCAGTCTTCTAAGTGCCTCGTATAGATCGAAGGCAGTTAGTCCACCTCGATGTAGGCATGAGCATCCCTCGTCGTTCGTATCATCGAGCAATGACACTTTCGGGCCGCCAGCGGTCGCCTCTAAGCCCTGCATGTCTGCACCGGCACAGAAACCGACTACCTCCTCTTTTTGGAATCGACAGGGGTAGCTCTCGTGGAGTGCGGACATGAAAAGACTGATGACATCTTCTGAAGCACCGAAGCCCTGTAGGCCAACAACGTATGGTTCATTTTCACTGTCAAAGTCGAACGTATCGTCTCGTGGTAACTGAAACGATTCCGGCCAACCATACAGTAATTCCTGGGAGACCATCTCACATGATCGACAGATAGAATATTGCCCGGTGAAGATTATTCATACCTATTTGAGTTTCTAGGTCAAAGCTATTAGAAACAGAAATTAGGACAGGATCACTAGAAGGAGAATCCAGTACGAAGCCGCCAGGGGAGATCACGATGGATTATAGTAACATTGTCTGCGGTCAGCCAGGCGGCATGGTCCTTACCAGGCGGCTCGCTACACCTCACAATTGGTCCATTATCTCGCTGAAATTCACGGAGCACGACCAATGGTTCACCTTTTGAAGATCAGAATGAATGACCTCGTGACATGACACGCCGTGTATACTTTTGTAGAAAGAACAGGTCCGAAGCAATGAAACAGTCTGAAGGGCAAGCATGCATACATCGGTCTACCCGAGTACGGAATAGATTGCAACAGGTCTAAACCCCTACTTCACGAGGTCCTAGCCTGCCCCTAGACTTCCTTTGCTGGCACTTCTACCCGATAACCAATTTAAATTACATCCGTATCGTTCGCCTCACTTGCGGTCACACCACCTGGGCTACAGCATAGCCTCATAGACGTTGCTGGTCCCGTGTGTTGTCGCCGGGGCAGCCCGCGCCTAAGTCGCGTACCCCTGATGAAGAAAGAGCGATCATTGTATATCCCGCTAGACTCTGTGGTACTATAGTAGAACTTCACCTTACTCTCATTTTCAGACGTTCCCTGTCCACATATATGATAAACCACATAAGAATGGACCGGGGGTTCTTAAACAGCCGCCGTAAGTTTGGTACCATACTAGGTCACTGGGTACAACGTATGTATGTTGCGGAGAATGTATTTGCAAAATAATAGAAATAGCCAGAGCGGTGAAAACGTTCCGGTTTCAGCATAACAATTGTCGTCGGACGGTGCCCAATGTTGCATATGAAGCGACCTTGAAAAGCCACGAGTGCCGGTAACCGGCGCACCAATTGCATATCAGGGAGGCAGATCTCCAAGGCCATATAATTGGTGAAGCGAACTGCCAAGCGCCGTACTTTTTCGCATCCTGCATGTGGCCTTACAAGCACTCGAAGTTTAAATGATGCCCAAAGTCCCGACCCCGCCCAACGTCTCTGACTTCATCTGATACTCCTTGAGTGGTCGGGTCCGTCCGGGACCACATGCTTCTCGGGCGACGTCTCATATCCACTCCTCTAGTCCAATTTCGATCCTGCTGCTACCAACTCTCGTCCCAGCGGGAATGGCGACGCTCTCTATCGCCGGCCTCGAGGCGCTCCTTGAGGAACTCGGGTTGGACACCCCTATTCCCGACTTTCCTCAGTCGAGCCCGCTGACAAGTCCGATTGACATCTATCGAGCGTATCTCGCCGACACAGCCTCTGCCGCCCTGCAATGCGACCGGCGCTTGACGTACGAGGCTGTCCAAAGTGCAAATATCAGAGACAACAGCGACCTAGCTCTCGTGCTGCCTAAGCTCAAGCTGAAAAGTGACAAGCCGAAGGAGCTTGCTAAGGAATGCCTCGTCAAGGTTCGCGCCCATGAGACGCACGTTGGTCTTCACCGCCCATTCGCACGTGGTACTGACCCGGAATCTCCAGTTCAAGCCGACGCCGTTGCTCCAACTCCCATTGCCGGATGGCGTACACTTGCGTTTCGTATTCTCCACTTCAACACTCCCACGATTGGTACTCCCTTATATCGATGACCGCAAAAGCGAATATGGACGCAATCCCTCGCTGGCGCTCGACGGTGTATCTGCGCCCAATCCTATCCCCAAGAAGGTGGTGGTGGAATTCTCGTCGCCGAACCTCGCGAGCGGGTTCACCGCAGCCCACCTCCGAAGCACCATTCTCGGAGCCCAGATCGCGAACCTCCACGAGAGCATGGGGTGGGACGTCGTTCGGCTGAACTACCTGGGCGACTGGGGGAAGGAGCTCGGACTCCTGGCCGTCGGCTGGGGGAGATTCGGGTCCGAGGAGGCGTTCCAGGAGGATCCCATGGGCCACCTGCTCGAAGTGTACGAAAAGATCAGCGAGCTTTTCAGGCCCGAGAAGGAGGCGAGCAAGAGGGCTCGCGATGAGGGGCAAGATACCGCGACGATCGAGACGCGGGGAATCTTTGCCGAGAGGGATGCGTTCTTTAAGAGGATGGAAGAGCGTGAGCCCGACGCCGTCGACCTGTGGAAACGCATCCGGGATGTGAGCGTCGGCTACTATTCTCGGGCCTATGCGCGGCTGAACATTGAATTCGACGAGTTTTCCGGTGAGTCGCAAGTGAGCCCGGAATCCATCGAGGAGGTGGAGTCTATCCTCAGAGAGAAGGGCGTCTACGAAGAGAGCGGAGGGTCCTGGATTATCGATTTCTCCAAACACGGCCCGAAGAGTCTAGGGGTATCAGTCTTAAGGGGTCGAACCGGCAGCACTTCCTACCTACTACGGGACATCGCCGCCATCTTCGACCGCGACAAGAGATACTCGTTCGACAAGATGATTTACGTGGTCACCTCGGAGCAGGACGTCCATTTCAGTAAAGTCTTCCAGGCGGTCAGATATATGGGTCGCGGCGATCTCGCAGACAAGCTGGAGCACGTTAGCTTTGCTAAGACGCAAGGATTGTCGCCTCAGCTGGGAAAACTGCACCTACTGGGCGATATTATCGACCAGTCCATAAGCGCCGTTCAGGACACCCTAGGTGCGGAACGGGACACCCCTATCCAAATCGAAAACACCGAAGCGGCCGCGAACGTACTTGGGATAAGCGCACTGATCGCGCAGGACGCGCTCCACAAGAGGGCAAATGGGTATTCGATCAATACCAAGAGCCTAAGTTCATTTGAGGGCGAGAGCGGACCAAGCCTACAGGCCTCCTACGCCAAGCTCAGCGCGAAGATCAACGAGTCGGACCTCGACGGAGTTCAACTCGCGGACATAGACCTGGAATATCTCCAGGAGGATCCGTGGACCGAGGTCATCCGGCTACTGGCACAGTACCCAGATATCACTCATGCCGCATATAGAACGCATGAGCCTTCTGTTATTTTAGCCTACCTGTTCCGTCTCACCGAGGAGTTGGCGAATTGTTTTGACGATGACGAAGACGACGAGGACGGAGGCCAGGGAGAGGGTCCTGGAGCGCCAAAAGAGCTCGGAGGGACGGGTTTGAAAGTTCCGGAACCGCCCGAAGCTATTCTTGCTCAAGCTATGTTGTACAAGATCGCGCGGCAAGTGATGGACAACGGAATGTCCATCTTGGGGCTAACGCCGGTTATAACCTAAGTCGGTATATACTGGATCGTCTATGGATCGCTTCCTGAGAATGAGAACCCCTTGGGAGCGAATATGTTACGGAGGGCAACGACTGTGCCAAACTGGTCTGAGAACTGGAGATACCCCTTATTGCATTATTGTAAGTTCCTATGTAATATGCCGTGAAGATCGACATCATTAAGTGGCGTGAGTAGTAATAACTGTACGAATTATATTTAACGTGTTATGATTCCCCGGTAGATTGTTTACACACGAAGTACCAAGATTAATTATCGAAGAGCAAACCATGTTCTGGAATGGTATTTAATATTCCTGCGTTGCGTATATAAGTTGGTATGAGACCCTGACATCACACACTGAAGCATATATGGCTGAAGAAGAATATATTATCAGGTTTTCCTCTGAAGAGATCCTGTCTAGAAAGGATGGTCATGAAGCCTCCTTAAATACACATAAAACAGCTACAACTGAGAGAAAGCGATACCGGGACTTCGAACAACTCATCCAATAACGCATCCACTAGTTGCAACGCTAACTAAGCCACGGCGTTGCTAACAGGCCTAGACTTCAGTAGGGTCTGACAGTTGGGGCGTATTATATTATAACCCATTAAAGGTCAACTAGGGCTAGTATTAAATGTTTTCTAGCAATAGGTATAACGATATAGTACAATGTACATGTAAATGAATAAATAAATTAAAAAAGAAAAGCAAAGAAAAGAAAGATATGCAAATAGCCCTTGTTCCCGATCCGAGTAACACGCCAGTTAGCTGTTACTGAAAATCCTTGTACTGATGTCGGTAAGCCTTTAATCGGTATTGACGTTCTATTACAAATATCAATCGCGCTTCTAAGGGGAGGCCGAACTTCCCTAAAGCATGTACCTAAAGTAGAAGGCAGAAGTAATCAAGATAAAGCCTTGTTTTCCGGAATTGAATATAGTAGCATAAGGTACTTGATCGAATGTAGCGACAGAAGAGAACTCCTAATGTTATAGAGGGTATCCATCATAACACGGCGCTGGATGCAAATGCCCAGATCCGTGATATTTCCCGAACGCCCTTCCCTACCCATGTGCCTCTCGCAATGCTCAACCAAATGCCATACCCAACGCCTTAACCGACCCCTTTTTCGCCTTGCGCACTAATGCAAAGCTCCCCCACGAACCTAATTATGTAAAGTCTTCCAGTGACAGTAGCGGAAATCGACACTGCCGGGAGAAACAAGGTTAGTGAGGGGTTTAACTTGCTGGGCTTTTTGGCGGAACACGTCCGTCATGTCGAACGGATCATCGTTTAGCACCAAGATATCCGAAGCCCACTCCGCCTTCCCCTGGTTCTTGACCCAGTCCGGATTCCAGTCGTCCAGGAGAACGAACACCGTCGCCTGCTCGGCCCTGTGCTCTCCCAGCGGCTCTCCCAGCACCCCCCAGAACTGGCGGTAATTCCACTTATCGATGTTAGGGTTAGCGGCGGCCGCGGCGATCATCTGGTCCGCGGACACTAGGAACCGGCTGAATTTGCGGACCTGGCCCAAGTCCTCGGCCTCGTGGCTCTTGGGCTGCAGGGGGTGCGTCTCGATGCACATCTCGTTGTAGTTGTGCAGGACGACGATGTCGTGGTTCATGTCGATGTGGACGACGGGCGACGTGGTCAGGAAACTGTGCTGCCGGAGTTGACACCCAACGCGTCGCATCTCGCCCAATAGTGTCTGGTCCCTTTTCACGAGATCGCCGTCTGTCGTCACGGACCTGCTCCATGGTTTGAAGTACCGACCCTGGCCGTCCCTGGAGGTCCCCTCCTGGTAGAATTTCAACCAGATCAATCGCGAATGGGGCGGTATGACTGAGATCGGTCCAAGTGCGGCCATACTGAGTGCGCCCATAGCGAGTGCGCGCATACCCATGGAGGATGACGAGGATGCGGAGTATTCAGCCATCCTGATAGTATCTAATACACTGTCCTGACTAGGGTCTAGCAACCTAAGAGTGTGTCGAAATGCAGGGTTCTGCGGAATGCCACATTCAGCCATCGTGCTGGCTGCTTTATAGAGACCACAGAAAGCGTAAGGACGAAGAGTCTGCCTCGTGAGTGTAGGAATGTGCGAACTATGCTATTCACGGGTGCGTTTCAACCAACTTGAGTAGGCCAGACTGATGGGTTGGTAATCATTTTTAATATATACGCTCTGCATCATGTGAAATGAATGACCATAATCACCAACGTATTCTATGGGATGTTGGACCCTATCCGAACAGCAAAGGGGAGAGTAGACGAGTTAACAGATCAGGCGAGGAGTGCGATGCTAGTGTGAATAAGGGGGGAGAAAGAGACCGAGCCGCGCTAATGTTTGCTACGTTGGCTGGTTGGTAAGGCAATCACGTCATACGCCGAGTGCGCTTACAGTTTCTTTTTTCGCACGGTGCCGGATACCCACCAAAATTATTCCTGGCGCGGCCGGGGTCGTAACTGATGAGTAATCATCAGCCTCAATCACCATCTCGTCTCCTACATCGGCGTCAGGAACCGCGATTTAATCCGCCATTGCTCGTTTTTACTCTGGTGGATCATACATACAGAGTCACCTTGGCCGAACTGATCGTCCCTCGAGAAGCTTTGTGCACCGCATCTCGGATATACGGGGAAAAGCGTCGACCCACGCAGAGGCGGGTGGCGATCGGCGCAACATGGCAGGCGTCGCGGAGGAGATGGACGCCAAGGGCGGCGCACTGAGCACTGCGAAGGACCTGTTCGCCGGGGCCGTCGGTGGAGTCGCACAGGTACTGACTGGTGGGTGAACCGTGATATCCCCCCCTCGAACCTCGCTACCGAGGTGTGGTTTGCGACCTCATATTCACTTGCGGTTGCGACTACCCACCGGTTCGCTAGGAATTGGCGGCGGTGAGAGGGTCGCACCAAGTTACATCCGCGATCCAGTGAAGAGCCGACAAACAATCATAGTCGCACTAGTAACGCGAGACTGCACCGCGCTCATACTCATCACGCAAATTCCGTCCGCCAAAAGGGCCTCGGCAGAACGGCGAGCTGACATGCGTCCCAGGCCAACCGTTCGACATAGTGAAGGTGCGCCTGCAGACAGGCACGCAGTACGCCTCGGCCCTGGACGCCGCGAAGTCCATCTACGCGCAGGAGGGCGCGCTAGCGTTCTACAAGGGCACGCTGACGCCGCTGCTGGGCATCGGGGCCTGCGTGTCGATCCAGTTCGGCGCCTTCGGGTTCGCGAAGCGGTACTTCGAGTCCGCGAACCAGCGGGCGCACCCCTTATCATCATCATCCACATCCGCCGCCACTGCCGCTGCTGCTCTTACCGGTAACAAGAAGGACCTGAGCTACGGGCAGTACTACGCAGCGGGGGCCTTCGCCGGGGTTGCGAACTCGGTGGTCTCGGGCCCCATCGAGCACGTGCGGATCCGGCTGCAGGCGCAGCCGCACGGGGCGGGGCGGCTGTACTCGGGCCCGCTGGACTGCGTGCGCAAGCTGTCGGCCCGCGCCGGCCTGCTCCGGGGCCTGTACCGCGGGGAGGCGGTGACGGTGCTGCGTGAGGCGCAGGCGTACGGCGTCTGGTTCCTGGCCTTCGAGTGGATGATGAGCGCCGACGCGGCGCGCAACGGCGTCACGCGTGACTGCATCCCGAGTTGGAAGGTCGCCCTCTACGGCGGGCTCGCCGGTGAGGCCCTCTGGCTCTCCAGCTACCCCCTCGACGTCGTCAAGAGCAAGATGCAGACCGACGGCTTCGGGCCCGACGCCCGCTACCGCTCCATGCGCGACTGCTTCGCGCAGACGTACCGCCTCGAGGGCGCGCGCGGCTTCTGGAAGGGTCTCGCGCCTACGCTGCTGAGGGCCATGCCCGTCAGTGCCTGTACCTTCGCCACGGTCGAGGCGACGATGCGGCTTATCAGTTAAAGTCGAGGGAGGTTATGAGCTTAGAAAAAAAACCGCGGGGTTAATCTCTCGGGCATTGGAGGGATCGGTTTCGGGCGTTATTGGAATTTCACTGATGCGGCCAACGTGGGGTTTGATTCAACGTCATCTAGATATGCTTTTGATATTCAACATAGAGCCTACATGCCTCCCACCGTTCGCTTTTATTAGCCCTGGTATTCCACTCTCTTCTGCACGATGTTTCTGGCGTTCGCCGGGGTGAGCGTCTCTACGCCCAGCTCCTCCAAGGCTTTCTTTGCCTCCGTATTGTCTGTGAAGAAGCGATCGCACGCCTGCTGGAGCGACATTGTTCCGCTGTCGGGCTCTAACGGTAAGCTTAATATCCGCGCTCCTTCCTCGAGCATGCCTAGGGCTGCTGAACCATCGGCAATATGACGGTCCACCAACGAAGCAATTGCCTGCAGATCGCACACGAACTGGCCAGCGCCAAGCGTCGTGAAGCTGTGCGTCATGAGCACATCCGTCCACAGCATCTCTTGCAGGTTCTCGAGAGCCTCTCTCCAGATTCGTCGATAAACAGCCGTGCTTAAAGCGGCGCCTAAGAATTTTAGGTTTCGCTTCAGTATCTAGGAAACGATCAGCAGCAATATTATTAATAGCGAGTTGGTCCGCTCTGCCTACTCTTAAGGGTTCATCAAGTTCTGGCGACACAGTTAACTGAATAGGGTCGGCTATTTCAGTTAGTATTCTGAGAATCGAAGTTAAAAGCGATTCACTCACTACCTGTATCGCCATTAATTGAACTCCATTGAGGCTTTACGAGGTACGGTCGGAAAGCCTTCTGATGCGAGCTTATCAAGGCCGTGACAAGATACTGTTCGGCAATCTTCCGACGATTACTATAAGCCGCAATAGTTTCATCGAAAAGAATGCCACCATCTCCATCAGAGCCAACAGCAGCAGAGGTCCGGTTTTTGACGTGGTCGTGGCTCATACCACCCGCTAGATTGTCTTCGTCATCCGACTTTCTAGCCCTAGATTGGAGTTGTTCCCATAGAGTAACGAAGAACTGCATGGGTTAGTAAGTAATAGGGTGACGGGCAAAGAAGTCATAGTTTCTCTTACCTCTTCGTTGCTCCAATCTTTCAATGTAGACACGATATGGTCAGCGCTACCTAATACCTTGCAGAGAGACTCAAAAGCACCAGTTCCTTCGAGAGCTGCGAGTTGTTCCCTAGTGACTCCATGAAGAGTACGACCCAGCGTTGACGTTATCGAATAATATGCCTCAAGGGAGTCTCTGAGCCTATCATGATACTCATCTAATATTTCAAGTTGGATATCAATGAGGAATCGCAACTTGTGAGAAAACCTCCGAATTCTTTCATATTGGGAGGTAACTGTCCTTAGCAGGTCGCTGATTCTCACAGCCCCGACCGTAGGCTTCATCTTGCCGGGTCCGCTGTAGTCATAGTCGATGTTCCTCGCATCCGCGGAGCTCATGATGGTGTGGAAGCGCTCCAGGGCAAATTCCTTCTCTACCTTGAGCCAGGCTTCGAAGTGTTTAGCCAGGACCTCGGAGGTAAGACCGGCCCAGCCGCGGTCTGGGTCGCCGCCGTCGTAGTTGAACCTTGACCGGAGGTCGTCATCCAGGTTCATTAGCTGAACCATCAAGCTGCTCAAGAATTGCGGATTCCTCAGTCCGTGCTGTACGACACTGGCTACTTTTTCTCTCATTACCGGCAAAAGCGCAGTGATGAGAGCGCATGCCGGGTCGATGTACACGGAGACGTCCTGCACTTTCGTATTGCGGAATCTGCTGGCCAGAATATAGCCAACATTATCTCGAAAGAAGTCCTCCCACTTGCTTATAAGGGAGAGGAACTGTGGGATGCAGAATGTTCCGAATGATTGGGGAGTGCTGGTCGCATTGTCGCCCATGAACTGGAAACGGAACCACTGTACGAAGGGTAGTACTATCACCTCAAATGGGAGTAGAGCAACGATTTCCTCCGACAACAGCACCTCAGGCACTTGTAGGTCGATAAGCTTCTCGAAGCACTCCAGCCATTGGTGATCCATCTCCGACTGAGGATCCACGCCATGAGGCCAGTTGCGTTTTTTCAAGATGGCTTCCATTTCTTGCGACATGGTCTTCTTCATCTCATCCCACAAGTTGTCTGCGATTCTCGCGACATAGTTTACGAGATGCGGCGCGGCCTCGTCGGCCGGTCCCTGGAGTTCCTTCAACCGCACTGACAGCTGCTTTAACCTGGAATATGGTTCCAATGCGGTCTTTGGGCTTTGCGGGAGGTGCGAACGAGCCTCCAACCTCATATTCTCCACGTCTCGCAGTAGCTCCAAGTATCCGTGTGCGAGCTCGACCTTGTGTAGCTGTCTCATGGGACGTTCGAGTCTCCGGATCGCTTCGTCAGGTGCGTCGGACTCGGCGACGATGCGCAGCCGGATGTCGATACTACGCTGCAGCTTTTCGAAGTCTTCGATTGACTTGGCAAGACCACCTTGGCGGTCTTGGGCAGCCCGCCGGGCATCTTCGAGCTCCTTGGTGGCATGCTCGAGCTGTGCTTGGAGCTGACTGCGTTGGACTTCTACGCTCGCAATGAGGCTGTCGAGATTCTCGAGATCGGTGGTAGACTGGAGCTTGTCGTCGAGATAGTCCTCCAGTCGAATGTCAGGCTCCGCAGATTGGGAGCGTGTCAACGTAGCTACAGCCATGGTAGCACGCTTGTTCGTGACGCACCTGCAGGTATCTGCTTTGGGCGTGGTGTCACTATGGAATGGAAATCTGGGATTAACGTTAGACAGGTTAACAATTGACGCATATGAGCAAAGACTCTTCTAATTGCATAAGCATTCGAGTACTGGCGTAAGCGGGGATGCGGGTGGGGCTGCCCTTTTGGGTGGAAGTTGTTGTGACCATCATCTTGGCGCGAATTGTTGCAGTACATCAATTTCAACCTACCTCTCAAGGAATTCCCGGGATGAGGGTATGTACGGAGAACCTCACAGATTTAACCGGGTATCAAATGGTAATAGAATAGGATGCTTCAATTGATTCCCTGTCTATCGATGATCATCCGATCGTATGTAATTCAGGGGTGAGCGAACCGTCTTATCCCTCACCGAACGACGTCAACCACAAGAGCATAGTGTAACTTAGAACAAGCGGACAAACCGGCGAACTTAACCGATTCAGCCTAGCGAGGCCGATCCCCGGCAAGCAGCCACACGCTAAATGGATAAGCCTTTGCGGGGATGACACCACGGAAAGGACCGCGGTCCAGTGCCGTAAATGAACATATAGCCAATGAATGACCCTAGGCTTATCGTACTGGCAATATCACCATTGCGGAGGTAAGGGGGTAAAGATAACTACAGCAACATACCACGTAATAGGCAGACCTCCGCCTCAAGTGAGCTGAATTCATTACGTAGACAGCATAATTCGAAAATCACTCCCGTGTCAGCAAGTTGTAACGACGTCCAGATCCCGGCGGACTCTTAATCATATGGGATAATCGGTTATTTTTCAACGTCAGAAAGCGAATAAAGACAAGACATGAGCGACGATGAATGCCGTATATCATTCGGTATCGGTAGTGCTGGGAATATCCGTACGTTTCTGGCCGTCAAAAGACCAAAAGCGCTGCTGGAGTTCCTGCCCTTAACACTTTTTTTTTTCTTATGGTAGGGACCCGAGTCGAAGCCACGATCCCTGGTATGCCGGCTGCAGATGAGGTGGTAATGTCAGATATAGAGGACATTAGTTGTATTGTTATATTTGCCGACAGATATGGTAATTTGTTAAAAGGGCTTTGTTGTCGCCTTACATTTGCAGGAGACAGACATCTCGACTATATCAGTTAAGGAGAAACCCCTGTCTAGCCAGTCCCACACTTTCCCAATTAGAATAGAAACCCAGACTGAAGAATTGCAACACTTGTGCCAACATGGTAGCATCTTCTGGTTCCGTCTCTTAGCACTTTTAACGGCGAATTGACATCCCGATCCACCCATCTTATGTTGTATTTAAGGTACCGCTCCGGTACGAAAGGCTCGGTGACAGGCTCGGTGGCAAGCTCGGCGCCAGGCTCGGCGTAAGGGCGCTTAATAGCGGATCTGCAAAAGGAATCAGCTCGACCTTAAGAGAAAAAGGTCTTAAAGCTCCCTTAACCGCTTCGGGCAAGAAACAAGCGTCTGCTTAACGCAGTGGCCGTGGTCGACTAAAAGCGGTAGGCTTGTTAGTACGGTAACGTCCGAAGAACCTGAGGAAGAAATTAACGGAAAAACTACGACGGCATTAAAGAAAAGCAAAAAAAAAGTCGACCGGAAAGCTTTAGCATAAAGTAATTGATAAAGGTATTCGTTAAGCTGTCGAACGAGAGCGCTGATAAGACCGAGAGCGCTGAAAAGACCGATACGCACTTTTAAAAGTATTTTAATGTTAAATCAAGTAAATTAAAGCTCAAGGATTCGAGCCGACCAGGATACTTGATGAAGCAAGAATGGACCGGTAGTTCAGTAGTATGTAGAATTACGCCCCACCATGGGCTCCCAACTGTCCAGTCCCTCTGGCACTAACATAACTTGCAACCTAATCAGAACAATATCCCTAGGCCACCCAATCTGTCAGATCTAAGTAAAGTGCCGAAAAATGTGAGGCCCCACACCATGGCGGGACACTATTAGATCTCATGCAATCCAACCGACCTATTTCTCGCACTAGCTTTGGGAGAGAAGGGTATCGTTAGCCACGAAATGCAGGCGGCAACTGCGCCTTTAGTCTGCCCTGCTCATATTGGACATGCGTTAGAAGTACGAGTCTGGGACAAGGGAGATGTTGCGGAGCATATATTGAACGCACACGCCTCTCGATTATGGGACCGCTACCCTCCCACCCAGCCTAAAGCGGAAGGGCTTGCAGGCAAAGGATGCCATTGGCAGGAGCACATGCAATACTTTTCAGCTTCTGATAATACCGCCCGGGGCCAAAATGAGGCTATGTACTTTTTGATAACCTATTCTCCGGATGTGTACTAATAACACTGGTGATTTAGAGACGTGCTATCATCGCGTACTTCCAACGTTTACGGGTTCCGTAACCGTGATGGCGTCGTTAAATCGCCGACCTCTGCGGCTTCGCCGAAGTTCAGCGCAGTGATATATAGAATGTTAATACACCCCACAATGGTAAAGCAACCAGAAGATCATCTGTATCCATCATTCAATCGCAATGGCTATGCTAAACGGCACCCGTGACTCAAGGGGGGACGTCACAAAAATTGGAGACGAGTTTATTGATACACAGTACGTCAAGCCCGGCTCTTCGGTTGGGGACTATGAGAAAGAGCCATGGAAGCACTGTCAGGATGCCACCCGTACCTACCTTAGCCTCCGGCTGCAGTACCGGTCAGAGTTTCTCGAAAAGTTAGAGGAACCGCAACAGAAGCAAGTCAATCGTGAACTACTAAGGATTAAGAATGCCCGGAAGCAATTTTCGTCCTATGCGAACAAGAAAGACTTGATGAAGAAGCTCCACAGCAGCAAAAAGGAGTGGAAAGAGGAGGTAGCAAAGAACGTCGGGAACTTCGAGCGAGAAGTAGAAAAATTACAAAGGGAACTAAACGAGCGACCGGCCAAGGTGGTCAGCAATCTCCAAGGATTCAAGCGAGAGTTGAAGAAGCTCGAGCGAGAAGTAGCAAAGTCCCAAACGGAACTAAACGAGCGACCGGCCAAGGTTGTCAGCAATCTCCAAGGATTCAAGCGAGAGTTGGAGAAGCTACTGCGTCAGAAAACTGATGTCGGGGGCGAACTTTCCCATGAACAAAAAGACTTGGAGGAAAAGTGGGCAAAACGCCTGGGCTGCAAGTACAAGAGACATTGGGCGCTTCTTCAGCGTCTGAAAGAATGGGAGGCGCCTGCTAAGGGCGTGCCAGCACAGTCTCAGCCGGCAGCAACAGTCCCAGAAACCGCGGGACTCAAACCCGTGGAGGAAGATGTCAAACCTAAGCCCCTGTATGGACTCAAAGCTAATGTGATGCACTTTCAACTCGCCAAAGGCACGAACACCTTGGTGGGTTACGACCACAAGCATCCAGAATACAAGGGCCAGTTTCCAGATCAGAAGATCCCGATGTACAAGATCCTTAACGAGCCGGAAAAAAACCCCTTGATGGAAGAATGTCCCCACGATGAAATCCGATACTTCCATTTTCCCACAAACAACATGGCTTGGATAGAGGTGAGAAGAAATCAAATACAACTCTGGTAAAATTATTAATTCCAACCGTGATTAGACAGCAATCGCCAGGTATTACAAAGAGGAGCCTAAACCGATTGACGACCGCAAACTTTATGATCCAGATGCAAGAAAGACAGAGAAGCTGCTAGCACGTGAGTTCTGGCGCGGGC
This sequence comes from Monosporascus sp. MG133, assembly GCA_004155925.1. Classification (NCBI taxonomy): domain Eukaryota; kingdom Fungi; phylum Ascomycota; class Sordariomycetes; order Xylariales; genus Monosporascus; species Monosporascus sp. MG133. The sequence continues at coordinate 75,962 of QJNX01000114.1, read as the reverse complement.
AAATGCACGGGACGGGAAATGTCTCAGCTGGCAGGGGAGGGCCTGTGCATGCCAGGCACATGAGATCTAGGTGCTCCATCATCCCTCGTGGTAGGTATGGCGACCTCTGTTCCCTTGTCATTCTGACGAAGTGGCAGATCCGGTGTCAAACGGCACAAATACATCTAATTGTCCCTCGTCGTCTCTTGTGAGAGACGGCATTTCATTCCCTCAAAGAGAAAAGAATATAGCCATATTCGTAAGTAACGCCACCGCTCTTCTTCGTGCAAGACTCTGATAAGTGCTTCCAGCTGCCATATTTGCACTGGGAGACCAGTAGCCGACGGGCGAAGATGGTCCAGGTCATAAATGAAGGAATACAGGACGAGGAAGAGTCGCCAGGACTTAGAAGGGTCGTCGAAGAGGCCGCGAAGAAAATCTTCGAAGGTAGAACAAAATCCACACCACGACCGCCCAAATTCAAGTGAGCTTATCCAGTGATTATCTCTCTTCAAGCCTCCACTAATTACCGCGGTAGGACACTGCTCGGGACGTATTTGATGACTCTAGCCAGAGTAGCCGAAGAAATGGACTATGAAGCTGACGAGAGACTACTGCGGGAACACGTCAAGGCGGATCCACCGCTGCACATACGGCGTACCCTCGATCAATACTACTTTGTCACTTTGGATGACACCTCGCAGAGAGATAAAGACCAGGTTGTCTATCGAGGCACAAGAGCTGGTTACACACGTGTGGTTATGGTAGACCAGCTGTGGCTGTGGATACTGGACGAGAGTCAGTCTCTCCAAACACTTCTGCGGGGAGAGTGATATGCTAATGTCTGGGCAGACACCATTATCACTTCGTTTCCAAGAAGATGGGGCAGGAACAAACCCGACAGCTCTGGCGTCAACAAGACAATTCGGGAGCGCCTAGAAACCAGAAAAGAGGAGATCAAATCCATTTATCATCTCGGTATTTCCTCCTTCCCTTTCATATTACCGGCTCACTCACTCTGATAATCTTATAGCCCTCATCATTATTGACCAATGTTCCCGCGTCTTCTTCGATCGAACCAAGCCTCTGGACCAGCGCCCTGAAGTTATGGACTTGTTCGCGTCGGCTATCGGCAACGTTGTGAGTTGCATTGTAGGAGTACCAATGGTGTCAGTACACGTGCTGACTGTTTAGACGGAGATGACCACTATTGCCTACGACGGCTTTTGGAGAGCCCTTCGCACAGGCAACGTTGGAAAGAAAGTCCTCGATCTTAACCCCGAAGGAGTCCTCTTCAGAGAAGCACAAGACATTGCAGAGGAGCTAAAGATTATGAAGACGATATATAACGAGCAGCTGAAAGTCGTGAAGGACTTCAAGAGACATCTTTTTGACCCGCTTGGCAAGGACAAGCAGGGGGAGATAGCATTACTGAAGGAGCTACTACTAGAGATGATGAAGAACCAAGCCTCATCCAATGGTGGGAATGCTCCCTCGGAAGGCGAGGAGCCCGGGGTGAACGCTAAGAAGGCTAAAGCGCTGGAAGCGACTCTTTCTGAGGCTGAAGGAACCATAGAGCTCATCGAAAGCCGCCAGGCTGAGATCCAAGATTTGGAAGATTCGGCGCTCCGTACATACCAACAGGTGAGCAACAAGACACGACCACCGCTGAGTGATAATCATAACCCGGAAATAGCTCCAAGGTCTTTTATCTTTGAAACAGCAACAGACATCCATCGTCGAAGCAAACGCCGCTCTCCAGCAAGGCCAAAGCCTCATGGCTCTTACGATAGTTACTATTTTCTTTGTAGGTCATCCAAAGCCAAGATGATATGCTCGCCTACCACTGATTAACACTGCAACTCAATCCAGCTTCCCTTGGGATTCTTCGCAGCTTTCTTCGGCATGAACAACGCCGAGATAACTGATTCACCATGGATGACGCTCAATGAGCAAATAGGATATATGAGTAAGTCCTACAAGTCGTGACGTCTCAAGCTGCCATTTTCTAATCGTCGTAGTTGGATTGTCCTTTATTATCATAATTGTCTCCATCTCTCTCGCCTTCAACCCTCGGGCCCGTGCCATCCTCAGACGAATTCTATGGATCCCGTACCGTATACCGCGTATACTGAACGGATATCTCCGCAACCCAATCATTCGGGCCAAGCGCCACTGGAATCACGTAAATATGGAGCAGAAGATGAACAACTTGAGCAACTTGCTTCAGGACATGAAGAACCGCCGTCCTATGGGAAATAAAGACGACCAGGGAGGTTCGTCGAACACGCTCAGTAGAACAGAAGTGCAAATGCTGACATGAAGTCAGATTCGCCCGCATCATGGCGTGGTACTCCTACTCGACGAAGGGGGAGGAGGGGCTCCCAAGGTTCTGTGGTTTGACGGCGCTGGTAATATGAAGGTCTTATGCCCTCGTTTTAACATCCTGAGCTTGCGAAGGGAGTGTACGAAGGTTATTGTGTCGCGTTTTCTCTTTTCTGGGAGTCGACTTTTCCCAAATAGGAAAGTAATTTAATGAGCAGCATGCCGCCAGTACTTCTGGGTCCGATGGGTCACAAATGGTATACTTATACGTATTGGCCGTCTCCTAGACCCCTGTAAACTTGTATGGCCCGTGCGAGAACCGGCAACGCCCTGGAACTGACCTTATCTTTGGCCTTCTCGCGTCGCCGAACATTATCGCCGAACATTATCGCCGACTGCCCGAACCTGACTAACCTAACTTTATTGACCTTGCCGTTGGCACCCTTACCCCGGATGGTGGGGGGAAGCCCCCCACCCGGAGCGCATGACAGCTTGCGAGGCATGGACCAGCAGGCCGAGCCAGCCGTCATACGCAAGGAAGGGTTGTCATCGACCTGGACCGTGGGCCTAGACCGTCGACCTGGCTGACCATCGACCTGGCTAACTGTCGACCAAAAACGAGCGGATCCCCCTAATGAGTGGGCAGGGAGGGGGATGATAATGGATATTACGTCCACGAGGGGCTATCTATGTGTACTCTACCCGGCTAGCGGCCTTGCTCTGCCGACTGGTTCTCTACATGATGCCGACAGCTCCAAAGCTATATCGGACGTCGGGGGTAGCCGGAGGAGAAAAATATGTATACCATGCCGACGGACGCCGCCGCTGACTAGTTCTTTCCAAGCCCCGTTCTCCGTTTCGAACGGAACGGGGTCGAGTGTACTCTGCCCGGCGAAACGCCGACTGGTCCTTTACAGCACCCCCTTGTTCATTGCGTACCCGCGTTTCGCGTACAAAGGAAATCCTCCGTTCGATGCTCAGCAGTTAGCATCGAACCATCGCCGCCAATTGACGCTCTACCAATCCCCTGCGTCGCGTACGGGCCCCGCCAAATGCCTTTCCGCTAGTCGACGGCCACAGCTTTTTCCAGCCCTTGCGGCCGGATACGTAATAGTCATCTAGTTCCGCCCCGTATCCTCCCAGCTGCACCGTCCGGCCAAAATCTTCGTAATCCGCGGTTAACGCCAGAAAAACGCGAGAGCGCGGGCGTGGTAAGATGCGGCGATAGCACGATACCATTCTAGACACGTGCAAGACGCTCGAAGGCTACGACACCGAGTATGAGATGTACCGCCTTTCCATGCCCGCGTCGGCCCTTATGACAGTGGATCTCTCGCATGGCGCGGAGCCCGGTGAGTGGACCATTGCGTCCAGAACACCCCACGAGAATTCGCACGCTTCGACCTGGGAGAGTCGAGATGACTCGGTGGCTCCCCTGAGGCCCGCGCAGACCCCCACAAGCCCAGTTTGAGTAGATATTGGCGTCAGAATAATTATGCTTAAATACGAAGTGCAACTGCAGTCCACAAAAGAGGTGAGCAAATATAGGAAGTGGCGAGTTGGTGCATCGGGACTGGAAGCGTGGGGAGAGAACGGTCTTAGCAACATGCTATGCCAGTCGTTTGGCAGCTCCTCGCGCGTACGCATTGTGTCCCAGTCGGCCGTTTCTGGCTGCCAACGCCGAAATTCATTTGAAACAGGGAATCGCGCTCTGCGTGCAGGACGGCGTTGGACGCCGGTGGATTTCCGATGCGCAGGTGCGCTACGTTGGCCGTGATACCGTTGATCTGCCACTGGCCCACCGCACTACCGTTCTCAGCCATCGTGCGCATATCGGCCATCAGCACCGGAAGATTCTCCTGCACCAGGGAGCGTGGAGTCAACCGCCCGCCGAGTGTGTTGTTGGCGTTGTAGTCCTGCGGCCGGAACGCATTGTAGCTCTCCATAAAATTGGGCTGGACCGTGGTGGTGTTGGTCACCACTGGCTCCTGGGGCATACAGTTAACCTGTACGGACAACATTGCCGGGCAGTCCTGTGATGGGAAAGCCGTCGATAAAAATTTCTCCGTGCACTCTCTCTAGCATTTTAAGAAGCGGGAGAATGAACGAGCTCCTCCCACTCGATTTGTGTCTGTCAGTGGATCCGAGTAAAACAAGGGGTTACTACGACCTTCCAGTGCGGGCAAAGATGCCAACTTTCTGTCCATGCTGAATATCGAGGGAAATTCCTTGTAGAACAAGCTCCCTTCCAGCCCTAGATCAAGTCGTTAGGTTACGGTCGCATGATGAGTACATATCGAAGCTGTAGGGAAACTCACATGTAGCTAGCGGAGAAGTCTCCTACTCTAATCTCGCCAGAGCTCGGCCATTCCTTGGGTAGATTCAAGTCCTTGGATAGATTCAAGCGCTCTGCGAGTAGGTCTTCTCAAGCAGTCCATCTCTCGAAGCTCCTGACACGAGCGACGTTTCCAAATCGACCCGGGCTCGGATCGAGTAAGTGGGGTTTTGACTGAACGTCAAGACGTTTACCAGTGAAATACCTAGGAAACCACGGGTTGAGGATGCTGTTTGAGTCGCTGCGTCATAATGATGGTATCTACAACCGCAACGACGAGATCCAAGGCCAAGTTGAGCCACTGCATTAAACAACTCAAATCTCGTAGCAATGTGCTCCATGTCCGTGGTCATGAGTGTTACGACAGCCAAACCATTAGCTTCAGGCGTATCCAGAAACATAGTGTCGTCGTATATCAAGCATACGAGACCGCCACAGAACATTGTTATGAAGCGATACTTATTATGCCTGAAGTGGGTTGTCATCAGAGCAATGCCTAGGTAGATAAGAGCAGTTGCACTAACCAAGGACACGACCGATATTCACATTAAACTGGTTATCGGGCTCGGATAGAAGTGACACCGCTCGGTTGATCAATAGGGGCCGGGAGGACTTGAACCCAATAAGTAGGAGACGAGAGCCGATCGACGCTAGTACGGTTTTCAAGGACAGGAACCGGTGTCTAGAGCAGCGAGTATGAGCTCTGTTTTCGAGATAAAGCCTATGGGCGCCGAAACTTCCCATGAATGTGTTTGGAACGCAAATCCTGGTGGAGGTCAAACAGGTCACCCAGGTTCAGACCGTTAGAAAAGCCTAGGATCAGCAGTGAGTTGAGCCACAAGAACATACTTCTGTTGATGAAAGGAACCATCCACTGGGAGGTCGTCTTGACGCTCTGCCAGAACCGATGGAGCAAGTACAGCGACGAACCAGCACCAAGGCCGAAGGGATAACCGAAAGAAGACCTGTTCGAACAGCAGCGTGAAGTCAAACCCTTGCCTGTAGGCGACGATCTGAGGTCCGAAGGCATCATTTGCTCGAGGACTACGGGCGTCAGTTTCTGACATTTCGATCTCACCTTGAGGCTGACAGGGAATGGCGGGGATTTGGTTGCCTTGCGCAAAAAGCCTGGAGTTTGTTGTATTCTCGTGTAATATAATTTATTCATTTATGAGTACCCCCTTACTAAGCCTTTGGGTCGACCACTTAGTAAAAAGCTCCCCAAGGCAGCGGCAATCTACCATCTGCCAAGCCAGCGCGAGAATGCGGGGATCGAAGCCACCTGGTAAATAGTCCTCCGGATACAAACAAAGCCGAATTTGTTATGTTCTGAATCAAGAGGAAAGAACCCGATTCTGGAGCAGTTGAGTGATCTATAGGAAATCGCGTGGTTAATTATCGCTATTCCAATATACTTTTGGTTGGTCGAGGACAGTTTGTGAGTTCCTAGTTCTCAGGAAGTGCAAGCCCATGCAAGGGTCATAATCTACCAGCTACCATGGCTTAGTGTTACTTCACTCCTTTGCGTCCTTTTATACTTATTACCCCTTCAGAGGTGCCGTTCAATGAATTGTACAGGGGAACCAGAAGCAGTACGCCAGAACCTTACACAAATCACTCCATTGAACCTGGGTCCTGAACCGGAATAGAATGATCCAAAACTGACGCGACCATTTAAAAGTGCTAACCTCGATAAACTACTCAGCTATTTCTCTATAGATAGCTCTCTAAGGCGTCCATGATAAACTCACGGAGCGTTAGATCCCGTCATGCTGCGTCCCGGCACCACTTCATTTTTAAAATCACAGGTTGTCCCCATGCAACCGAACCGAGACCGTAGCCGCAGGCGCACAGCGGACCCCCAGTCTCGAAGCGTCGATCACGTACCGGAGGACGCCAATGGGCCGCAGCCCCAAGAAGCTACCTAGTCCGGTATGTTCCCAGCTCAGGGCGTCCCACCATAGACCGCAGGCTTAAAGTCTGAAAGAGCTGTAGGTAGACTTGATGACCTTTCACGGATAGATGGTGACACATGACTGATAGAGGGGCCGGTGGAATCACTCGATACGCGGCATAGATGCTGTTACGGGCTTGACTTATTATACGTAACACGGCATTCGTCGTCTTCGAGAAACGGAAAGACCCTAACAAGTCCTTTGACATAAACCTTGCATGGTCATGTCTGGCTTACGGCTCTAAACCAAGGGATATATGTCCAGGTCCAAGTAATAACATTAACGAAAACTGATGATGATCATGGCCTCTGCCAACCCAAAACCAATGTAATATCCACGAGTACCCTCCCCAGGACAGCCCCGTGTAGTTAAACGCTGTAGGAAATATGCACGATCTGAACACGGACAGAAAAACAACAAGGACCGGCCCAACCCCCATATGGCAGTGCCCCAACATGAACACTTAGAGCTCCTTCTGCTCTACGACAGGATCATCATGAATCGACGGCACCTCGACCTGCTCCTCCTGCTCTACGACGGGTTCCTCATGACTCTCCGGCATGTGGTCCTGCTCCTGCTGTACAGCGACGGGTTCCTCATAGCTCTCAAGCACCTTGACTGGTTCCTCCTGCTCTGCAAGGGGCTGGCCATAACTCTCAGGCACCCCATTCTGCTGTTCTTCCAAGACGTATTGCTCGTGGTCTACTTGCAGAGCCACTGGCTCGGTGGTGTCGGTGGTATCGGTGGTATTGGTGGCATTGGTGGCATTGGTTTCCGCAGGAGATGAGGACGCCAGGTAATCGTCCACAATGAGCCGCGCTACGTTCATGCCCATTAGGGCGCTGGTTTCCATGGTCGAGATGAAGCTCTCAATGCCTGAGGTGTAATACAGGCCATCCCGAAGTATGGGGTCCTGGAATGTGACGCGCGGGTACTTGACGGGATACGGGTGGAAGACGGTGGGGTGGTACCACGAGATAGGCTCGACGACCTCGGTGCCCTCTTCACCGCTCGCACCGGCGGGTCCGGTGAACGTGTCCGGCACTGTTACACCGAGAAGCGAAGATAGAAACTCGGGCGAGACTTTCTCGGGCGAAAAGATCTTGTAGACGTATTCCGTGTTAAGCGTCTTGGGGTTCGTGACGATCTTGACGATGGTCGCAGAGTAGAAGCCCGCAAGGCCGGCGCCGTCGGCATCCCCATCACCTTCCGCAAGCGTGGTAAGGACGGAGGTGGGCACCTCGGACGCGGGGGCTAACTTGAAAAACTCGGTGCTGAATCGGAATGGAGAAGCAAAAAGAGTCACGTGCAAGGTGGCATATGGAATATCGTCAATAGGTTGTTCGACGAGGTTGTTGGCGTTCTTGATGCCGCTGAACTGGTACGGCGTTGCAATAACAACGTCGTCAAAGCCCACCGAATGGGCTTCAGCTCGGCCCGCCCAAGAACCTGGCGACGCTGTCTTGATGACGTACTTGGGTGCCTTGGAGTCCGGATCCGCGCTCTCTTTCAGCTCGATGGACGTCACCGGGGAGTTCAGGAGAATGCGTGCATTTGAGGCTTCAACCATCTTTGAGAAGATCTGCCAATTACCTCCGATGACTTGCATCGCGCCCTCTGGGGCCATGGAGACCTAGAAGAGAGTCAGTCCTCTAATCTAATTCTCGTAATGGCGAACGTACCATAGCACCAAGCCCGTGGATCCGGGCGAGATTCGAAGCATAGTTCACCCGGGTGCTTGCCTGCACGATGTCGTGGGCGTATTTAGAGTCGATCTTGACCAGGACAGTCAGTAATCGCAGGCGGTTAATCGACGGGTGCTAACGTACCTCCTTCTCAGCGAGGAATTGCTCACCAGTCAAGCCGGTGATCTGAGTGAGGCCCAGCTCATAAGCTCTCTCTGAAAGCGAGCGGAAAGGGAAGTAAGGCGCCTGGTAGAGCTTCAAGAAGGTGGCCACGGTCTCCCGCATGAGCTTGTCCGTGTAATACGGGGCGGTGCCGTACTTCCAAAACAACTTAGCTAGATTCCACCACCCCCATGAATTGGAGTTCTGCCTGAAGACGAAATGATTGCCATCCCAGATGGCTAAGTCACCCTTCTCATCCCTGCCCGCTCCGGCGGTTGAGAGGTTGAACTCCTTAGTGGCATTGACCAGAATGTGGTTAGCGTCTATGAAGATGGACGCGCCAAGCTCCACAGGACTGAGAGGATCATCATAAACGTTCACCGTGAGCGTCCGGCCGCCGATATGGTCCGTCTTCTCAAACACGGTGATGTTGATGGGGATGCCGGCTTCTTCGGCATACCTGCGGAGATGGTAGGCCGCAGAGGATCCAGCCGCACCGGCGCCTGCCAAGAACCGATGTTAGTACGCGTCTACGCGCGGCCGTCGCGGCATCTTCTGCCCAGCAAGCTCAGGAATGATGTATTAGAAGAATCGCACCGTCTTCGTTCCACACACATACGTATGAGTGGCCACTAAAGCCACTGTTCTAAGAGCAAAGGCGATCGATGGGGTTAAACGCGTCCGACTCACCAATAATAGCGACCTGCTTCACGGAACTATCGCTGTCATCAATACTTGTCTCAGTCGTCGCAAAGACCGACGCCAATAGAGAGGTTTTCTCGAGCAGCCACGAGAACCGCATAGTTATTAGATTTTGCCGTTGCTATGGAAGCGACTCAATTGTCCGATAATTACACGTGTAAAAGCTGAGACAGAGCGAAGGGCCGAGACGCTTGGAGGTGGCCTTCATCCAAATGGAACGTGTCTTGGCTCTGAGCCACACTAAAGACACAAGGCACTAGCCACACGAGAGGGGCCATTGTGGCTAGAGTTTCCCCTGAAGTTCATTTTACCGGATATACTTAAGAAATTTTAGGCCTTTACGAACTAAAGACAGTTAATTAATTACCTTTTTGCTCATGGCGCCTTAAACGGATCGCCAGGCCACCGTAGAGGATCATAGGGTTTATATGTACACGAACCAACCTTATATGGGTGTTCCAGGCAGAGCTATGTCACAATAGGATATATGGATAGCTTCAGTAAGAAGTCAAAAGGGGAAAAGCTGTATAGTACGTAAGTAACGAAGAGGCTGTTAAGGCGAATCGACGTATTGAAAAAGCTCGGATAAATTCAATGTGCCACCGTTACAGTTGTACAAGTCAAATCACATGACAACCTTGGCTTTGCAACAAAGCCTATAGTCGTATCTACAAGCCGTATAAAGCCTAAGCTGCACCTTTTGGGTTATATCTCGATTATGTGCTGTGTCTCGCGAAGTTTAGTTTGTTCCTTTGGGCTTGACATGCCGACTTTAAAGTCCACCAACTCAGCTGGCTCTTACCAAAGAGTGACTACATATCATTGCCAGCCCAGCGAGAGTGAATGGGAGTCGGACCCATCCTAGTAAATAGTGGTCTGAGTGCGTCATAAGAGCCCCTATCACAGGGTCACGAGTAGATCATATGGTGTCCCCGCTACATCCACTAGAGGTTTATACTTTCGTTAGTATACGCAAAATAGGTAAAGGCAAACATAGGCTTCTAGGAATCGAGGTTATAATTTACCCAAAAGGATGGCAAAACGTTATCGCCAGGTTTAAGCCATGTTCACTTTTAGGTGATACGTTTAATTTCGCATCTTCTTGAGTTTTAGCTACAGCAGAAGTTGGACGCGACTCTCGAACTGTCCAGTTATTACCGCTAAATGAAAAAGTAGTATAATTTCATACAAGCCACTTCAAATCAAAAAAGCGAGACAGAAACTAGAGGCTTACTTCGTATCCACACCAGGGGAGACGCTGACAATTCAGCGATCTGCTAACTTCTCTACGACGGACCGCGGCCCATCCTAAACGAACCGCCGTTCCCCACCATCACTGCCAATACAAGAAAAAAGGGTTGTTGATGTACTAGGACCGGGTGCTATCGCCGTCCGAGAGTGGCTAGTAGGGGTCAGCATAGACATGCAGGCTAACGATACCGTCTCATGTATCGACGAGGTCTTTGATGAAAAAGACTGCATGCGGTCGATATTCAAAGAGACCACTCATGATTCAAACAGTGTGTTGTCGATATTCCAAGAGGCCAAGGACGATTCAGACAGTAGGTTGTCGATATCACCGGAGGCCACAGATAGCACAGCCAGTGTGTTGTTGACATCCACAGAGGCCACTGTCTTTTCCCGACAGTGTGTCGATCTCGCTGTAAACCACTAAGGAATGCGAATCAGGTCATGAAGTCGTCGAATTCAGTGCTCCCAGGAATTTCATGCGTTTCAGGCGCCTTCCGCTGCAGATACGCCTCATGATTTGGAGATTAGCGCTCCCACCACGGCGGTTCGTGTCCTTCGACGATTGGCCCCTCTACCCGACCTTTCCGCTGAATTATGCTTCAGTCCTACCGTCTGCCATGTTCCATGCATGCGCCGAGCCCAGAAAGATGCTGATCAAGAGAGGAGTCACGTTCGCAAGGTCTGAGACGGCCTCAGAGCATGTACGACGTCTCACTGAAACGTCGTACAACAAAATAGGCAAATTGCTCCCTGAGAAAGTCCAAGAGCCGAAGCCAGCAACTACTTCAGGAGAACTTTCTTGGATGGTCACTTTGTAGGAGTCAAGACTTTCCTACTATCCCTGTTGACCGTCGAGTGCACCACGGATCTCGGTATCTATACGGAGAACAACCAAGCAGTCATCAACCTCGATGACAAGAGGCTTCCCATCTGACTACGACCGGCCTTTGACCAGGTGCGGAGCATGACTGCTTTCGGCGGCGCGAAAGCATTAACTCACAAGCGCCCCGCGAGACTGTTGCACCACTTACACGACGAGTGGGAGAGAAAAGGAGGCTTGAAACGCTTATTTGAGGACCAATGGATCCAGGGCACGCTCAATAATAATATGAAGGACGCCAAGGACAGGGACGAACCAAAGGAGATAGACACCTCACTTCTCACGCAAGAGCGTTAGGGATAAAGAATCGTCTACGCATGGTGGACAGAGAAAACATAGGAGAGGTTTGACGCCGAGCAAGCACCTCACCCCTGGCCGCCGGACTTATCACTCTAACGGCGACCCGGGCTTTCACAAGCCCATTCCTATTCGGCCTCTTGCGTCTAGAGGCGCCTGCTAGGTAAGCAAAAGGTGATATAGGCACCAGAAGCCGCCCATTCAGGTTCAGCTATATGGCTCTCAGCAAATCCAGGGACCACGTATCAAAGGCATACTTCTATGTAAGTGTACTCCTTCAATGTTATACCCCGCCTAGCGGCTAATGTCAGCGGCCCCTGTTTGCGCACCCTTTGTTTTTGTGTGGATGTATTACTTGTTAATTACAAAGCTATGAGCTTGATAAGCAGTAACCGTAAAACCAAGAGGGAATTAAAGTAGTATCTAATTTAATATTTACTTTTTCTTTTAATTATTTTCCGGTTTAGAAGTACTTAAACGTAATCAAGTATGCAGGTTTGGGTCTTAAAGCCAGCTGACAGGTGCCAGACGGTTAGTCCAAAATCGGCTCGGCAGGACAGGTAGAGTGGTGAACAAAGGCAGCTGCAAGGTACAGTATGAGGCAGGCAAGGCTGGCTACGTAGCTCTGGGTAAGGATGTACTTGTACTTAGGTACAGTACCTGATCCATCCAAAAAAAAGTTCGGGAGGATAAGCCCCACTTTGCGATAGCTTCCCACCCTGAACTGACTAACGTCTGTTGATACCTACAAAGTTGTTTGCGTGCTCCCTTCTCGATTGCTGATCCCTTCTTTACGCATATTAATATTCCCGTATTCGAGCGAAAGAACGCCATGTCAGCTGCGCAGCTTCTCAACCCTAAAGCCGAGTCGCGGGTATGCCTTACTCCTAGAGATCTGAACCGCTTCGAAGTGCGATTGGGCTGACTTGGATATCCTATAGCGGCGGGGTGAAGCTTTACGGGTTAACATCAGCGCTGGTGAGGGCCTGCAAGATGTTCTCAAATCCAACTTAGGTCCTCTGGGGACGATAAAAATGTACGTGGAGAGCTTCGCCAGACGTCTTCCTAGCTGCTTTTGACTGACATATCGTGTGATGGATCCAGGCTCGTCGATGGTGCGGGACAGGTAACGAATCCCCCCAGGTTGCCAGGTCCTCCGGATCGGAATACGATCACGATAATGGGGAAGCCGAGTCTGACCGTTCTGTATAGATCAAACTCACCAAGGACGGAAACGTGTTGTTGAGAGAGATGCAAATACAAAACCCCACCGCCGTCATGATCGCGAGAGCAGCCACTGCCCAGGACGACATCTGCGGTGACGGCACGACATCTGTCGTCTTGTTGGTCGGAGAGCTTCTGAAGCAGGCAGACAGATATATCTCAGAGGGACTACATCCGCGTATCATTACCGAAGGTTTCGAGATCGCAAAGAACGCATCCTTGAAGGTCCGTAACCCACTACCTTCCCTGCCCATCCTGCCCCCGCTTGAGCCGATCCCGATACTGACCAACCTTTCCTTCGCTCTAGTTCCTTGACGACTTCAAGCTACCTAAGGAAGTTGACCGAGAACTTCTGCTGTCCGTGGCCCGGACGTCGCTATCTACGAAGCTCAACGCGAACCTAGCCAAGAAGCTCACCCCCGATATCGTCGATGCCGTCCTAGCTATCTACCAGCCACCCGCCAAACCCGACTTACATATGGTAGAGATCATGAAGATGCAACACAGGACAGCCTCGGATACCCAGCTCATCCGTGGTCTGGCCTTGGACCACGGTGCTAGACATCCCGACATGCCCAAGAGAGTGGAGAACGCCTACATCCTAACGATGAATGTCAGCCTGGAGTATGAGAAGTCCGAAATCAACTCCGGATTCTTCTATTCCAGCGCCGAGCAGCGCGAGAAGTTGGTCGAGAGCGAGAGGCGATTTGTTGATGCGAAGTTGAAGAAGATCGTGGAGTTGAAGAAGGAAGTCTGCGGCAACGACCCCAAGAAGAACTTCGTTATCGTCAACCAGAAGGGTATCGACCCTCTATCCCTCGACGTCTTGGCCAAGAACGGCATCTTGGCCCTGCGTAGAGCGAAGCGAAGGAATATGGAGCGGCTGCAGCTTATCTGCGGAGGTGTCGCCCAGAACAGCGTCGATGACCTGAGTCCCGACGTCCTCGGCTGGGCGGGTCTCGTCTACGAGCAGCAGCTGGGCGAGGAGAAGTACACCTTCATCGAGGAGGTCAAGGATCCGAAATCCGTCACGCTCCTGGTCAAGGGCCCGAACTCCCACACCATCACCCAGATCACTGACGCCGTTCGGGACGGCCTGCGCAGCGTCTACAACATGATCGTCGACAAGAGCGTCGTTCCTGGTGGCGGTGCTTTCCAGGTCGCCTGTGCCGCTCACCTGAAGGGTGACGCCTTCAAGAAGACCGTCAAGGGCAAGGCCAAGTGGGGCGTTGACGCCTTCGCTGATGCTTTATTAATCATCCCCAAGACACTCGCCGCCAACGCCGGCCACGATGTCCAGGATGCCTGTAAGTGTCTAACCTACCTTGTCAATCTCATTCTTTGCTCTGGATATCCGTGCTAACTAGTCATCCACAGTGGCGGCGCTTCAGGACATGTACAACGACGGCCTTGTCGTGGGTCTCGACCTGATTACGGGCGAGCCCATGGACCCCACGCTCGTGGGCGTCTACGACTCCTTCAGGGTCCTCAGGAACAGCATCGCGTCGTCCTCGAGCATCGCGTCGAACCTGCTTCTGTGCGACGAGATGCTCAAAGCCCGGCAGATGGGACGGGCGGGAGGTCCAGGCGATACCGATGCGCAACAGGCCGAGTAAGGGGACTTGACGTGTCATGATATGGGGTTCATAGTATACTCAGAACGCGCCAACAGGGCGTTTGCTAAGGTAGATATGAATGAGACCTCCCATGTTTTGAGTGCTCTGGACTTTCTTTTGTAGTGAGCCCGGTGTGAATTTTTGTCTTCATGCTCTTATCTCGGCCTTGAATGGTAGATAGTCGATGAGAAGCAGGTAAGCCTGTGCCGAAGCCGCAGGCTCTACAGCCGCCTGTCAGCATTGATCGCGCTTTCAGACTGATATCCTATTCCTTGACGCCCACTTCGCTTTTTATTTTTCATCCCAGAATATCTTTAAAAAATAGTTCTGCTATATTCTCACTTAGCTTAAAAGCAACCATTATAGTTCTTTATATGACAGTGGCTAAGATGTATATAATTCTTCTGTCGACCGTGCCCGGTTGCGGTGCTCCGGCTCAACTGGTTCGCCTAGCTTGACGACCTCAACCCGCTGGCTACGCTTTACCTGTCTCCGCGGGCAGGACCACGAACTCCAGTCTCCTTCATAACGAAGCGCGGATACCCTTTTATCGCCTGAGGCCACCCCAGCAGCACGAAATCAAAAGGGTTAGAGAACAGTCTAGCCGAAGTGACCTTGGCCACCCACTGGGTCAGGAACGACAGCATTGCAAAGCACTCTTTCCAAATCCAAAACCACATCATTCAAGCCCGATTTTGTACAATGTCGGAAAGGAGATTCCTACGCTTGAAACAGAACTACCGAAGCCCTAAGACGCTCTCGCGACCATACGCCCCGTAGAGTATGTCTACGAAATATTTCTTACCAGGCTTGTAGAACCCGAGTTGTTCTAGTGACCGGATGATTTGTTAGACTGAGGGGAGGCTCCCAAGAGAGTGAAGGGTATATCTACGGTGTCTGAAAACGGGTGCGATTAAGCTATGTATCAAGCTTCTTGAGCCGTAATATCTTATAATTGGAACTGTTCGTAAGCCCTTAGGTCTCTGGAATCCCGCCTGCCTTATTTATCCTTCTGTCTAACCGTCTTGTTTTTTCCTATCCCTGCGGTACCGCGACCGCTGCCACGCCAGCTCATGGTCACGGTACGTACCCGCCGGATCCGTGTCCGAATAAGTAGTCTCGCTGCCTGAGTCGCCTTCGGCGCTAACTTCGACCTGCTTACCCTTTGACGAGGCCGTTTCCCAATCTCTCTTTGTGGCTTCAGAAACATTATCAGCACTGCCCAAACGCGCGGGAACTTGCGTTAGCTCGCCAGGGTCTTTTCCCATTCGACCCTTCTTCTTAGACCTCGCCATGACCAGACCTTCATCGCTGTCGCTTGCATTCTCATCTTCCGCAGCCCTCGACGAAAAAGGTGGAGAGCTCGGCCTATCGTGATGTTGACTAAGTAAAATGGCACCAGACTCTAGCTCACCTCCGGACTCACGAATCTCCCTTGTGCGTTCAGCCAGCTTTTGGATTTCCTCACGCCTTAAAACTCTCTTTACGTAGATGGAATCTGGACCCACTTCAAAACGCTCCTCGGCTTCTGTTAGCGCCTCTGGATCGACAAGCTTGCGGTCTATCTTGGTCCATGGGTCTCCTGGGTGAATGTCCTCGATGCGGCCGAGCGGGGCAACAGCCTCCAAAGTAGGGCCGGGATCCTCCGGGAACTTTTCTGTTGGCCTGCGAAGAATACCTTTAAGCTGAGGCCGGGTATCTTTGTCGTTGTGGATCTCTGCAGCCATTGAATGCAGGGACGACAAGATCACGCGGTTTGGCTCTGCGTTGACATCAGATCTCGGCGGGGGATGAGCATCATGTAACTCCTCGGACATGCGGCTCGGTTCAAGAACCGTCGCACCAGCTTCTTCCTCAATCTTCCGCAAGCTCTCCTCCCCAGCTTCCTCAACATCGTGGCTCTCCTTCGGTTCTGCCGGTAGAACGTTGTCCATTCTGTTGAGCAGCTGCTGCATTTCGGTGATTAATTCCTTTCGTCTCAGGCGTGCATAGCTGTCGCCGAATGTTTGTACGTCGTCAACTTTCAATAAAGCCTCCTGCAGAATCATCTGCGAAAGCTTCTTGCGTAAATTGTCGCACTCTACCTGACCCCGTGGCGGGTCATTTATAAATTTCTCACATTCCGGAGCGAGATTATTCTGGAATTCAAGGGCGATCGCATCGAGCTCCTGAACTGGATTCTGGGGTGTTTCAAGGCTCGATCCACCGACCGGGATCTCTTCTTCGCCAGCCGACTCGTCGGCGTCAAGTGTATCGCTCACGTCGGAAAGCTCTTCGTCCTGCCACCATCTCACATGCACTTCGTGCTCTTCGTCTTGAGGGTCGTCCTCGGTGGCCCCCAGGTTTGGGGGAAGCGCAAATAGCGCAAGCTGTTCTTGGTGCCGAGCCACGTGTCTTTGCAAAGAACGAATGGCCATCCGCTGATCGCAGAGCGGGCACTGTGCCGCATCTGTCAGAGAGGCTCTCTTCGCGGCTGTCCGTTTCAGAGCGGATAACGTGCCCGGTTGGCTTAAATCTGGATGTAACATCTGTACATGACGATCAAAGTACTTCTCCAAGGGAAAGGTCTTTTCGCAACCTTCGATACACTGCCACGAGGTTCTGTGAGCTTCCAGTTCATGCGTAAACCAGGCGCGCCGAGAATCATAAAGGCGATCCGCGGTAGTGCAATTCTCGAATGTACAGCAGTAAGGGTAAAGATCTTGGTAGACGTGTTGCCTACTCGAGTCAGCAATAAACCAGGACTGTGGGATAGATGTATGCGTACTTCCAGCCCACTGCTGTGTGAATTGAGACTATCATGAAGCAGATAGGGCACTCGTAGTAGTCTTTCTCATGAGCTTCTTTCGGCAAAGGGGGCACTCGAATTGCCGCATTTACCGACGTGGCATACGACGTCTGGGAAAGCGCATCGTCGCTGTCGATCACTTCGAAGCTGTCTACTTGAGCCTTAGGCATTGGCGTTGCTTCAGTGCTGTTGCCGCTATGCTCAGTCCTAGGCGCCTCGAGTCCGATCAGGTCTACATCCTTTGCGAGCTTTTGATGATGCTCCTCACGATAGCTGAGATACTGCCGTCTTCCAGAATTGGCACGCCCAAGTCGCTCGACCAAATAGCCGGGACAGCCTGGATACTTCGCCTTTACATGTAGCATGTCGTACTCTTCGAAGTAGGACTTGTCAACTGTGATGATGCTGCGAGATTGGTCATTCGGCGCAGGGTCTCGGATGGACATTGATAGCCTGAAGAGACATGTGATCGTGGCCTTGATACTGCCCAGCAGCTGCTTGAGTTCTGTATCACCCTGTGCCTCGGCATCATCCGAAAGAGTATCAGAATCAGAATCGCTTTCGGAGTCTGATAATTCGTCCCACGGTCTCCTTCTCTCTTGGACGATCGCTAGAGCTTGGTGCAAATCAAGTCAGTAGCCTGCTTTCCGCACTTCAGGGAGCCGTACAAGTTTGGAGTGAGTCATGCAGGGCCGTCAGCAGGTTGTGGGCCTCATCCTTGAGGATGGCAGCGTCGCGAAGCCGGTACTCGAGAGAACGTCGGCCTTTCCGATGGGCGGCAATGTTGCCCGCCCATATTTTGAAGCGATCGAATTCATCCTTGATATATTCCGGTGGAACCTGGGCCGCAAACCACGAGGAGTTGCTGAGCGCCCGTTCGAGGCTGATGAAGACAGTGCCGCTCTCATTTACACGAGAAAAGATGGGTACAGCGGAGTCCATATGGGCTGTGGGATTGGAATGCTGAATGTCAGGGGAAGTGTACCCTGTGTCGAAGATGCAGCTTTGCGTGATGTCGCAAAGATGGAGAGGGCTGTGGTGGTGTTGCCTGTGGTTGGGGGCGAAAACCGGGCCGAAACCCCGCTTGATCCCGGACGCCTGCTACTTTAGCTCATCAGCCGCATCGCAGTCAGCCCCCCAACCTCTTTCATCTGAAGACTGCGGACCTTGATCGTCTTCAAAGGCTTCCCAACCTGTCAGAGGTCTCGATCAGGCCGTTTGTGCCTCGGAGCCGCAGCAGTGCTCGATCCCCTTGTCCATGCACCAGGATCTAGCCACCGTCTTAGAAGCTTGAATTTGCCTCTGCTTCCATCACTCGCAGACGTCCGCCTCCACTGTCAACATGGTGACCGGCGTGGAGACCGCGGGCCTTGTTCTGGGGTCAATTCCTCTGGTTCTGGCTGGTCTCGAGTTCTACGCCAAGGGGATTGCCGTGACGAAGCGCTACTTAAAATATCGAGAGCAGTTTCAGAGCCTGATCCGAGAGCTCCGAACGGAGAACACTATTTGTACCAACAGCATAAATCTGCTGCTTGTTGGAGTAGTAAATCAGAAAGACATGGCAGATTTCCTGGCGGATCCGCGCGGTGACCGCTGGAAAGAGGCCAAATTTGACCGGAGGTTGAAGCAGCGCCTTGGGATCAGTTACGACTCCTATATGGCAACTATCGATGAGCTAGGCAAAGCAACAGAGATGTTCAGGGAGAGACTCAAGTTGGACTCTTCTGGAAAGGTAAGAATAGAGCAGCTTGTCAGCGCTTTGGCCAACATCTGACGTTCTCTTATAGCCCCAATTTACCGACGAGCAGATGTTTAAGAAGTACTATAAACGACTGGAATTCAGCATCCGCAAGTCCGACTATGATGACTTGATGGCGACGCTACGGCGAGCTAACTCTTCGCTCCACCGGTTGACAACTCAGTCCCTCTCACTCGAGAACTCGCAGAACTCCTGCAAGCTTGACGACGAGCCGATCAAAAATTTTAAAGCTATCCATGATCGCGCTCAGGGCTTCTATTCGGCTCTGTGCTCTAGCTGGAAGTGCCCTTGTCATGCAGATCACAGCGTTAGCCTGCGCCTGGAGTCTCGCATTGATGATGCTCAAAGCGACGAGAACGCCAACGAGGACGAAGAATCGATGCGGAACTCCTTTCACGTGGTATTTCGCTATAGTCACGGTGGGCCGGTGAAACCCTGCGGTTCTACCGCTTCCGTAAAACCCTGGGCGTGGGAAGAAGCCGACGTACGGATCACTATTGAGAGCCAGAGCCATATAGACACTGCACCAGCCGCGCGCGGCTCTAGCCGTGGAAAGAGAGTGCGCTTTGCAATCCAAGCAGAAGACGCTGTTAAGGCAGCTCTTAAGCCCACGCCAAACTTGCAACCGATCCAGGACCTCTGCGCTGCAATTAGCACCTTGCAGACACCGCAGCGCGACGTCTGTCTATCACTCTTGGCGAATGAGTACGCCAAGCAAAAGTATGGCATACTAATTTACCCATCGAAAGCGCCGCCAACCAATACTGACGCGTGGTCGATATCCACTCTTCGAAGCGTACTAGAGGACACTGAGTTCGCTCGCCGCGACCGCCTCCGTCTCGCCGTGACACTCTCGTCCAGCGTGCTACAACTGCACGAGACACCATGGCTAGATGAGAACTGGGGAAAGGATGATATCCTTTTCATTAAACGATCTGAAAAGACTGCGTACCACCATCCTTTCGTTTCCCAGGGTATTGCTCGCAAGGGCCAGCGCCCATCAACAATTACACCTTGGATGCGCAGGATAATCCGTAATCAGACGCTCTACGCACTAGGCGTGTCTCTCATAGAGCTCTGGTACGGCAAGCCCATCTCTCAATTCCATAAGCCGGAAGACGGCCCACTGGGTGATCCCATGACCGAATTCAACACGGCTGATCGGCTCGTCGACGAGCTTTATAACGAGGCAGGCGGCAAGTACAGCGATGCCGTTCGACGCTGTATACGCTGCGACTTTGACTGTCGTGCTAACAGCCTGAACGATATAGCCTTTCAGAGAGCTGTCTACGAGGGGGTCGTAGCTCAGCTTAAGGAGAACTTCGACTTCCTATACTGACCACGAACTCTCGTGGCGGACATAATGCAACTGTCAAGAAAATCGCAACATCAGCGAACGCCGACATACTTACAGAGCACAGGCGGCTCGGCTGTGCAGCGCTGGAGAGAAAAAGCACCGGGGAAGGTCAAGATGGGATAGCACAGAAAGCCACGATGGAAGAGTCATCAACAATAAAGGAGAACACGGAAAGGCGGACGGCGGCATGGCAATGACAACCCAAGCCCTAGGAGGCGCTCATTGCACTGACGGAGGATCTGAGAGGAGAAAGGAGGAGCTCGAATAGGAAAGGAAGGTGAGACTAGAAGAAAGGAAGCAAGGACAGGAAGAGAGGAAGAAACTTGAAAAGAGGGCCCAGGAACAGGAAGAGGGCGGAAGCCTAGGACGAGACGATAAGCAGGCTGCTAGCCACCTCTACATGGCAATAGCTAGGCATTTGTGCATGACTGCACTAGCTGGAATATCTTACACACATACGACGCTGCATTACTACGTCAAACGGGAGACGGACCCTTGTCGTTTAATGTTCCCATGAAGCGCGCGTAAGAATAATACTTTGTTATTAATATGTTCTAGTTGGTATATAGTACTTAAGCGTGCATAGTATTTAGGCAGGTTGTAGCACGGCCTCATGTGCAGGCTAAACGTCTGGTGTAGCTGTCCTGTAGCAATGACTGAACCTGTCAAAGGTTCTCCTCCATGCTTTTCAAAGCTCTTTTTTGATGTACTTAGTATAGCTATTATGACGTGCCGGATCATTGATCCTCGCTTAAGCAATATTGGGTACACTAACTGTCACGTATTTAAGCTTGCGGTGTTCAACGTTAGAGGCAGCAGTGAATGTGGTCACCTCTACAAGATACAAGGTAATTAAACCCTTCGACGCCGCAAGCTGGTCCAAGAAAGCCCACTCATTTACTTTCGAACCGACCAGAGTCCCGGGACTCTCGTCAGTTTCTTTGAGGTTAGGGTAGGGGTAACCAGACGACTCACACCCCTTTCTAGGGCCTAGTACCCCACCAGCGAGGGTCTAGTTCGTCTATATAGTTAGAGGGGCTTCGCTCCCAGCCACCCCACCCACGGCCGATTAGTCAGGGAGAGGCAGGCAGTAATGGTCATCTATTTATTACCTATACTACGAACTACCAGCTAGGCTGCTTCTTCTGCCTTTCACCCTGTACTTCACCACTTTCTCTGACATTCTCTTCCTTACTCGCCCCGCCCTCTTTTCTTAACCCTTTCACCTCAATCCTAATATAAACGCACATAAAGTCTCCCACGGGCCGAGAACGTCGTAGCACCAAGGCTCATCCATCAAAACTCCTTCGAGGGCATCAACCAGCATAGCCCCACCGCCAACAATACGAAGCACGAGCACCTATTCAAAAACGTCCTCCGCAAAACCACTAAACAGCTGCGGCCACTCCGCGAGAAGAGTCCCCAGACATCAACCCGCAGAACTGCTAATCCGGAAGCTGGGAAAATAGAAACCCGCCGGGCCCAACCATCTCGGGGGCAGCGTGTTCGAGCGCTGCAGCGGCTCGACTGGGCCGTATCAAGGCACGACATTTGACCCGAGGCACAGCTACTCTTAGAACTTGGATGGCGGGCGAAACGGGCGTAGTATGTCGCGCATAGCGGGTGCCGGGCCGCGGCGGAGTGTCTGTTTTTAAGTAAGTTCTCGGGCGCATGGGCATGGCCAAACGCGAGTCTTACTCGCGACCTTTACGAGGGGATCATAGCCCCTATTCTACCTTTAGTCCATGGGCAACTAATACCTAGCCTTTCATATAAATTTCATCAGGCATGAATAACATGAGAGGAGTCTTGGAAAGGACGCTTATTGAGACGAAGAAGGAGACTACGTTTAATATACGTCTGGGCCGTGGCTCGCTTCTTATTGCTGTCGTCTGCACGCAACCAGTGCCGACGGGAGTTAATCAATCATCCC
>QJNX01000114.1:0-53704 GCA_004155925.1 Monosporascus sp. MG133 | reverse complement strand
AACATCCCCCCCCCCCCCCGCCCCCCCTTAGGCAACTTCAAGATTCATTTCCCGTCTCCATTATCTAATAACTGACCTATCCATCTATTTACTCATCTCCACAAGTAATAATTAAATATCAGTTCTCGTCAACCCCTGACTAGCAATACCATAAGTTAACGAACGTATTACTTAAAGACCTTCTTTAAAAATCAACGATATAAGTTCCGGAGTTCAAACACCAATTTCTTTGCTTTGAGTAATACCGATTAATACTACTACTCTGAACAGTCTAAATGTCACCGGACGGTCGCATTTAGGCTATACTTATTGTCTCGCAACCATGCTCATTATCTTCAAAGATCGTCCAACACCCTAACTAATCGGCTCCCGGAACCCCGCATCACTTGGCACTCGGGGAATAGGCGGCCAGAGGCCAGATATATATATTCCGTATCTGTAAACGGCGTGCGTATATCCGCCTGCGGCCTGTCCGAAAGCTGTATGGACTTAAATACATGATATGTATCGCAGAACTACCAGGACGGAACTTAGAACTTGAGACCGTAGCCCTGAGCGTAACCGCGCATACAAACAGATTGGGCGAACTCTAAACACTAAAAATCAGAAATGGCGACGACAGTCACCAGCACGCTAGCCCCTACCCCGGCACAATACGCAGAAATGGCCGGCAAGGAGCCGGGTGGGAAGAGGCGAGCACACGACATATCCGCGACGATAAACTACTACAAGGACCCGGGAGACGGCTCCCTTCCCATGCCGGTGAAGGTCTCGGAGTACGTTGTCCCCCCCTGTCCGCCGGCTTGTCCGTCGCAGAAAACGCTAACAGCGCTGCTTTACCCGTAGCGACACGGTCACGAACAAGCGCCCCACAGTGCCTCACCGGGTCTTGGTGCGAGACATCACGGGCGAGGAGGACAAGTACACACTTGACGGACACGCGTTCCAGCTGCACCGGCACGAGAGCAAGCTCAAGGAGCTGGACGAATTCCGCAACAGCGACAAGGTGAAGGCCGAGTACTATCCCGAATCGGCACAGTTGCTCAAAGATGTGTAAGTAGCGCAGTCCGGCATAAAAAGTGGAACTCGCCGGTACTGCCAGTGAGCTGACATTCATGCGCCCTCGGAACAGCACCGGAGCGTCCCGCGTTTTCGTATTCGACCACAGGACCCGGTGCGGCCCGTCGAACTGGCACAGTCTAGGCAAGGGGAACACGGAGTCACGCGGGCCGCTGTTGCGCGCGCACGTGGACCAGTCCTACGACGGGGCCGAGCTGGTGCTGAGGCGATGGTTCCCGGACGAGGCCGACGAGCTCGTCAAGCGGCGGTACCAGATAATCAACGTGAGCCACCCAGCCAAGCCGCCTCCACCGCTGATGAATGGGCTTCAACCGCGGGGTAATCCTTTCGAGGATATGCTAATGCTGACAAATGAAACCAACAGGTTTGGCGACCTATCAAGACCGTCTTCAAAGACCCGCTCGCGGTCGCGGATTCAACCTCGATCCCGGATTCGGACCTCGTCGCCGCGGCAATCATCTACCCGGGCTTCAGGAGCGAGACGTGGACCGTCAGGCCGAACGACGCGCACAGGTGGTACTTCAAGTACAAGCAGCGCCCCGACGAGGTGTTGCTGATTAAGTGCTTCGACTCGAGGGAGACGGTTGCACGCCGTGCGCTCCATTCCGCGTTCGAGGACCCTGATGAGGTGAACAGCGAGTACAGGGAAAGTATCGAGACGCGGGCGTTGTTGTTCTATGACGAGTGAGCTGTAGTGGACTTCGAGCCTCGGAGATTCTTGTTGGCGTAATGGGTAACTACAGCACTGAAAAATAGGGCCTTGAGTACCAGAATAAGCAGGCCAAGGGGCTCGGAAGAAAAAATGCATAAGTTTGGGCGATCACATGCTCTGCCTCGCTTTCACAGCATCTGTTCGTTCCTTTTACCAATGACGACGCAGAATTCGGTGCATGGGCCTGCAATTACATTTTCGAACTGCCTAACACCATTCCGTATTGTCAGGAAGGCCACCGAGTTCATCGAATGCCAAAAAGACCCTTCAGCTCTCGGGTCGATAGCCGGCTCACGCCCTGCGCGCCCTCTTCGCTGAGCGCCGCATTGACCAGGGCCCGCTTCTTCTCCTGCAGCGCCTGAATGCGGTCTTCAACGGTCCCCGCGATCAAGACCCGATGCACCGTCACGGGGCGCGTCTGGCCGATCCTGTGGGCGCGGTCGACGGCCTGGTCCTCCACGAACGGGTTCCAGAATGGCTCGAGGATTATGACCTGCGTCGCTGCCGTGAGGTTCAGGCCCGCGTTGCCTGCCATCAGGCTGACCAGCATGACCTCGATCTCGGGCTTCTCCATGAAGGCCCTTACGGCTCCGTCTCTGTCGCGGGGGTGCATGCTTCCGTCATAGCGCGTGTACCGAAAGCCTTGGTCATGAATAGGGATCTCGAGCAAGTCGAGGAAAGACGTCCATAGGCTGAAGATGAGCGTCTTCTCCTTGGAGTCCTGCTTTTTGATCGACCACAGGAGTTCCATGGTCTTGTCGATCTTTGCGCTTGACACAAACTTCTTCTTAAGGTGTTCCAGGTATTTAGCTTTTGCAGCTGCATTTCGCGATGCTTCTCTTTTCAGGTCACCCAGGGATTTGAAGGCGTTGACTTTGCGCATGCCGCGCTTGCCCCTCTTTGCCTTTTTTCTCGACTGTTCCGGTTCATCATCAATATTCCTCTTGCGTTTATCCCGAGGAGGACCTGCCAGCGACGTCGTGTCACCGTCAGCGTCAGACGAGACTCTGGAATAGTCTTCTTTAGACTTCATTTCGCGAGCCTTCGCCTTGGGTTTGTTTTCAAAGACTCGTCGCCGAATCTCCTCCAAGGACGGGAAAGAATCATCAGAATCATCTGCAAATTCTTCTTCGGTCCCTCCACGATGGTTGGTAGCTTCTGGGTTATCATCTTCGCGTAAGGTCTCAGAAGAGTCGCCGGAGGCTAACCCCTTCACGGGGCTCGTATGCGAGACGGCGCGGCTTTGGTCTCCTTCGTCTTCTATCACTAATTCCTTTGTTTCTTCGCTCTCAGAGTCGTCATACACAACGAAATCCTTCAGATTTCCCCGTTCATCGGCGTCATCCCCAGGCTCGTCCGAATCCTCTTTGTCATGAAAGTCATCATCGGCATCAGGGCTGAGTCCGGAGTCGGAACTGCTGCTGCCATGGGCTTCGACGAAGAAATTATAGCAAAGCACCCGCTCGGGGTGTAAAGTTGAAGTACAGGGATTCTGGGGGCAGGGAGAGTTTGCTACCTCTTCGTGATTAGGGCCTAGGGTCTTGAGCTCCATCATGCTAGTGAAACAGGGGCCGCAAATATGATGGCCACAGGGATAGATAATCAACGGATTCTCCGTCTTCGAATCGCAGAGAGGACATTGGAATTCCCTTTGCATGGTGACCATTTCGATGACTCGATCGTCCAGTTGCAGGGCAAGTTCCACCATTTCCTCGGCAGTAAGTTGCGTCCCATCAGGTATACCATAGTCCTTGATCAGATGGGGATGACAGCATGCTTGGCGCAGGCGGAGCAGCAAAACTAGGATGTAAGCGTAGTTTTTGCCCACCGTGCCAACTTCGAGGTACTTGTTGAATTTTAGCTGCTGCTCACTCTCAAGCGCTTTGTAGAATGCCTGTTGGTCCTCGTCAAAGATTGCCTCGGCCTTTTGCACGGAACTTTCTGGCAATTGGAGGATCTGCTTGCCGTCAAGTGTACTGCTTTTCGTTCGTCGCAGAGTTATGCTCCTGAATAGTGCCTGGAGCTTTATCATAGCAAAACTGCGTTCATCTTCATCCCAAGCCCGAAGAGGCGTTTGGATGTCCTCCTTGAACCGCTCCCAGTTGTTGTAAGGGGGGATTCGTAGAAAGCGGATCAAGGAATATATTTCCGCGGTGTTGTTCATGAATGGTGTACCCGTCATACACAACCTGAACGTCGCTTTCAGCCTGCATACCGCCAGTGAGCGGACAGAGCGACGGTTCTTGATGTTGTGAGCTTCATCTAAAATGATACGGTGAAACATGGCATCGTCACCTAAGAGCATGAGGCCGTTCGTAGACTTTCGCTTAAGCATAGTCTTGTATTCGGAGGCGATTTTCCCGTATGTCGTCAAGACAACGTCGTAGGAGAGGAGGTTCGCCACCGTCATTGAACACTTCACAGGCCCATGGAAGATCAATGTCTTCAGCTTGTGAGCGGGTTTCACCTTTGTCTCAATTTCCCGTTTCCATTGCCTTAGCAAGGCAAGCGGTGCTACAACAAGAGTTGTCTTGCGGGCGCGGTCTCTGGATGGGCGAGCCAGAATGAGCGCGAGGGCTTGAACGGTTTTACCAAGACCCATCGTATCTGGACAGTCGAGGCGCGTCAGTTATGACATAAGATGATACCTTGCTTTTAGGTCAACGCACCTGCAAGAAGTCCCCCCTTTTTATGGCTGTCTTGTTCCTGTTGTATCATCCAAGTCAGGCAGACCCTCTGATGCTCCATCAGCGTACACGACATCGCCCGAGGCGTCTCTTTCCGCTGTTCCGAAGGGATATCAATGTCCGGCAGGGATAGAAGCCTCTGTATATCCTCTTCTTCTTTCACATCTCGCATGTCCCGTACATTGTGCGATCCGACGAAACTGTCCCGGGTATCGGCCCCCTCATCGTCGCTACCGTAGACAGTATTACCATCCTCCTCCTCATCATCACTGTAAAGATCTAACCAATCAGAATGTGTTAAAGGTGGTCTCGGTAGGTTGCGAAACTGGGACAAGAGTGATTCTGGCACAATTGGTGATGCTGGTGGGGATGGACGCTCGGCTTTGAACTCGTGAGGAGGGACATTCGATAGCCGCTCTTCTTTTATGTGCGATCGCGCTCGCGACGAGTTCTCCTTCTTGTAGAGTACCGTCTGGGGTCGCTCTCCAGCATGATGTTGGCTGCTGGTTGCTGGTGCTCTCTTATTGTCATGATTTTCCTTGTGCTCCTCTGGCTCGTCGAAATCGACGAGGTCAACGACGGGTACGTTCTCTAAATCCAAATCGAGCTTCGGGTGTTCCGACTTGAAATGGCGTCGATTTAGAGCATTGGCCGTCGATGAGGATAAAGGCAGCGACATTGTGCCTGCATAAGGGGAGCTGGGAGGTTGTACCGGAATCCGGGGATAAATGGAGCTTGCTGTGTGTTTATGCGGGTTCTGCGGGTAGAACTCTGCACGATAGTGGATAGCTTGGCTAAATAAGCATCTGTTAATGGTGCGTGCGCCACGGGGGAGCCCTGTAACGGAGCATCGGCGATTGCAACGCTGTGACGTCGAAGCTGGATGCGCTGGTGCCCGCTGATTCCCGCACTGTCGATACTCACATTCTTCATTTGGAATTCGCATAGAGTGAATATATCGCTCTATCGGGACCGCCATATGCAAAGATGAGGACCTAGCACTCAGACTTAGAAGTCTGGTTCTTATGATTTATCATTTGAATGCTAAACTCTCCAAATCGTGATCGACGGCTGGGCCATTGGTCTTTCACGATGTTACATGCTACCTACTGCTACTAAGAGCGCCTCAGGTTCAAAGTTGAAAGCAACGCAATCCGCTCCACCGAGCACCCCCGGTGGAATCGGATTGCAGCATATCTTACCGGCCCCTAATTTCAGTGGCTGAAAAAAGCAATTTCTCCAATTAAATAGCTGCGCCATAAACGTAAAAGCGTCGAAAAGGTACTTCGCTTTATTAGTATTTTATATGGGAGGTTATGTACTTTAACGCGTACCGCGTCGCCCTATACCACGTCCGTCCGTGCCGCGTCGGCTCCATTTCCATCCCGCTACAGCCCGTACGCCAGGGCGCCATACTATTTGTATGGACACGCCACAGCCCATTTATTATGGCCATTATGGCCATCGTAACGACTTCATATACATGGATATCCATAATCAACAAGGCCGGGCAAGTGGATAGCAGGCCAAGGTTGCGCAGCATTATGGCCACGCGGTGGGTCAGGTTACATTGCTTTCAACTCTGCTCAGGTTTATGCATACCGAGTATGTCATGGTCGAATACGGAACCGTTTGGCCCATTGTCATTTGTGAGTCTTCCAAAGTACATCCCGCGTGGTACCCTTCTACATATAGCCCCCCTCAGGTTCCCCTTGCTCCAGCCCACCTAGGGGGACTACTCATACAAGTACGGTCACCCGTATGCCGGATCTCGTAGGAGGCCTGGCTATGTCAGCAGCTAAGAATGCGATGCACGGCTTAGGTTTAGGTTATATAATGCCAGCTATGTCTCACCATGTTTCCGAAGGCTGCTATCTCATAATTACCCCTATCTCTTATCGAAAGACCTAAACGGCTGCCATCTAAGGCAGCCGTGTCGTAGAGTTCCCCCTAGGATGCATTCTCCATACTACAATACCCCCTGTGATAAGAATACCATCAGGCGGTTCAGCACAAATAGTAGATGCTTCAGTAACAACCGTCCAAGATGGTCAATCCGCCTACTGGGACCCCTTCGGAACCTCCGACGCCCAATGACAGCCCTCAGGAGCAACAAACTGATCGTGGTACTCAAGCTAGAATCCGGATGGTCAGCGGCCTGATCTCGACAACGTTCAAGAGAGCGAGGAGGCTGCTTACACCGTCCTTGGACTCCAGATAGAGAACGGGAATGCAGTGCAAGCCGTTGGCGAAGTTCACGTTCCGGCAGGTCCCCATCCTGATGGCCGAAGCGACGCAGTCGTGCATCGCGTCGCGCGGCGCCCACCATCCCCACCAGTCGAAGCGGATGTTGATGCCGTCGTGGTACTCGACCTTCTTGGTCCAGCCGTTGATGATGTAGACGCCGAGGTCGGGGTCGGTGGGGGCGCTGCTGTCTGGGGCGTTGTAGTTGCATTGAAAGAAAGGGCGGGACCAGCCGCAGTGGTAGTCGATAGCCTGGTGGATCGTCTCGCACCAGTCGTCCGGGTTCACGCCGGTGCCGGTCAATCTCCTATCAGCACGCTGTTAGTATGCATTCACCATAATTCGGACATGCTGTAAGCGTTGGGAGTGGATTCGGCCGGGGAGAGGTCGTCGCCGCTTACACGTGGTAGCGGAGAACGTTGTTCCGACCATAGTCCTTGAGGTCGCACCACTCGGTACACTCGACCATGGTGGAGGGCATCCACGCCTCTGCGACGTCACATCCGCGCATGTTCTGCACCCGTAGCTCCAAGTCGGCGCGCATCTGGTCGAGGGTAGCGTTGCCGATTGGAGTGGAGCCGGTACTGTTGTACAGGCCGGCGATGCTTGAGACCGAACCTGGCGCAGCCGTTACAGGCTGCAGCACGAAGGCAAAGAACATCAAGAAAGAAATCATGATAAAAGGCGGCGATCTTGATGACAAGCGCAAGAGAAGGTTCTTTTGGGTGGCCTCTGCCAGGGCATGAAAATATGATTCGGTTCAGCTAAGAGCCGATCGTGATGAGGGTGATGGGGCGAGTGAGTGATGCTGGTGCATGTTCGACAGAGCAAGTGCATACTCATATATTTAGATAAGGGAAGGTGTGAATGTAAGAATGGTAGTGTCTGCCTGTAATAAACTCTCTGATATCATCATTCACTCCCTGTATAGAGGACCTAATACCTCGTTTCCTAGAGCGGATAGGTGACTACAATAGGGTTTATCTACAACTATATACTCCTAATGCCGAATTCACGACAGAACAGTAAACGAGCTAGCTCAGTACAAAATGGAATAACGGCGGGTTTCTGTATGCTAAGTATTGTATCCGTTTGTAATACATATAGTTCCCGTAGTATAGCTGCATGTTCCAGGGCACGCAACACGCCGCAATAGTAAGCCGTACGCCCGGCATACCGGGCTGTATTGTTCTGTAATGCCGTTTTGGATGGAGAAGTTATGTTCTGGACGGACAGGTCCATTGTTCATCTCGGTGTGCAGGCGGTTTGGTCTAATTGTTGATGTTTGGTAAAAGCACCCTGTTTATTCAATATCTTCCTGTTTTTAACGCGTACAACCAAGCACTCCTTAGGAAAACGTTCAAGAACAGGGGCTGGAGATTCTCCTGAAATGACTTAAGATACCGGAATGATCCGCCGTGCCTTGCCTGTACCAATAAATGTTTTGATGTGAAGCATCAAGGAAGATGGTGCCAAAGTTGCGTCTTATAACCCCATGGTCTCGACATGTTCTAATCGTTAACCTCCTATTTATTTGTTGAACCGCCAACCAGATCTTCTGCGCTGTCGAGAACCTGAGCGTAGCAACCCTGGCCTATCGCTTCCTGCTGCGGCGGGGCTGCGAGTAGGAGAGGCTCGTTGACTCGAAATCGTAAAATGGCGCCATTTACTGGACCCATACTGCAAGGTTGCTTGATCGTAAACCTTCCAGGTTCTATAAATAGCACACGTCCTATATGGTTGTGCTGATGCGTGCAACGAGCCCGGAGCTAGCCCATTAGAGCCTCTACCTACCTTCGCCACCAACGTACCAACGCTTGACATTAATTGTAGGGTTAGGTTGGACACGGCACATCTCCGTCATGCCCCTTCCCGGCTGGCAGCTGTTATGCGGGCCATTTCAGCGGCAGTAATAGTTCTGAGGGACTTCACATATCCTCTTTCATAGGACGGGGGGTTTACAATGGGACCCTCCGGACTGGCGATCCGTGCTTTGATGGCAAAGCCAGGATGAGCAGGGCGAGAAACCCCGAGACGCGGGTGGTCCAGGATCGGAAATGCGATACGAGTGCTAGCCACCCCTTTAGTCACTTGACCATGTAGCCTGGTCTACTGACTCTTCCGGAATAATTCAGCATATCTCCATAAAACCCAACATGAAATAAGTTCGGCAATTAATACCCTGGGGGTGGCGGATCCCGAACTATTCAGTTCTTGCGTCGCTCAGCCTAGTGCTCCTTCGGGAGAGGGCCATGATGGCACCGTATACCCCAATTCACATGTCCTCCATCCCTCATCAGATCAGATCGCGTGACTGAGAAACCCCCTGTGCTAGATCAGGCCTAGCTAACTGAAAAAACCCCAGCCATACGCCTCGCCCAAGGGTATCTCTGTTGGTACAGAGCCGATATATGCGAACCAGAATACCTCGACGTGCCCTTCCACACTGCTAGCGCTGTCAAGTGAAAGATTTAGGGGGCCGATGTGGAGGAGCTATTAATTAGGCAAGCGAGTTTCAAATCCGGGTTCAAAGTCCGAATTGGCGATTGAGAGGCGGTAGCTGGTTATGCTTCCGTCATCTGGTAGCCGTCTGCATATTGCTGAAATGCTGTGCCTAAAGGTAGTGTTAGTGGGATGCATGTGCAGCCTGTAGGGCTGGCGGTTCAGAATGATGCCACAACGAATGACTGCTGAGTTAGCGAGCTACGGAAACAGTTGACAAGGTCAAACCTATTAATTAAGAGACCTGCCGGAGAGCGCTGTCATAGACACGAACTGGCGAGGATCGGAGTCCGACAGCGCCTATGTAGTCGGGGTTGTCTCCCTGAGAGGAACGTAGCCGGTGTTATCTCTAGCTTTTGCGAAGCTTTTTGTTTCCATCACGGAGTTTCCATCCCGGGGCTTTTTAAAGGTTTATCTCATCCGCTTGCCGGTGGCTTTGCTTCATCACGGTGGCGGTAGATGGACTAGAAGTCGCCGCTACCTTGAGTTCCCGACCTATCCGATAACGGCCAAGAGCGGGTTGTGGTAGCAGTAAGAAGTCTAGACATGTCAGCGCCGCCTTATCAAAACCCGCGGCGGGAGCCAACTCAGTAAGCTACTTCTAAGCACAGTGGACCTCATTTAGACCTTCAATGCTTTACAGATTTCCTAGCGTGGTTTCCGGTGGATCGGCCCGGTAGGCGCCACTGCATCCGCAGCGAGAATCTCCTGATCTAGAAAACGTGAGATCTTCCGGGTGGTCTAAGGATGATGAAGATGCGAGGTACAAGCCAAGCCTTGAGCTCCAGTTGAAATACCCCTCACACAATGTATGGCTCCCTCCTTCTGAAGTGCCT
This sequence comes from Monosporascus sp. MG133, assembly GCA_004155925.1. Taxonomy (NCBI): domain Eukaryota; kingdom Fungi; phylum Ascomycota; class Sordariomycetes; order Xylariales; genus Monosporascus; species Monosporascus sp. MG133. The sequence goes on along the minus strand of QJNX01000114.1, from coordinate 43,643 downwards.
GCCATCTGTCTGTCAGAGTTAGGCTGGTCGTGAGGAAAGGTTGCATAAGGTGCGGGAAGTGTAAATTGTCATGCTCAATTCAGGGCTCTAGGAGCAGTGGCTAGAAAGCTCTATATGTAGTGGGGAGCCTCGGAACAACGTTATATGCGGGTGCCTAGAGTGTCACGGAAAAGGGCCCCCCTATAGAGCCCATTGGAGCTTCAGGGATCATTCGGAGCAACGTTGATCCTTTCCGAAACCCTATATCAGCGGATCACCCACAACTAGTGGGATCACGGTTTCCTAGCTTTGTAGATATACAATTATCACTATATCCTCAAGAGCTGTGCAGCTGCTCCCTAGTAAGTGTGACAGAGGATATTGGGGCTTGATGACTAAGCAAGTTACCCCTATTCTGCGACATGACCAATAAAGAGAGGTAGATGGGCCAGTTCCAACGGTAAGAACTAGAGCGATATCGACTGGACTAGCACTAGCTTAACCGATTACCCGGTATCCTCCTAGATACCACTACACGTAACTGCAACCGTTATCTGGTTTATCTGAATCCAGGCCCATGGTGTCCGAGGAGACTCAGTCAGTCTAGTCGGCGCCTATACCAGAGACCTGATCAAAGGTTATATAGCCGGTCCCGGCTAGCCACTGAGGAAAGTTCTAGTTTTAATATCCGTCATCATTATGAATCAGGATGTCAAGTATCGTCCAACTATATTGCGACGGGCTCTGCAGTGAGATCCTGCAACTTCGGAGGCGGATAACTGGTTTCCTCCCCGCCCATAATGTAACGTTCAACCTTAATAGGGGTTGGGCGTCGGGTTCTGGTACCTCGGTGAGAAGGTGAAGGTTCTTGGTAGCTATATGATTTTCTAACTTTATATCATCTCCCCTCCGCGAACTACACTGAGTTTTGGACGCTACAGTCATCATAGACTGGAACCTATATTGGTAAAACAATATAGATATAACACGCAGTTCGTCTACCATTATTGAACTGTATTACCACATCACCTGCATGAACGACCCGTGCTATATCTTAGCAGGCATGTCCAGTGTCAAACGTCCGTGCCAACCTTAGGATATGCGCACCTATCTCACGGCCAATCCCGAGTGCGTCTCGGTAAAGTTGGAGCGCCAAGGTTTCGCCATCTGAAAGTTTCTTGACCATATATGGAACAAGTAAGTTAATTAATACCCGTAGAGAGAATCCATCCCACCGCGGCTCGACTCTATTCCTATTGACTTTCCTCCACTATAACAATTACAAGCCTAGCAAGCCTCCTAAACGCCTGCCATTGCGGTATATCGACCTTAAGTATTCTACTCCAACACCAACGCGGACCTGCACGACGACGACGACGAGAATACAACAACAAACACAACAACAGTAGTAACATGCTCCTCTCCGCATCTCTAATAACCGGACTCGTCCTCGCGGCCAGGGCAATAGAAGGAGCCACTCAGCTCGACCCGGCGCACAACGCGCCCGTCGAAGACCCCTCTGAGCTGAGCGGCAAGGTGGACGACTGGTGGATGAACCACGCGCAGACGGGGTGCACGCACCGGCGGCTGAACGCGTCCGGGGTGGAGGAGGCGAAGGACATGGCGGCGCGGTGGGGGGCCTCGGGCAAGAAGATACCCTTCGCGAGCTGGCACGTGTGGACGGCGGGCAACGTGAGCATGTGGATCTGCAACTGCAGGAAGGCGATGCTGCCGAGGGCGGCGCAGCCGGTCGTGCTCGGGGAGCTCGAGAGCGTGCTGCAGCTCATCCGCGTCGTCTGCGGCGGGCCCCAGCCCACGAGCGGCTGGGTCTGGGTCCGCGACTGGAAGAAGGCCTTCGCCGTCGACCACGCCGCCCTCTGGGACGGCGCGCACGCCTACGACCGCTGCCCGAAGAACTGCGTGAGGCCCTGGGGTCATTCGGGTGACTAAGGTAGTCGGGGTTCACCCGGTCGGTCGGTCGGTCGGTCGGTCGCTGATATCATTCGTTTGCTGTCCAAGCCGCAACCGTCCCAATCTCGTCCTTCCACCATACTGCCGCAACCAGCGTTCCCAACAGATCAAACAAAGTAAATGCTCGCACCACTTTGATTATCTATTTACTGTCGGCAAATCGTTGTAATTCTTTTCGGGGTGTTTCTCTATGCGTTGTAAACTAGGTTGCTCTTCTCCTTTAGGGGTGGGAGCGGCCACATATAGGCTGTTAACCCCCCTTTATACTTGCAATCCTAGGGCCACCCAATCAAAGCCCTTCTACCCGCCAACATTTACAGTTAATCGGCGCAATGATACGGTACGGCAGGCCACCCACGTTATCAAGGCCCTGGTAACCGAATTTTGTCATTATCTGGCTAGATGCTTCCTTGGCAAACCCTTAAAATATATTTCAGCAGATCTATGGCTTGTTATCAGCGTGCCTCTTAGTCATAATGGCTACACAACCCTCTATGTAGTACCACGGCCTTCGAAATTGTCTAGAGCAAGAAAGAGTATGCTCGGTGGAAATCAAATTCGCTGATGCCGACGCCTAGTCCTTGCAAATGAGTCCCTGCGAAATTATGTACAAGTCAGCGGCCTCGGGGGTGCCAGGAAGAGCTCGAAATATGTAGCCGGCAGCCCCATCACCCCCGTGTTACCATCATCACCTCTTTTTTCCACCGACCTTGAAGGACCCCTCGAAGCCGGCTCTACCCTTGGTCTTCTTGGCGCCGCCCTTCTTCTTGCCCGCCTTGTTCGTCAGCTTTTCTTCCCGTCTCTTCTTGATGTTCTCCTCGCGCTTCTTCTGTTTCTCCTTCATTGCTTTGGCTACGCCGTCGCTCCTCTCCTTCCACTCCTTTGTGCTCTTCTTCTTTAGCTGCTCCTTCCGCTTCACGGCCTTCTTCAACAGCTTCTCATCGTCTTTGATCTTCTCGCCCTCTGCTCTCTTCCTGGCTGTGAGCCAGACCTCTTTGTCTTCGACGTCCTTCCGCTTCTCTTCATCCATCTCCTGGAGGCGCTTCTTTTGGTTTTCTAGCTTCTGCAGGGCTGTCTTTGGGTCAGAGGGACCCTTCTTCTTGCCTTTGTTAAGGACATGTGTGAGGTCATGGGAGAGTTGCGCCCCGTCCCCGAAACCAACGCGACCAAAGGCGAAGTTGGTGTCAGCGTCAATCGCGGGACTAAGGATACCGCCAGGTGAGTTACGAGCGGATGCGAGAGCCTCTTCTCGAAGCCTGTCGGCTTCCGCTTTCTGTTGCCTCCTAACCTCTTTCTTGTGTGCCTTTCTTTCCGCCTCTTTCTGTCGGCGAGCCTCGATCAGCTCCTGACGCGTGCGAATGGGCTTTCCGTCACGGTCAGCTTTCCTTGCGTCCCGAAGAGCCTGGATCTTGGCTGCGAGACGCGCACGGAGGGCTTCAGTATCTTGTGGGATCTTGATGTGTTTAGGCTTTTCGGAGGGGGGGACAGTGGACGAGACAGAGGTGGTCGTGCTGGGGGCCTGGCCGGTAGAGTCGGCCGGCGTTCCGTTGGGGTCAAATACTGGAGATTGTGGCTCTGACGGTGACGCAGAAGCATCCACAGCCTTCTCATCGCTTTCGGCGGTAGTGATACCAGAGACATCCACATCCCGCATGTCGGAGTTTTGAACGGGTTCGGGCTCATTCTTTTCAATGGACTGGTTCGGCTTTGCGCTGCTGTTGGATGCAGGGCCACTGACGGCGCTTTCCGACTTCGTTCGGGCCTCCCTTGTTCCCAGTTTGATCTTGTTTACACCCTTGATAGTCTGCCTTTCGAAAGCGGCCTCTTCTTCCCTCAGCATTTGTCGCTCTGCTTTTCGCTCTTTCCGGGCTTGCTTCTTCTCTTCTTTCCGCCTCTCCTTCTCACTAATCTCCTGGGCTTCAGTGTCGACCGTCTTCTGCTTCTTCGTGGTATCCTTCTGGGCCCTGCTTTTCATGCCTTGACGGGGCTTTTCGGCTTCGACACCTTCGACGTCTGACCAGTCATCTTCGTCTCCGTCTTGCATCTGGTCGCGCTTGCGCTTCTTGCGTGCCTGTTCGTCCATAACCTCCTTGACGCTTCTATTTAATTCGCTGTCGGGATCGAGCTTGTTGCGGCGTGCAGCGGCTGCCTCTGCTTTGGTTTGCTTCTTCCTTTGCCATTGATCCTACCATGGCAACACAATGGTAAGCAAACTATAGGGATAGCGACCGTGGAATTGGACGGGCCGAGACAGATTAAGATGACATACACTGTTGTCCTCCCCATAGTACATCTTGGCTGGTATGAGAGACAATAAGCCATCGAAAGCTTTGGCATGGTCGCGCAGACGTTCCTGTGTCACCCCTCAATGTTAGATCCGACGTCCATGACAACAGCAGCAAACAGCCCAAGGCAAAAGGGCAACAGGCAGTCGGACTGAACAACGGCGGGGGGGGTCGACAGGCTGCAACGAACCTGCAAAGAGGAATCCGCCATGTTTGGTTGAAGCCTTCGAGAAATGCAGAATAGCGCGGGAGGGATAACCGGTATTCAAGGGTAATAATCGCTTTAGGGGCCGCAATTATAAGGGACTTGTCTCGTCTGTATCTGATGTCTGGGTCTGGTTCTGGTGCTGGTGCTGGTCGTGGGGCAGGAGGCTGGAGCGGGATGTCTGGCAAAAAGTTTAAATGTTGTAGGCGGTCGCCATCAGCATTTCACTTGGAATGGGTACGTACCTTGGATCATCTGTGTCATTTGATTGGTGCCGGAAACCAATTTTTTGAATTTTGCAAAGTGCGGAGCCCAAGCAAATCGCCTATCGAGAAATCTTGGCATATCTACTATTCGTATCTTTTCTGCCGCTTCTCTCCTGGTCCGTGCTTGCGGGCGGTGAATCCAACCTGGGATTTACTACGGTCCACCACTCTTAGCGTTAGCGTACCTATTGAAAACTGCTTGGCGCCTAGAGGGTTCATTATCAAGACAAATCATACCTAGGTACTTTAGATTCAAGAAAAGTATGAACTAGTCTCTGTACTGTGCCGCACGGTGTAAATGGGCATTTCCACGTCATGAGATATTGCGTGGACAGTGTGGACATACAGAAAGTCGGTGCATTCAGGGGTCCCAGTGACCGCAGTGAGGGTTCTAGTTCTCATGCTAAAAAAAGTGAACCTGCAGGATATTTGAGGATTCAAATGATGCGAAATGATTCTGAATACTCCGGCGATTAGTAATTACCCTATACTTACAGAGATACATCTGTGTCCTAACTCAGATCTGACGCGGAAAGTGTCCTGGAGTCCTAGGATTGGGCACGCCATAATTCCTTTACCCTGTCGAAATCGATGTTCTTTTAAACACGCCCTGCTCTACGAACTATGGAAATCACGCAGAGATGAATCCTAGATAGCGACTACTCATTTGAAGCCGAGATTGCTTTTCAAATTTTCAAATCGAAAGTCCACCTCTTATTGCCCAATGTGGCGCTTGTGGAATTGGACGTGCCTTCGCCTTGATATATGTGTTGACATAGGGGTGCAAGTATGCTCTGTACTAGGCAGACCCTTTTAAAAGAGCTTAATATTTTTCAGTCTCTCGTGGTGCACAAATGCTTCAAAGTTGCAACATAAAGTAAAATTAAAGACAAATACTGTTATAATGTTATATCAGGCGGAGATACTATGGACACCCCTTTTTAGATCCCAACGACATACCAACGAACGCCTTGGGTATGTATATAAGGGCTTCACCCCGGAATAATTAGGAATAAAACCGTTAATGCTTATCTTCTTACTGCCTATACTGCGAATAACATTTTGTACTTTTTTCCTTTTCTACCCCTTGCTCTATACTGCACCATTTCCCTTAACATAGGATTCCCTCTATCCAGCATAATTCCAAAAGCAGGTTCATCCAGGCTATAAAGTCAATTTTGCCCCTTGATATAACTGGTGTTATCGCGGTTGACCTTGGTATGAATAAGCCGTCGATTCTTAGTTACAGCCGAGCGGCGTACACTTCTCTCTTTTTGAGTTGCTCTGCTACCACAGCGACGATAGTTCATATCACTCTCTGCATACCTACGTTGCCACCCGCCCGGATGCCTGCCTTAACTCTTCAGACAATATCTTCTTATCAACCCCTTGAATGCTGGACTTGTCAGCACTTGGCCGGGCCGTTGGTGATCCCTTCCAATCGGCAAAGACAGACTCGGTACTGCGGTCCATCGCGGGACTGCCGCTTAGTTATTCAGAAGTCATAGTTGGAGCAGTAATACACAGGGAGAAGGTGACCAAACAGAAGTGGAAACACGAGCGGCAACCAACCCCCGGAGGCGCGGAATGGAGCACAACAGTAAAACTATCACCATTCTGAAGGGACTCCCCCCTTACGTCTGAACTGACCATCTTGGGCGGTAGAGCATTCAACGTTTTCGCCAAATGTCCTGCCCCTTAAGTCAGGGACCTCCTTCTGATGGAGTTTCTTGGAGGAGCTTTGTACTGTATCCAGCGCATGGGATCAGCCAGATCTTTAATGAGGCAGTCGTACAGCGCTGTCTAGCAGTTTAACGCTACACGGAAAATGTGAAGATCAAGCCTGCCGATGAGCTTTGCGGGCCCCATCCTTAAGCCCTAAGTGGCGGAGAAGGCTTAGACGATTTGAAAGAAGCTTTCGCAGAACTGCAGGACAGATGCAGACATTTTGATAATGGAATCAGGGTTATAAGGCAGGCTGAAAAGGTACTAGCACAATCATTCACGTAATGCCCGAGTTGCTTTCCATCACTGTACTTGCGCCGTGACGGGAACGACGTCTCCTATTATACCTTAACCACGTCCGAGGACGACTTGTGAAAGCGGACACGTCTTTGCTATGAACCAAGTGATCCCGTCCTGGTTGTCAATTCAAGGCCTGCGAGTAATGGGTAGCCACTAGGACAGGGCTATTTGAGCCAAAAGTGGACGAATTTCTCGTCATTCGGATTTGATCATATACGAAATAACTATCATATATGAAATGAACTCAAAACACGCAACCTAACAGGAAGATTCGTGAAGCCAAGCAGACAACCGGTTTTTATTCATCCTCATTGGACGTTAACGGACTCCAGCATCCTCGGGCAAAGTGGCACCGGCGGCTCGGGCCTACTCTCCAGATGCGCGATGGTGGATTAGATCCGCAGAGGCCACCCGGCCCACCCCTCCAGTAGTGGGTCCGGAGTAATATATTAACAGGGGTATGGCGCTCTTCGCCAAAGCTATATCCGAACAAATGCCACCTCCCCCCTGAGCAGTCAAGGCAAAGAAAGCCGTTCCCAAGCAATTACTCGGGCTATCGCGCCCCTGCAGGAGATATGTCTACTGTCGTAGCGTTTCCCCACAGGAGATCGTCGTTTACCAAGAGGCTCAGTGGGTGTGTGATTCCGGGAGGGCGGGCCGAGACCCTCCGTGACGAATCAGGCAAGGTCCCAATCTGGATATGAACATCATCTCGAATAAATACACGACGGTATCCCGGAATTTTGAACGACGGGGGCTGACTAGCTGAGACTCCCACGATTGAGGTGGCCGCCAGGATGAAGCCTACTTTCTCCAGTCTCTTTTCGCTCGGTCTGCTCGCGTGCGGGGCCGCCGCCAAGCCCCTGCGCTGCCGCAACGACACCACGCCTAAGGGGTTCGTGAAGGCGGAGGGCGGCAAGTTCACTCTCGACGGAGAGGATTTCTACTTCGCCGGAAGCAATGCCTATTACTTCCCCTTCAACAACGTACGGGGCCGCCGCAATCCAATCTTCACCGGATTGTAAACTGACTTTACTCGCTAGAACCAAACTGATGTTGAACTCGGTCTCACTGCTGCCAAGGAGGCCGGTCTTAAAGTCTTCCGCACGTGGGGATTCAATGACAAGAACGTCACTTACATCCCGGACGGACTGCCTCGGTATGGTGGAGAAGGAGCCGGTGACACCGAGATCGTCTTCCAGTGGTTTGCCAATGGCACCTCCACCATCAACCTTGATGCTTTCGACAAGGTCGTAAATGCCGCCACGAAGGTTGGCATTAAGTTACTCGTCGCATTCACCAACAACTGGGCCGACTACGGTGGAATGGACGTCTACACGGTCAACCTGGGCGGAAAATATCACGATGACGTATGTCGCTCTTCTTCTTATACCGAATGGCGCGTTATCATCCATCATGAGCACTAACACGGCCCCTACAGTTCTACCGGCTCCCCCGGATCAAGGAGGCTTACAAGCGCTATGTCAAGGCCGTAGTCACCCGCTACAAGGACTCGCCCGCCATCTTTGCATGGGAGCTGGGCAACGAGCCGCGCTGCGGAGCCGACGGGACCCGCAACCTGCCGCGCAGCACGGACTGCACGCCGGAGCTGCTCAGCGGCTGGGTCGACGAGATGAGCACGTACGTGAAGAGTCTGGACCCGCACCACCTCGTGACGTGGGGCGGCGAGGGCGGCTTCAACCGGCCGGGGTCGGCCGACGGGTTCTACAACGGCCACGACGGCGGCGACTTCGACCACGAGCTGGGCCTGCCGAACGTCGACTTCGGCACCTTCCACTCGTACCCGGACTGGTGGAGCAAGACGGTCGAGTGGACCGGCCAGTGGATCCGCGACCACGCGGCGGCGGGCCGCGAGGCCGGGAAGCCCGTCGTGCACGAGGAGTACGGCTGGATGACCAACGAGGCCCGGAAGCAGTACCTGGGCAGGGTTTCGGACATCACGCGCCTGGAGGCTCTGGGCGGGTGGCAGGAGATCTCCTTGGAGGAGAAGATGCCCGACATGTACTGGCAATTCGGCTACTCCGGCTATTCGTATGGCCGGAACCACGACGATGGCTTCACCATCTTCCTGGATGATGACGAAGCACAGCAGCTCGTATACGAACATGCGGCGGCCGTAAATGAACTTAACGGTTCATAGACGGAGTTCGAATAACAGACTCGGTGTTATGTAGAGATTAATGAAATCAAATATCCCCGCCATGCCAGTTGTATTCCACGTCTGACATCATGAGGTGAATGAGTGTTAGGGATTTAGATAGACTTTAAACTGCGTAGGAAGATCGACTATATGTCACGAAAATGCACAATCGCGACACTCCCGCTACCTACTCTGCTCACATGTTCCCTGGAATGGTCAAGGCGAACCCGCCATCGACGATAACAATCTCACCCCACATATAGTCGTTGGTGGCAAGGAGGAGTATAGCCTGGATTTCGGAGCCTGGTCAGCGAGTCCAACCGCGAAGGAAGGCGAGCAGTCACATACGCTGGCAATATCCCTGGGGCCCCCCATGCGCTGGACTCTTGCACCCATAGAGGAGGCAAATTGATGCCACTCCTCCAGGGAATATGTGCTCACATTATTCTCGTCCGAACCCCCGGTGGTCATCTCGGAGGGGAAATAACCTGATAGTGCATGCGTAAGCATCCGAAGGCCCGGGAGAATGGAGGAGCATCGACCCCCTTACCCAGAGCTAGGCCGTTGACGCGGACGCGGATGCTGTCGTGGCTGAAGTCGAAGGCCATCTGGCGTGTTAGATGATTTGCGGCCGCTTTGCTGGCCTGGAGGCGGTTGGCGTTAGCCGACATTCAATAGAATAAGTACTATCGACCCACGTTGTAAGAGAATTGCCCATTTTGGGTCCTAGACAGTTAGGTCAGCGGCGCTCATGAATTTTGTTGACGGCAGCTTACATTCGCAGTAATCCGCTAACAGAGGTGTTGTTGATGACACTGCCGACTCTCCCAGCCGGACCCTGAGCGGCCTTCGCAAGCAGGGGTAGGAAAGCAGCAGTGACAAAGTAAGGAGAAGCACTGTTCGTCAAGAAAGCTTCTATGGGTCAGTATGATCGCGGGATTTCTCTTGCTGGGGGGTGTTCGCACCTCTCTGCCACCCATCCTCGATGCTCTCAGCGAACATGGCGTTCCCGAAAGCTTCGGGACCTTCTTCTGGCTTAGCAAGTGCGTGTCCAGCCCAGACACCGGCGTTATTGACGAGACTGGAGAACATTATTAGGCCCTGCGCGCCATTTGGCATGTAAGCTGTCTACCAGCCAAGGTACGTACAGGTCCAGGTGTCCCTCCTTCTGGGATATCTCATCCACGACGGCTTTGATGCTGTCCTTCGACGTCACATCCATGACGATTGGTATGATGTTTCCTCCCTGGGAACCCAGCTTATCAGGTGAGCCATGCACACGCGCGCTTGTTTCGATGACATCCTTTCGGCGACCGGTGATGTAGACTTTGGCTCCGTTGGCGGCGAGTGTTTGTGCGATCACTATGGAAGCCGAGTTAGGGGAGTGTATGACGGTATCACGTGTTAGAAGGGCGAAAGACTTACTCAAGCCGGTGCCAGTTCCTCCGCCGGTGACTTCAACCAAGGTCAGCAGCGACATCCCTAAGAGAGGGGGGTAGACGATGTACTAACCGACAGCGACCGAGCCAGTGAGGGAGAACAGCGAAGCCGCCGCAAGAGGGTGAGGGCCAGCCATCATGTAAGGGCCTATAGCTAATGAGAAGCGATAAGCGATATAATACTTGGGCGGGGAAGGTCAGCTGTGAGAGACCGAATGAGTGCAAAGAGGGGGAAAGTTGTGGTACGAAAGTTCGACCAGAAGTGGGCGCCCGGGTAGGTATTTATAGGGACCAGGCTCTGGGGAAGGTGGATAAACCAATAACCAAGGGATATCTCCGCGTGGAAAACGTAAGCGGATAGATCCTTACCACGCCCACACATTATGTGACAACGCACCCAAGGTCACTCGCACTGCTCCTGAATGTTCGAAATTCATCCGTTTCATTCTGACTAAGGAATATTCCGTGGTTAATCCGTGCCAATCATAGTGTCGTTGATATCCCAAATAGGTAAGTACCGCATTTGACATAGCGTGGTCCATAAATCACGGCGCCCGCTGACTGAGCGGTGCGTTACAAGGCCAAAGTATGCGGGATAAGTGACGCTGTCAGAATGCAACCAGGTATAGCTAAATAAGCTCGAACTATTCCACGGTTCGAGCGGCCACCTTTTGGAGTCCAACAGGCGCGTCTAGGATGGTGTCACATTTGCTTTGATTTGGAGGAAGGCTAGTTTTCTATCACCAACTTAAAGAGACAATGTCGTCCATTAACCCTCCGAACGATGCTAGACATCGTCGACAGCTATATTTCCCGTTTTTTTGACGTGATTTCTTCCACCATTCCATTATATATTGGTCATACTCTGTCCCGGGAAGACGGCGTTGCCTTATTGGCGACCTGGCTTGCGGACCGGTGACACCCGGTGAGATGAATCGATCCAGTTAATTGGATGGCTCATCCGCAATACTTGAAGGATACTCAAAAGAAGCACTTTGCCTGATGTACTGGAACTCCATCATATCGCTTTGGTGATCCAGGATCGAACCGTCGGTTGATGTACCCTCCATGTCAGATCGGGAGGCTTTTCTTTTGGCCGTAGTGGGAGCCCGGTACCGTGCTACGACGCTATCCAAGAGTTCCGACACGTCGGCATATTCATGGCCGACTTGGACGCAGTTTGAGCCTTTTTCGAGAAAGAGCGGAAGCCGTGTCTCGTCGAAAAAGGCGGCCCTGTGCTTCTTGTGTGGTCGGAGCCATCTCTTCATGATCATGCACATGTTGTCACCACTTCCATCCAATGTCATCGAATAGTACCAATCGCCTTGCGTTGGTTGACCGAGGGGAAGGATGTCATAACAATTGAAGTAATGGAGATCGTAGTTGTCGCGGTCGGGGCTGAAAAACGGGTCGCAGATGATCTTCAGCTGGTCCAACCCATTGACACCTATCTTTATTCGGGTCGCTTGTCGATCCTGAGCGACTCAAAAGTTAGCGAGGAAAACAAGTGTAACGAAGAGCGGCGACGAAAGGGATGGGGGGGGGCCCGGATGATGGCAGACCTTGCTCATGAGAAACTCCGCGATATTGTCCCACTTTTCTTCCAAACTGGGAGAGTCTCGTGTCCAGCGCCGCAGTCTCTGTATACCAAATGCGGCTCCGCGGTCCATGAATTGTTCAACGGTTAAAGGGTTACTGACTGCGTAGGCAGCTCCTTGCGCAACTTTTACCGTGTATTCGTCCGCCTCCAGGTCTTCTTCCCAGACTGGTGGATCAATGTGATACTTTTCCTCGCAGAGCTCTATGAGCCGAGCTCGGAGACCTCTATGTCGGGCTGTCCCCCCAGTTACAACCACGTGAGGTTCCTTTTCACCCATCGCTGCGAGATGTTGAAGTTGTTCTTCAACCTTCTCCAATGGTCTCTTCAATGCCTCATTGAAACATGAAGTGACTATTTCAGCACCAAGGGTAATTGTCAGTAGTTTGCCGTCGAGTCCCTCGGCTTCGAACCGGAAGCCTTTGGATTCTTCCAGGGCCTGGCGCCCCTTCTCACGATCAAAGTCGTCGCGAAGGCGCTGTTTGTGCTTATTCGACATTGCCCCAGGCCTCCCCTGAATTAAATTCTGAGTCAGTGGTTAAACGGCTCAGGTGATAGAGGTGAGACGGAAAGAGAATACAGCGTGAACTGCGTCAAGCCACTTTGCGTATGGTTGCCCTCTTCGGACTCTTAAACAGACCATGAGAAGCCAAAACAATATATACTCACCTGGTGTATCTCAACGAACTCAATAGCTTTCTGTAGAACATTGTACTCCCATAGTTCGCTACCTCCGCCAGCACCTATGAGATGGATGTTGGGATTAGCCAGCAGGTAGTAGGACGGGTTAAACCTAATAGGATCTTACCAACAGGATCTGCCATCAGATAAAAGGTTGGCTCGTTATCTGCATCATATCCGACATGGTAAATGCAAGAGTTCTGTCAATAGGGATTAGGACGATTGTTGCAAGAAAAACGTGGGGCCTTACACCTACCATGTTATGACCCCCGAAATCGAGGAACAAAAACACCTCAGACCCGGTCCTGTTTGGATGTAGTATCAAGATGTCGAGATAGTTGCTGCATATGAAGTGTGCTAGTGCCTGGGTTTCCGTAACGAAGAAAATTTCTATCGCGGAGGTGTTCACAATCCTGGCAGCCCTGGCAATGACATGTTTGTATACATCCGTGAATTCGAGTGTCCACTGAGCCGGGATAGAAAGTGCAATCTTTGTGATAAGCACGCGTCTGGTTTTGCACACGTCCTTGACGCGCCCAAAGAATCTCGAGAATAATTGCTCGAGACCTTGCTGTAACCTCTTCCGCAAAACCGGGTCATGCCTCCGATTGCGGAATTTATCCAGGAGCTGGTATTGATCGAGGAGTTCGTCAGATCCGTTGGCAAGGATGTAGAACGCGTACTTTAAAGAGACTGACTCTCGCTCCGGATCTGGGTCGTCACCCAAATATACCTTTCCGCTCTTGCCGAATGGGTAGGCAGCGACCGAGAAGTCACCTACTGTGAGTCGATTGCTGCGAGCCCCGGTTTGGCTATTCTGGACGGGGATGACCTTGCTGGTCCGTGGACAAACCTGGAAGATATCGAGTCAACTATCGAACACCTGACAGCTTGGTACGTAGTATGTGGATATGCAGGTTTAAAAGCGAGTAGCCTTGGGAAACAAAACTACAAAGTGGATTCTGTGCGTTAGGGGGTAGCTGTGAAATATAGAAACTCTTACTATGCGACCTCTTAGGCTGGTGCTGCCTAAATCAATCCCAAGAGCTCTGCGTGGACTGGTTAGCATATTGGCCTCTTGTTAAGAGTCGATGACTAGAATTCCTAGCCTTCCTAGGCTTCTTACCCTTCTTCCAAGGGCAGTTGCCGCGGCATAGCTGAAATATACTTTAGGTCAAATTCGGGGAGTGTCTTGGAGCGCGATACACTATATTGTGTCGTTGATGAAACCCACAGTCAGAAGCTTGCTTCAAGATCCATTGAAGGGAGTCTGAATGAAAAAGATGAGGCTTTTATAAGAACATGCCGCTTAACCCAAGAATGCACAATGCGGTAAGCAGTCAGGGCAGCGACACTTCTCTGATGCTTCAACACACAACCTATGGCGAGTTTCTATACATGCTTAACATGTAGACTTTCGTATCCTCCATTGCTGAGACTGTATGGTAGCACTGCAAAGTACTTGCAGTTCCATGTACTTATTCACAGAGGAGCGAACACAGGTTGGTGGGATCTAGAAGGGGGGTGCCGGGAGTAACGAACCAACCATAAACCCTGTCTCGCGCTTTGATGTTGGACCCTGGATTACTGAAAATGGCCTCAAAAGGAACAAACAAGGCGTAGCGACCAATAAACCAAGAGTCCAAGACATTGCCAATTAGAATCTGCAAGGGGATGGTATTCTGGCTGCTGCAAAATAAAAGACGAGGTTGGGGAAGGGTCAACTCATCGTGCATTTGACGGGAAAGGAGGATCAAAAACACAGCTGTCCTCGGTAATTAGTCTTTCTTTCCATTTCCCCTTGTACGACTGTTCAGAATCTGCAATGGCGAATAAACCAGCTACAGAGGCCGTCCCGCACCCATCAGCGGAGGGCTTGGCATATGAGCGAGGGGCAGCAAAGCTGGGCGCAATTGTACAAGTCTGGACAGAAGAAACGGACCGCCTCCTGCGAAGTACTATCGATTCCATCGAAAAGCACTTCACCCGCCATGGAGAACTCTCCCGAGAACGAGCTGAAATCATCGAGGAGATGGCTTCGAAGTTCCCCGGAATGGCAATGGCACTTGAGAAAGAACCCAGCTACGAACTCAGACGCTCTGACAATAACCTAGTGGCCGATCGTGGTATCATGTTTTCATATAAGTTACTTGGAGAAGGTCATAGGCCTTCTCCACCGTCCAACATTCTGCGACAGGTACGTGCTCCCTCTGAAAGATCATACCGTACCGTGAAGTCCATAAGCCCTTATCCTGGTACCTAACCTGAGTCTGACGAAGCCCCAGGGCACACATGTCTCAGGGAAGAGCAATAAAAGGAAGGCCGCAAGAGATGCCGTAATCGCTCCCCGAACCATCCCGTACCGGACACCTAGAATCACACGTACCTCGACGGTCGACTCTCAGCGAACGTCCCCAGATGTTCTCTCCACCATGGCATCGGCGCCGATCCCGTCTCCGGACCTGATGAAATTCACCCTCCAAGACCCTATAAAAACACCCGTGGTAAAAAGTGATCACTACTGGGTCTTTGAGTATCGCACTCGTGTCAACCGCCGCTGGTATAACGCATTTTATACCATGAGATGCCCTAGCGCATGCGATCGGCCAGTCTTCTCAAAACATCCATTACGACAGAACAGGGCAGAGATACACTTCAAAGAGTGCGGACAGCCTTTTAAGGATGAGAGAGATAGTGAGTATCTTTAAAAGTTACAATTTAATACCTTCTTCAATCACACCGACGCAGCGAACAAACACGACATACCTTCTACAACCCCCGCCAGTGACTGTAACCTCTAAAGCATGCCGTGACTCCTCGCCACTCTTTCATTTAACAGATCGAACAACTACTAAATCAGGATGTTACAGTGGTGCGCCGATATGGTCGACTAGGTGAGAAGTGTCGATTATCAACACCGTACACGAAGAACAACTAACCCTCTCTCATAATTAGTGGTGGCGGATCGGAAGAGCAGGGCGGTATCTCGAAATTGGGTTAGGAGCCATAACAGCAAACTCTTAGCTCAAAACGAGCAAGACCTCGAGGAGGAGAATATTGACTGATGGGGAAGTACTCTCACTCCAAGCAGAATATCGGGATTCGGTTCAGCAATGAAATGGCAATATGAAACCCTTTGCTGGACGAGTGGAGATGACTTTCCGGTTGACTAGGATGTGGCACGCCTATGACGGGCTTTTTACTAAGCAGCAATCCTTTCATCTCTGGCGGTGTTGGAGTATTTAGACTAGCAAGCCCACAGAGATTATAGTTTACATCCCGTTTTAGCGCAACGCAGATCGCTTTTGCTTAATCTTGCTTAGCTCCAGAAGTTCAATCATGGTTGAAAGCAACGGCAATCCACGCCACCAAGTACCCGGTGGAATGGGGTTGTATATGATCCACTGGGCCCACCCCCAGCTATGTTTCAACATGTCGAATTGTTAATCGACTGCAGCTAAGCGCTTTTTGACAGCCTCACTGGCGATCATCAAGTGCCGGCGAAAATCGCCCGTACCAAACCACCAGGGTAATACTTCATTTTTTAACATCTGGCTATTCACCTACTTTACGTATATATTCAGCTATTTACTGCAACCGTTAGGGTGAGGCCCCGGGGGGTTTGGAGAGCCGGCGAGCGGCCCCCCATTATGGTGTATGGCCTTGATAATTAGAGTGGTGTTGATGGTGATAGAGATGATATTGGTAGTGATGTTATGGCGGTTGTACCGGCCCTGTGCCGTCCGTGCACCTAACTAACTTAGTTTGTATGGGGAAATAAGAATTCATGGGGGAGGGGGGTGTGGGTTGCTAAAGAGCGCTTTGTTCTGGTCGATCAACGATTTTTGATACGGTGAACGTACAGTAGCGGAGGCACTAAGTACCCCCACACCGATGTCGATATCAGCCATGCCTTTTTAAATGGGACGCCACATATACACTAGTGTCCACAAAGTTGGTGATCACGATAGCTTCGTTTGTAGCGGATTTATGAGACCCTTACATCACACACTGAAGTATGTGCAACTGAAGAAGATAGATTATCAGGTTGAACTTCAAGAGGTCCTAGCTAAAGAGAGAGGTTAATGATGCTTCCTTAAATACACATAAAAACAGCTGTAACTGAGAAAAAGCTTCACCGGAAATGCTGAATGCAATCTCCACTAGTAGCTGACCTAATTAAGCCATGGCTCAGCCATTTGACCTAGCCCTGAGCTAGGTCTGACATGATCGCCACGACAGAAGTTTGCCGCGGCTAACGTTGCCGAGGACGTGGTCCACGACTGGTGGGCGCCACGGTGGAAGTGGTGGCGCTGCATTCCAACCTGAGTTAGATAGACCTCCCCAGCTTACGAAGCTAAGGTACGTGTACTAAAGGGGAAAGACCGAGCACTCACGTAGTGAGAAGTCTAGAAGGTGTGAAAGCTTCTAGAAAAACGCTAGCCCCTTGGCGCTCGATAAGGGAAGAAGAGCCTGCCACCAACTTCACTTTACTGTCAACGTAAGGAATACTGTCAAGTAGGGACAAGGGAGTCACGAACGATGGCATTACATCACGCAGCTTTGATCGATGCCGGAGCCCCTCTGCATATCATATTACTGGCCCGACCGTATAAACATACTACTTATCGGGGACAGCGTAAATGAGTGGATTTTCAGCGTAGCGGTTCCGGCGTTATGGAACTTTAGTACGAGTTTTGTGCATGATGGATTGTCTAAGGACCAGGAGGTCTCCCACGCGATATAGGTGTAGCTGAGTGGATTATACACCTACCTCGGTAGCCTAAGTATCTACTGTTGGAATAGGAGTTGGAATAGGGGTTGGAATAGGGACTGGAATAGGGGTTGGGATAGGGATTGGGATAGGTGTTGGGATAGGGGTTAGAATATGGTAAGACGGCCCACACCTTGTGCATATAGGTGTGTAGTCCCGAGGCATTAAGGCTGGTCTCTCAGTATGGAATCTGACGAGTGTTTAACCTCCCCTTGACATCTGCATAAAGTAAGGTGACGCATGCAGCAGTGCTCAGTTGCAAGTTAACCTCCGCTGACAGCGATAAATGTATGAGCCTTCCTGGCCTCCACCTATGTTGTCTTCAACATTACGCGCCGCATCGTTCATCCCTCCTGTACTAGGCGGATAGGATATTTGATATACGGACCTGCTATCCAAGGGTTCCTCAAATGAACGCATATGTATATAACAGATTCGCTGGAAGTATTCTTTGATACGTATATAATAGAATAGCTTCGGATGGGCTGCTCTTGGGCATGGCGGTGTGGCATACAGGCATACGTATGCAGATAAGCTTGGCAGTTCTGACACCCGAGAAGCTTGAATGGTCCTGCCATCCACTTGGCATTCCAAGGTAGGGAAAAGATTTTTTTTTGGTTTCGCGGTTCGATCATCACAGGCTCGGTGCACGCATATCACCAGACTGGGCATGGCTGACTTGAGGCTAGACTTCAAAATGAGGCAGTTAGAAGATTAAAGCTTTCCGGAATGAAGCGAACTGCTCCGTAATGAGAAGTTTCCGATTGCGAAATAATGATAGATCTCTATGCATATACGTCTATAGTGTGCTGTCATATCATCCGGATGATGCCGTTATTCATCAGTATATATCGTAGTACCCTTCGCAACAGGGTATTTCTACTTGCTCAATGTTGTATTTTCACCGACGAAGTAGTGGTTACCGTCACTGCTTTTTCTCCTTTCATACCTTGCCATTAATCTGCGCAGCATTGCCGCCCGCTTTTGAACTCCCGTTCTCGTCCGTATTCTCCATCTGTTTCGCAAACTCTTCGAGTTTCGCCTTCATACTACCCGCGTGGTCATGCGACGAGGCCCCTCCTAGGATCCGGACAGTGAAATCTTCGTTGCTCGGCTGCTGAAATAGGTATTCGAGGCGGTGCTCTCTCAGGGGTGCTTCATCTTCGTGTTGTGGTCGCGCGGTGCTTATGTAGTGGTTAGTGACACCAATGCACTGTGATGGAATCGAGTCGACGACATACGGAGTCTGTGCAGAGCTACCAGGACCTGTTGCAAGAGAGGATATTTGATTTGCCATCCCTGCTAGAGTTGCTCGCAAGTAAGCAGTGTAGAAGCTTGGAGATCTAAGTAGTATATTGTAGAACCAAGCTGGCCTAAGAGTGAACATGGGCTATATCGTACCCTGATAGGGGTAATGCTTTGAAACCTGACGTAGCTAAGTGGTTTCCAAGATCTCAATGTGATGGGGCAAGAGGGCTAGCTCCATATCGCAATAGACCTTGCGAGGAAAGCTCAAGTTATATAGCATACGATCGAATGGGTTAATTGTAAAAATGTTCCTGAAATTCCTTTTCATAGGACGCACTGGCCTCTCGCCATGACAACCTCAGTGATGATGTGAATATCGAGCCACGTTGCCGCCAAGGTTCAGGTGTCGTTGTAGAGATAGAGCATGGGGCGGACATGCCGGCATCCATCCCATTTTGCTTTTAGCACCCTTAATAAGTCTTAGTTCTTGACCACCTGCCATTCTAGGACCATGTACCCGGATTCACAACGGAGCAGGGAATAGCTTGACTTCGGGCCGATATACTTACACAGATAGGCCCTGTAATTCATACGAGAGGATAAAGATGTGGCTGGAAGCTCTGACAAGAATTCTTGGAAAGCAAGCTCCAGCAACATGCTTCTCAACTCCATTCGCTGAGGCCCCTGGCACCTTTATGAACAGCAGTAGACAGAGTGACTGAGCAGGGTAACGGAGACCAGTCCGAATACACAAGTACGGCATTATGAGTACGTCGTAGTTCCAACCTAAAGTGGTATTGTTCAACATAATGTAAGGGAGCTTGGCCCGGTGCTAGGAGTCATATGCCCTAAAACACTTTTATCTCTAGGTGCATGGAAGACCTAGGAGCACCATACCATAGTAACACACCTATCCCCAAGGCGAGATTATGTATGGCGGTATCCAAGAATCAGGGATCGTCCCCCAAACCCAGGGATCCGGACCAGAAATTTACGCCCGCAACGGTCTGGGGTCCCAACGGAGCATGGCAGCCTTACATTCCGGGCGGGGTTTCGTAGAGGGTTCTGGAATTGGCACAACATTACCAAGGGCATGGTTCAGAATTCAGGAGCAACTTTGCTTATTCCCCCTGCGAGTAAGTGACCAGTCGGTTATATTGGCCAACATATGCGGTTATTACTCCGCTGCATAGGCCCCGCTTTTCCTGCTTAAAAGTACCATGCTTCCGGGAGGACGCGTGCCGCCGCGTGTCCCGGTATATAATGTCTAGTAGCTAGAACTAGTAGCATCTTACTAAGACTATCAAAAATGTCGGTATTTTCCCATGAAGACCAATCAGACCGGGTACAATATCATGCATATACGGCTGATTTTTCGCGTGGCTAGTGCATTCCCATTGGTGGCGCGATTTCGGGTTCACGCATTATGTTACCTTGAAAAAAATGGAGGCAGCACATCGGCGCTTGTGAGGCTTGCTTCACATTGGGTGAAATACGTCTGGTTAATTAAAACAGCTGCAACGGTATAAGGAGAGTAGTAGTAGAGCTACGTTGCGTCCGATTATTATCGGACTCGATTGCGTGTGTTTACCTAGTTCAGATCGTTTGCTGACGTCGGTAACCAGAAACACCTGCAGCAACTGTGAGACGAGAAGGTGACACGAATCTGGCAAGATCTTCGCCGATCGCGCCTAAGAGTGTATATAGTACCTCAATATCTGATGGAGTGGGGGCTGGTAGAAGGTGGCGGTGTGTGCCTGGGTAGAGCCTCATCGAGCATGAAGCGTTGGTATCTCCCCAAGGTGCTGTTTTGGGATTGTATCCACTAGAACTTACTTCCCGGATGCGTTGACAATCGGTATGTTCCATGATGTTCCAGAACAAATGGAGAGAAGTTGCTAAAATAGGGGCTACTGACGCCCCCCATGCCACTTATGCATATATAGACTCGGAGTCACCCGAGCCTCTAGGCTTGATACTCACTATAAACGAGTATTCAACGTATCTTTTGTTAGAGGTTTCATGCCCAGCAGATGTTTTCCGGCCGCCCAGCCTGCGGCCAAGCACCCGTCTTTTTGCAATTTGCTAGCGCGAATGATCTATTCGCTCGTCTAGCTATCGATGTCAGCTAGAACTTTCGTCAGTTGAACTTCTCGCTGACAATATGCTTTGCGTACATTAAGATTGTACGAAGACGGTGTTGAGGTTGGGTCGAGTTATCGACGACAGAGGACGTAGAAGGCTCCGGAGCATTTGTCAGACCTAGTTGGAGGCTAGGTCAGTTAGCTGAGCCGTGGCTGAGTTAGGTCAGCTACTAGTGGAGATTGCTTTTCGCATCTCCGTACAGCTTTCTCTCTGCAGTTGTTTTTATGCACTTAAGGAGGCTTCACTACCCTCTCTTCCTATCGAGGACCTTCTAGAGATCAACCTGATAATATCCTTTTCTTCAGCCGTATATGGTTCAGTGTGTGGTGTCAGGGCCTCATAGCATTGAGGCGGGTAAAGGGTAGGGCGTGTTAGGAAGGCCCAATCATAAAGAAACCCGAGAGGCTCAATAAAAATTCCGCTGAGACGTTTACCATACATTTATTACATTGCATTACGAGCTGAGCCGCCTGTAAAGCCGTATATACAACGCTACGTATGCTTTTACAGCCAGCTGGCGTGAAATATATGCAAGCAGCAGGACGAAGAAGCCCAGTTATGGAAGTCCCTTTGACACTAAAGGTAAACTTGCAAGCACGTCAGCCCTTCGTAATAACTTTAGGTCCCATGTCCATAACCTCCCGTCTTAGTCCCGCTACAATGCCTGTCCCTCTCCCGAGATTTTCTATTTACCGGCTCCTGTGCTGTATTTCATGTCAAACCAGGAATTCCGGAAGGCCTTCCTATTTGTTTCCGGACTTTGCCGTTAGACGATCGTCTCTACTGAAGACCAAACGCTTACGCCCTTTGCCGAAGCGCAAAGAAGTACTCCCCTGATATAAACGCTATACCGTTCTATACGCACGTACCCAGAAACACGGGCATGCACTCAAACCCGAAATAAGGTTAAGAACTAAGCCCACTACTCCACAGGCAGGGGACTGCTAGACATTGGAAAGTCGCCAAGACGTGAACAGAAAGGCCACAAGTCAAGATATGAAATCGAATCTTTCCCAAGGCACACCGCACACCAGTGTGTCCTAGCCTAATTCCAACTGGGACATCGGCAATCACGCCGACGCTCTTACACCGAATAAAGAACCACACACGTGGCATCCGCCTTATTTCCTCCTATGTAGCCCGGCTCCCGGCCCTAAAGAGGGTCGCCGGCTATACATTCCTGAAACAGCCATCATTGAGTGGGGACCAAGGCTGTCCTTGCCCGACCTGCTCGTCTTCTAACGTTATGTGCCGAGTCTAGGGTTTGCACTAACCACCCACCCACGTTACCCACGAGTACCCACGGATGATATTTTCAATCACAAGAAAGTAATAACGTCGGCAGGTAATAGCGGATTACTTATATAATAATTATTTATAGGTTACCGGAGGTATTAAGCCTTTTTAACGTATTAATTTACGATGTGAGTAGTAAGTGAGTAACCACGGGTACCCATTTACAAACCCTAGCCGAGTCTCGTCTCGCTCAGACACCGTGAGGCTCACCTACTCCCATTTCGAATCAGAGTGTCCTAGCCCCAATTAGCTTCCGAATCACACACCTTTTTTGCAACGAAACGTTCAACTTCGAATATACGCTTTAAAGCGATATACTTAACAACCAGAAAGCTCCTAATAAAGGTGTACTCGGCATCGAAACGTAGCCCTCGTCGGGGGCTACATAATGATATATAGCTGCAAATTGGTGACCTTTCCGTTGTTAAGATATGTAGTTTTGAAACCAGATATAGTCAAACTGAACGGTTGTGTTGCAAAAAAAAGTGTGTGATTCAGAAGCTAAGTGGGGCCAGGACACTCTAATTCGAAACGACAATAACACTAAAAACATCCATCCATCGTACTCTAGTTATAAGCCCGGTATCACAACCATCCAGCGCCATCCATTCTAACCGCAGCCTAAGCGGCGTTGCATCCTAGACAGAGATCCACACAAACCAACCGGCTTCCAACAGGGGGGATCTGATCGACTTTTTGACCCGCCCCGCCAGCCCAACTGTCCTGGTGTCCGTCTAATCCCCGCTTCCGCTCCCACAGCCCTCCAATTCTCGCTTCCGCTCCCACAGGCCCAGCCGGGAGCAGCATCTTATTATCATGTACCAAACCAACCAAGCGCGCAGTCCACTCGGACCCATCCGCGTAAAACCCCCTACCTACTTAAAGTACTTCTTACTCGGGCTAATGATGCGGGGTCATGGGTGCATGCATGGAAAAGCCTTAAAATATGGCGTTGATATCCAGATCGAGTGCCTCCAGGTCCCCCAGGTCTTTAGGATAGCTCTCCATCCAGGTTTCTGCACCACTCATTTACCCCTAGGCAACTCCGCTGCATTGCAATACGTACCTGACCTCTTTCTTACCCGGCCTAAGGTAGACATGGGCGAAGCACCCTAAGCTAGACAGTTAGACATCAGCCCACCTCGTCTACCTGATTATCATCCATCTACCTATCTATCTCTAGGCGAACCTGTTGAAATGAGGGTCAAGGTCTTGCTAATAAGTACAGTGACATGTCTCCTCGTCAGTGTTGTGTATATATAGGGCTCTCTGCCACCTAGGTAAACAGCTAGACTTACCTAATCACACGCTCATTATCCTGTCTATTTTAGCAGAACCTTCCCTCCCCAGCTAACTACGATCTCGGATATACCATATCGGGGACGTTCGCCTCCTCGCGGCCGGGATGCAGCGCTTGCGCTCCTACTCCGAGTTCTTCAGCCCGTCCGTAGCCATCTAATCATCCGGGGGACCCCCCAAGTTAGTCGGCTGCACCTTCTAAGCTTGAGAGGATTATACCACCTATTTCTAGGTCGGACATCTCCGCGACGTGACCAC
Organism: Monosporascus sp. MG133; assembly: GCA_004155925.1. Taxonomy (NCBI): domain Eukaryota; kingdom Fungi; phylum Ascomycota; class Sordariomycetes; order Xylariales; genus Monosporascus; species Monosporascus sp. MG133. Next base: position 20,014 of record QJNX01000114.1, on the reverse strand, counting down.
CGAGTCTTGGTTAACTCGTTTCTTATCGAGATACCCCCTTGTCCCTGCATCCAGGGTCCTTGACAGTTCATGTCAACTATTTTAATCCCCGTCATTTCTCCTGGATTACCTAATTACTCCTAGGGAACCCCCGGTTCTCGAATTCGGGCGGCGGCGTTCCCGCGGGGGGGAGGGTCAAACACTCCCCCCATCCCGGCTCAACAACCCCCCAAGGTCCCACGGTACCTAATCAATGATCCACGCCCGTGAGATCACGCTGATGCGCGGATACGAGATCTAGTAGTGTCCCGCCATCGTGTGGGGCCTCACATTTCTCGGCACTCAGGTTCTGACAGCGGAGACGGCAGCCGGTCGCATCACGTATTTGCTATTGATTAACTAATTAACCCCCCGCCGATTCACGGGTCGATGGCTCCCCCCTGTCCCTCTATGTTGCAGGGCTCGTAGGTTCGCCCAAGCCGCTATGCCTAAGCTACTTGCGCTTCATAGCTGACACCCCCAACCAGACGTGCGGGCGGCGACGGGCATTTGACACAGCCAGCTGGTCCTTGTGGATTTGCACCAACTGAGCGTGCCCCCGGAGGCTTTGATTTTGTTAAATGTTAATTACAGTATAATATACTCAAGTCTATTGACGGTGTGAAAGAGGGACACATTAATTCAGCGTCGAGGCTTAAATGGCCTATGATATCGTCCTGGTCATAGCCCCCTTATTTACAGAAGTGATGGAAATTAATAGGCCGATGCATTAGTTACCTTGTAAACGGCACTACCAGCATCATCGGAGCTATGAACAATCTCTTGCAATGAAGCTCTATTCCTTATCTTTGAAGTTTATTATTAGATGCAGCCGCTGCTCGGGAGCTATCAGATAGCAGGCCTGCTTACTCCCTGCCGCCCCCGCAAAGTCTCGGCGTCTCCCTGATAGATGCCATGCTTTAGGATGGGTTCTTCTAAAATTCTATTCACTGTTTCGAAATTTCATGGATTGCCTGTTCCCCTGGCCTTACGACCCAAACCTTTACTCCGGGACGTGGTCCTCTAGTCCCGCAACCGCGGCAAGGTTAACCTGGCTCAACTGCTCGCCCGCCTCACCACTCAGGCCGACGCCGGCTAGAAGACCAGCGACCTCGACCACGTCCTCTGGCTCTAAGAGGTGCCACTTGGCAAGAGTAAGCTTATTACACGAGCCGACAGTCACGGTGAAGATATGGTCGCGCTTGACCTGTTCTCCGCTGAGGTTGTTCAGGGCGCGGAACATGTCCTCGTCGGTGAAGTCGTCGCCCAGGCAGAGGACGAACTCGAGCTTGTTGTCTCTGGCCTTATCGTCCTGTGAGGGCTTGGATTTATCGGCTCCGGTGGTGTTGGAGTCGGGGTTGTCGGAGCTGCTATACTCGTTGACCAGCCGCTTGGCGATCTCTCCCTTGTTGATGAAGGTGGGGCGCACCTCGAGGTTGGCCTTGCCCTTCATCACGTCGACGTCCCACTTCTTGGTTACCGACGACTCGATCCGCTTGTGCGCCTTTTCCGACTCTTTGAGGCCAGCTTCCTGGTCCTCTGCCTGACGGTAATGCCACGTCACCGAGCAGCGCTTACGTTCGATGAAAGAACCTATGATGCCAGTTAGTTCTAAATTATGTCTACAGAGCTGAACACCGTAACGAGCCGAAGAATGCGCACCTGGTATTTTATCCGTAGACTCCTGGAAGATCCTGATAACCTCCTGCTGCCAGCTCATATCCAATTTCTCCGCCAGGTTCACCCAGTCGCTCTCACCCGGGAGTCTGATGAAGCTTCCGTGTTCGGCGCTGAAGCCGAGTTCGGGGATGTGGCCGAGATGCTGCTGCAGGAAATCCTGATCTCTACCGGAGATGATCCAAACAGCATTGCGCTTGTCCGAGGCAAGCGCCTTCAGCGTCTGGATGACGCGCTCAGACGGGATCGCGGCAGATGGCTCCCTAACAATCGGCGTGAGTGTTCCGTCGTAATCAAACATGAAAAGCCGCTTGTTAGCGGTACGGTACTGGCCGAGCAGGAGGGTACGGTCTAATAGAGGGGTCACATTGTTGTCCTTGGTCGAGGCTAGCGTACCGACGAGCTTGCGGAGGAACTTGGTGATCCAACTCTGGAAGTTTTGCGTGGTGACATGTTGGTAAAGATTCTCCTGCATGGACGTGCGCATCTCTTCAGGCATGGTGAGTGCGATGTTGATCTGGTGCGCCACATCCGTCAGATCCCACGGATTGATATGGATTGCGTCCCGTAGGCTCCCCGCAGTTCCGCTGAACTCGGACAAGATGAGGGGACCGGCATTTTCTCGCTGGCACACGACATATTCAAGACTCGTCGTGTTCATCCCATCCCGAACCGAAGTAATCAACCCAATGTCTGCTGCTCTCAGGAGCGCAAAATACTCGTCGGGAGCCAAGTATTGAGGGAAATGCTGCACTGGCACTGATTCCAAGCTACCGTGGGCGCCGTTGATTTTCGTGACCAGCTCGTTGACCCGGCTAGCAACCTTGCTCTTCGGGTCCTCCTTTCCTTCTTCGATGCTTGTAGGCGATGTGACCTGGATAAGAACCACCTTCTCTCTCCATTCAGGGTACAGTTCCAGGAATCTCTCGAAGGCCATCAGTTTCTGAGCGACGCCACGGACACTATCCAACCGATCACGACCGACGATGACCTTCTTTCCCTTATACAACTCTTTCAACGCCTCGTACTTTTTTGTGACATCTGGCGACCACGCCAATCGCCCCACCTTACCCGCATTGATTCCTATGGGGAAGACGCCAACCTCGACGCGCACTCCATAGGCATCAACTCCGGTAGCGTCAGATGGGAAGTCCAGGACTCTTGTACAGCAGCTTGCAAAGTGACGCGAGTAGCTGTAGGACTGGAAACCGACGAGATTTGCCCCAAGCACGCCTTCGAGGACCTCCTTCCTCCGCGGCAAGCACCGTAGAAATTCACTACTCGGGAAGGGGCAGTGTAGATAGAATGCGATGTATATGTTGGGCACCTTTTGTCGGAGCATGCTAGGAAGCAACATCAGATAGTAGTCGTGCACTACAACGATGTCACCGGGTTTGTAAATCTGCAGGATCTTTTCGGCGAACCTCAGGTTGACTCTGTAGTAATCGGCCCATTCTTTGCGCTCCGACTGCCCGTTGCTAGGCTCGTTCTGCTTGTAGTGGAACAGAGTGTACAGTTGGTGCTCTGCATAGCGTCTCCAACGTCTCTGGTCTCTCAGGCGGATCCCCTCCTTGTTTCTATCATCGCTGTCGGCGAGCCACACGGGGATCGTCTTGATCCGCTCGTCGTGGGATAGCTGATACTCGAGCTTCTCCTTGTGTTCGCGCGGGATCCATAGACCTTCGACGGCTGGCTCTGTCGAAGGAGAGGTACCGGAAATTGGGACGGGTGCGGACAGGGAGCTAGTAGCGGGAATGCTTGTTGTCGTGTTAGGAGGCGTCTCAGGGGGAGACAAGGGGTCGGCCAATGCTTCGATCTCGCCCGTCCAAGCAACAACGCTATGGTTCCACGGCGATTGATCCGAAGAAAGATAAGAAAAGGAGTCGAACAAGGCCGATTGACCGTGGCGGTATCGGAGCTCCTGTGCTTGCGTTAGCCCCCTTCCCCATTTCCTTTTTGGGATATATAGGCATTTCACTTACCCACTCTCCCCCTTTACGGTATTTGATATGATGGGGCGTCACGAAGGTAGCCGAGATTACGTTACCGCTCAGACCCAGATCAGGGGCAGCATTCTTAATCTCGGTAAGAGACTCCCGGCGACCCCTGATGGACAAGCTCATGCGGCGCAACACTTCCTGGCTCGTCATTGCGCCTTTCAACAGATCCTGCGTTGACCAGGCTATTTCTGTCTCTGGCCGACGTTCTTGTTTGGTTGGGTTCCGGGTGAAGTAACTGGGAGCGCCAGCGTCGTCGTTAATGGCCGGACTGTGCTGAGCGCGGTAGGTGGAAAGGGCAATGCCGGGGGTCACAGGAATTCTAGTGTTGGCGGGCCGCTCGTGCGCTAACATGGGCGTCTCGCCGTCGCTGCCTTCTGCGGGTATTGCGGGAGAAAAGGAGGTCTGCGCAGACTCGTGGACCGGGGCGACTCCTTTCCCGGCTCCTAGATTGGGGCGTCGTTCTGTCATGTTGGTTCAGTTCGTCGTTTCCGTCAATTATCGTGCAGCTTTGAAGGAGGAGGGATTTCCAAGTGAGGGGATAATTCCAGCGGATGGATAAGAAATTTCGCAACACGGCGGGCGAATCTAGAATGTCTATCTGCTCCGGGCCTTGGGGAAGCAACAGAATCGAGAACGAACTCCCTGGGTGGCTAGCTCAATGCTTGCTTTCTATCAACGGTGGGCAGGCAAGCAAGGCCAAATGGATATGTGTTTTGTTGTGTTTTGTATGGTTTGAGAGAAAAAAGTTCAAAAACGAATTGGAGAAAGACAGATTGAAAGTAAGGTTAGAGTAAGTAGGTACTTAGGTATGGTAGGTAGCCGGAATAATAATGTGATGTTTCCTCCCTGTTTCTGCTTGATGGAAGAAGCTGCTGAGATATCCCGGAATACTTGCGCCTGTGCTCTAAACCCCATACATTTGATTGTACCGCGCTCTAGGAGCGGAAGTGGGTAATGTGATGTATGAAGTAGTGGGGTGATAGTGGGGTAAACGGCAAGGCTTTCGGTGGGTAGGCTGGTGGGTAGAATGGTTGGTAGCAGGTAGGTGGGATGTATCGCCTGCAGGCCGTCTCCATATTCTTCTGCATCCTGGAGTATTTGCTCCTAGAACACTGAACTGAGTAGCCGGCATCTGCTCTACTTGGTACTGCCCAGAGCCTGCAAAGCCCAAACCAGCCAGCCGGTTCAATTGCTGCTTTATTGCTCTTTTTCTCCAAATCTATAACTGGGTAGTTGGAGTTATGGAATAATGGCAGATTATACTTTGGAGGGTTTCACAAAGCACCGGCTTTTTTTTTGGCTCCTAAGGGGGTAAGACCTAATTGGAGGGTGACGTGCATGGCTGTGGTGAAAATTCCAACTAAATTCTTGGACCACTGCCAACACTCTTAACAAGTACCTACTTAAAACACTTGCTTGACTTGGAGGAGTGGATAGGGCTTCCCCGTATGCATATTGTAAAACAGATTCATCAATTGTTACTGGCAATTACCAATTACAGTGACTGTGAATTACCCATGTTGGGAACCGATCGGGAATAGCGACGATAAAAGCATGATGACATCGGACAACAGTTGAGGTCCACTCGCGGGCCAATGTAAAAGCATACGTACCTGGGAGAGCAATGACGTAACGATGCGATCGTAACAGTGGTTGTCGTTGAGCGCTTAAAAGTAGCCAAAATATTCTGGTTGGATAGCCGAATGCCAAGTCGTCAGGCAGACGAATCAGATGGGCAGGATGTGAGGGTTTCTTTTTTAACGGATTGATGGATCTTCCCTTCTCTACCCATACGCGAATATTTCAGCGAGGACTCGCGAAGAAACTTTCACGGGGAAGGGGGCAATCGTTCGTGAAAAAGGGGAAGATTCCTAAGCAAAGCAAAGCGAATAACCTAACTCATTTACCGCTCGATATTCATACGTCTCCCCAGACAGCCGAGGGTGGCGCCAAGCCTGCGCTTACGGGGCCAGCTAGGGAGGTTTTGGAAGACGACCCCTCATTCCTAATTTCAAGCAACCTCCTGAACTGCTGAAGGGGTCCTCTCCTCTCCTCTACTCCTACCAAAAATCCCATGTGATACCGGGCGGAGGCGGCATCGAACAGAAAAAAAAAACCGATGCCGATTCCTCGATCCACAGTCGGAACCCACAATTCGCGACTAGGGCCATGTGTTATGGCATCATATGCACGGAAGCTTCGAGAGGACATCGCCCACACCAACATAGACTACTAACCAACATAATACTGAATTCTCGATGATCCCCCGTATGCTGTTGTAGAGCAGTGTCTGAAGTAACATAAGGCGTTTTCTTAAATCGCTCCTACAACAATAATTTCGTGTATGTTTCTCTGCGTTTTCCTTACATACCTCGCTGCGCATCGGACCGACGACCCGAACCAACGCCGAAGCTACGCCTGAAATCGCTCTTTTGTGTCACAATAGATATTTAGGCTATCCGACGAAGGGCGAGGCGGCAGCATTCTAGCAATTTTCTGAGTGTGGGTCACTATCATGATAAACTGGCCAATTAGATGCTTTAAAATCTATCAGAGTTTCTTCTGTAGATAGCGATAACGTGGACGACGAACAATTGTTGCTACTGCTGGGAGATCGGCCTCCGTCGGATTCGTTGTCTTCATGTATGTACCTAGACAGGCGTCCATGTGCCGGCGTAACTGGCTGAGCAGAAAGCTTGGTTTGAAGTACGGGCATGCCAGTCGGTCCCAAGGGCTCCTGAGGCATTTAACGTAAGTCTATGTATGTATCCTGAGCCCAACATCGTGAGTCAGCGCGCAGGAAATGGGATCCCAATCTTGACCGCGTGCAGGTGCTCCGTTGTCGAGTCGGAGCGGCCCGCTGGAAGTGCGAGTGGGCGGCATTGGAAGGGCGGAGGTGGATACGTGTACAGGAGGAGGCAAGAAGCGTCTCTTGAGACATCGCATGCGAGCGTGGCAGGATCCTAGAGATTCGTACTCGAGAGAATTTCGAAGCTTTGTTGAGGAGGCTATGCACCATGGATTACAAACATTCAATTTGCCGGCAATGGTGGCTAGTTCTCGTGAAAACGACCTATGATGAGTATCTAGCTTCTCTGCGGTCTTGTGCACGATGCCCAGCCACAAGGGCGGCAAGCAAAGACTACCAAGGAAACATGAGCGCCGCCTCTAGTAGGGATAAGACAGAAAATATGTTCGGGGAAACTTGTTGAACGAGGCATTCCAAAATCCTAGCCGTAGAGTTTATTGCCAGAACGTCTGTTCAAGTGGTATATTGCTGCTGTATGATGCAGGAGTCATTCCCTCTATGCAGCATCTCAGTGCCGGTATCTTAACCCTCCGGAACTCTCCCCCGGTAATATGTAGTTCTAAGGGCACGTACGGTGAAGCTACGTAAATATGCTACGGGCGCACGAGCTCACCGGCCCAGGTTCCCCACCACGCTGCCGACCATGACCGCGATCTCCCGTTCCCAGGCGCCGCCTCCGCTCCTCTCAGTGTCCGCTCCCCCGGTCTTGCCCTTGGCGGGGGCGACTGTGCTCGGGGGCTGGCTCCCGCGTATGACGCACTCCCGGATGGCGTCGCCGACGCCACTGCGGTTCGTGCGCAGCGTGCGCGCCGACACGCCGCCGCGGTTCACGATCTCCTGCACGCGCGGGGACAGGCTGCCCGCCAGCGTGCGCCAGAAGTACGATGCCAGGGACCCGGTCTCGAGGTGGGCGAGGAGCGGCTGGAGGAGGTTACCGCTGTCGTTCTTCTCGTTATTGGGGGCCTGGTGGTGCTGGTGCTTGTGCGGCGGCTGTGATGAAGGCGGCAGCAGGGGGTGCGCGGGCGCCTTCGTGGCGTCGAGGATGATCTCAAGCGCGACGATGTTCTGGCAGCGCGCCGCCACCTCGGCCAGCGTGCGGTCGAGCGACGGCAGCGTCGCCAGCGCCCGCGCCAGCGACGCCGCGGAGCTCTGCAGCGCACTGCGCAGGTACACCTCGAGCGCCTGCAGCAGCAGCTGCGGGGTCCACTTCTCCGTCGGCCGGACGCCGGCGGTTGCGGCCGGGGTCGGCGAGAGCAGGTACAGCGCCGTCATGGCGGACACGGTGCGGGCCCTTGTCTCCTCGCTCTGCGCGAACGTCGCCGCCGTGCCGGAGGCCGAGGACCCGGCGATCGAGAACTCGCGGATGATCTGCTCGGACGCGCTCCGCACGGACCGCTCGATCGGCGCGACGACGTCGTCTTGTAGGCTCTTGATCGCGTTCACTCTCTCTAGCCCGTGGCCTTCCTCGCCGGGGGCCTTCTTGTCGAGGACCTCGCGTAGAGACAGTATGGTATGCGTGCACCGCACCAATGCCCTGTGATCCTCCCTCGTCCCGCCCGTGGCCGCCGCGCCGGACCCGGCGGTGCTAGAGATCTCGGAATGCTGGACCTCGAGCTGTCTCCCCAGCTGGAGGCAGCGGCCGACCGACCGGCCGAGCCTCAGGGTCTCCCACAGCCGCGACGCGACCTGGCGCACCTCGTCCGCCTCGGTATGTTTCTGTATGACCTCCTTCTCCAGCTGCTTGTAGCTCTCGTTTAGGCTCTTGACCTGCTGGTCGATCTCGGATATTATGTGCCCGCTCGCGTCCGTCTGCTCCTTTGTGTACGTGAGGAGCGGGATCGCGGACCGAGTGGTCAGGAGGGCGATGTGGGAGTCGATGTCCTGGGCGTCGAACAGCACCTTGGAGAGCGGCGTCGAGAGGTCTAGCGGGGCATCGTTGGGGTTGTTGGTGGCCAGGACCAGACTGTTGGCGAAAGCCGAGGGCCTGAAGTCTGGGGCGAGGAAGGTCTCGTAGTCGATATACGACGCCTCTCCTCCCTCCTCCTCCTCGTGCGTTGACATATTGGGCCCGTCACCTCGCTATCAGACGTGGAACAACCGAGTATTAAATGTGGCAGCCCACCCCGGCTTTCTTGTGCAGGCTGGGGACCAATGATAGTTTAAGTGAGTTCTGGTCGTGGCCCCGTGTCCGATACCAGGGGCGGTGCTTGATTGAGCCCCCCACTACCGCCCGAGCCACGGTATAAAGCGCACCCAAGCCACAGCGCCCAAATGCACTAATAATGGCATCCAGCGAGCAGGCGACGCGGCGGTTTTGTGCGTGCTATGATTGTCTACCCTTCCGTTATACAGTATTTCACGAGGATGACCCTATATAGCATCGATTTATCTTACCCAGGTCAACCCTAGTCTCTCTACCGTTGTAGAGTGTAATACTGAGGTGGAGGAGGATCGGTTTGGAGTGGGGACATTGCTCAAACCGTCCTCTGGTCTGTCGTATCAATGTGGCTGACACTTTCACTTCGATATTCCCGTTATAATTCACTGCGGATCTCAGAAAAAAAAAGATATGCCGTGATACCAATTTCATTCCTTAGGTAAGTATTGTGCGAGGCCGATCCGAGCCACCCATCAAAAGTGTGGTATACCTTCCCAGTCATAATCATGCTCGTACAGACAAAAACCACACAGTATCCCAACACCAAGCATACACTCAAATCAAATGCCGTAGCTCTTGAAGGCGCTGTTATCATCGTCCTTCTTCTGACCCGTAGCACTACCAACGGCATCGCCCACGCCCCGAGTAAGGCCGCCCGCGACATTGCCGACGCCCGATGTCGTTTGGCCGACCGCGCTGCCGACGCCGGACGTGGTCTGGCCGACGGCGTTGCCGAGGCCGCGTCCCGTGTCGTTGAGGGCGCTGCCGAGACCCTGCGTGGTGTTGCCGACGGCGCCGCCCACGCCGCCGAGCAGCCCGCCCTGTCCGCCCGCCTTCTCGCCGCCCGTCAGCACGTTGTCGAGCCCGCCAACCAGGCCGCCGAGGAGGCCGCCGCCGCTTTGCTGGTTCTGGTTGTTCTTGTTGTCAGACATCTTGTGGTGGGGGTTATCTTAATAACGGTGGTTTTCCTATAGCTAGGTGGTCTTGTGGATAGCGGCTATAGTACTTCGTAGATAAGCGATCAGTGCGACTAGATTTGCCCTTGCTTCTTTCGAGTTTCGGATGGCGACGGTGTCGAGTGTGTATCTCAAGCGCCAGTACCACGGGATTCATGCTGACTTATATGCATCCCCCGTAAAGGATGCGAGGCCCTCTAACCTCTCTAGCCACATGACAATTAGAATTATGACGTAACCGCCGTTTATGAGATCATATCCGTGGGGTCAGCCAGGAAAGGTTGACAGCAATTCTCATACAACCTGTGGCGGTCTCGGTGGAAGGTGGCACGGCTGTGGCTAGAAACTTGTTTCCGTACCACACCCTACGGGAAGAACCCTGCATCATGGGTGCAGACGTCTCCAATCAGTTCGGGATGCGGCTCAGGAAATCGTGGAATGCGAAAACTTTATTTTGAAGCTGCCGTTTAATTGCTCCAATGGCCTGCGAGATTAGACGGCACCGGACCGCACCACATAAGCCCGCCCATAAGGGGATTCGGCATCGTCGCTTTACTGGCGTCATTTCTTTGCATCAGCGTCCAGGTGATCTGAACGGTGAAGCCTATCCAGATGATGGAGGTTGGTAGGACACGAATGACGTCGTGGCAGGCTAACGGTAAGCACCTAAGGTAGTATGTGCATCTCCATACAAGTCCGATAGCTTGATCCAATCGATCAGAATAGTCTATTTTTCAGTTTTAGAAAATATTTTTACGTCTTATGTCGAAAATGTAATGGTTATCTAACATGGCTTGAGGTGAGTCTCGTCGTACAGCACCTAGAGCGATGGGTCGGTCGCAACAACATTACAATTCTCGGCACGCGATATACTGGCAAGACATGCAACAGTCTATGGAATTGGATCTTAGTTCTGTCCTGAGCTAGACTTAAGTAACAGACAAGAACAACTATGAAGCGGATTCTCGGCCTCGGCCTATGTTGTTCTGTTAGAGTCATAAGTTCTTCTCGAAGAACTTCTTCATCTCCGCGACCCTTGCCACGTCGTCGTGGCCGGTTTTCACGGCACACTCGTACGCCCTGCGGTAAACCGCCAGATTCACGGAGAACAGCGGGCGCTTGTCCTTCCACCCCGTGACCCTCCTGATCTTGTCGCTTCCGAGCCACTGGCTCCACGCGATGAGACTGACGATCATGCCCGAGGCATTCTTCCTCGCCTGCTCGGTGTCTGTGAACTTGAAACTGCCCGGAATTTCGTACTCCTTAGCTAGCGCCTTCAGCATCTTCTCCGTAGTCTCGTACGAGTGCGCTCCGAGGTTGAACGCCTGCCCCACGATCTGGGACCGGTCCGGGTGCTCCGCGAGCGCGACGTAGCCCTCGCCGCAGTCGTCGACATGCATCGCTGACAAAACCGTCCGAGGATCGATCGCCAGCTCGTATCCGTCTTCTCCTTTGGCCTCCTTGACGTTTGATGCGACCATCTCTGCCCATTCGAAGATTATCCCGTAGTAACTGCTGGAGTAGCCGTAGACGTTCGGGGGTCGCAGCAGCACCGCGTCGAAGAATTCCGCGTTCTCCTTGTCAAAGATCTTCAAGGAATGCGTAGTCCGCGGGCGCACGAAGGGCGGCGCCTCCAGCGGTGACTCCTCGGTGTGGGGAGCGAGTCCGGGCGTCCCCTCTACAGGCGAGTACCCGTAGTCCTTGCTGCCCGAGGTCCAGAGCACTAGGGGCCGGACCCCGTTCGCGTTGCTAGTCGTCGCGAGCGCGCGGAACAGCGTCACCACCTGTGCGTAATGCGTCGGGTAGTCCTGGACGTGCTCCGTGCAGCCGACGATGACGTCCAGGGTCTTGGTGCGGCTGTAGAGAGCGGAGAGGAAGGCCAGATCCGGAGAGTCGGAAGACGCGCCGGGGGAGGGCAGCGTTCCGATGATGGGCGTGATCTCGTCCTTCAGCAGCTGCGAGGCTGCCTCGGGACGCCGGATTAAGCCGTATACGCTCCATCCAGCGCGAACGAAGGCCCGGGCGACGGCTGCGCCAATGTAGCCTAGGTCGATCAGCATCTCCAAACCTAAGGAAGTCTGCGCTTCAGTTGAACTTACCATTGGCTCCGGTAATGAAGACGTTACGTCGAGTTGCCATTATGATGCGACAGGAAGGCGAGGTACGTCAAGTAATCGTGCCCGGTTTAGCTCTGTTGGTATTTTCAACTGTCGACATTCTGGATAACGGGTGACTTGGAAGATATTTATATATTTTGCACAGTGTAGCAAATTCATCCGCGGATTTGTCATCTTGTTGATAAAGGGGGTAAAGGAGGCTTCAGTCTCTCTGTATTAGAGCACTTTCAAGCCAACTGCATGGTAGTGTTTTGGAGATTGGGCCAGCATATCATTACTAATCCCCGGTCTGCAGCGAGATGTAGTTTGAAGGATGGGTCGATCGGTTGCTGGGCGGAGCAATTGTCTCTCCGTCTGCATATCTTAGAAGGTGTGGGGCCCAGCTTATGGTCTGATAGCCACTGGCCATGTTCGACCGAACGACGGGTTCTCATGCATTTTCTAAGTCGGCTGACATAATGTGTCTTTCTGCCCCTGCAATAATAATAGCTTTAAGCCAAAGTGGTATAGACTGCGGCTGGGTTATAGACCTATTCGACTTCAAATACTGAACACTTCAAGTCTTCCAACTAGATCTAAATATTATGAGGACTATCTTAAGTAAAATTTACAGCCATGGTCAACTTGAGATTATATTACACCCTGTGTGGTAATTGTCGCAGAAGACGGACAAGAACATAGATCTTGTATATTAACTGAGTCCGTATATGGTCGAATTAAAAGCCCTAACAAAGACTGGGAACACTTAATTAGGTGCTAAACCGTGGCTTCCTGCCCTTTATAGTCTGTCTCAGTCCTTACTTCATTTAGCACCTACCTATCTACCCCGAGCGATTTGAGTCGAGATTTCTTTGGAACATGGTACGGACATCCCAGAGTTGTTCCATACGCTAGACAAAGGCAACCGCGAAGAAAGGGGTAACTAAGTAAAGCTACCACAGTCAAAGGGTTCCTCCTTCTACGGAGACAACAAAGCTGGGTAACTTGTTTTGATCTACCTAGGCTGGCTAGCATCACCATAACTATTCTATTAGGATGATAGGCGTTCCTAAGCTCATACAGAGCTGCTTATACTATTTGGCATATCAGTAAGGTCACATAGGGCGGAACGAACAGCATCAACCCAATGTAAGTCCACTGAGTTAACAAAATCGTTAATAAGGCACATGGTAGTCGCTCTATGTATGCCAATATAAGATAACAACAATGCAAGTTAAGAAAGTGTTGGCATGATATTACGGCCAGACCTTTATGCTCACGGTCGTGATCATGTACGCGTTAGGCTAAAGCATGTCTAATATTTTCTATAGAGGTAAATATGCTTTGTAGCCTGATCAAATTCGTCTGATCAATACCGCCGGTTCTGCCCAATATATGCCTTACAGACATCTGAAGCACTTATGTAGATTCTTAAGATGCTTAGAGTATGTCGCATACGTCATAAGGCAGCTATACAGTGGCATGATACCCGCTACCATGGTGATCTCGTTGGACCAGGGGAACAGAACGATATCAACAAGCAGCAACAGGTGAGCTATTTCGTCATAGGCTCAACCGATGTGTTTCATCTTTGTCACGTGGCACCGTGTCAATGGAATAACTGAAATAGCATAATTCAAATGAATTCAAACGCATACAAATGTACGTATCTAAACGCGCTGCATCTTAATTTGAGTTGATGCAGGACGCGGCTGCCCGTCTTTGCGAGCTGTATGTACCTTCCCTAAAATTCGGCGAGCCCAGCTTGAAATCGTCGGCGGAGCAAACGAAGATCCTCTCCGTTTTGCAAAAACCTCACCTCTTTATCAAGTTCTAGTTCTTCTCTGATTATCTTCGTCAGATAATTACCTCGTCTTTTCTGCTCGTCTTATCCGGCCGTACTCTTCAGCCCAACTGCGCACCTCAAGACGCTCCTCTCCTGTCCTGAGATGCCGAAGATTGGTTGCGGTTTACCCGACGGAAAGCTGAACTAACGAACCTATCCCAAAGACTCCCACAGGATCACTTTCTGCCACCAAGCTTTCTTGCACTCGCGTATTTGTTGCCTTGATCTTTCTTGGCTTATCCAAAATGCCTCCCGCCCCTTCTTTTGACTACTACGCTGAGCTCCAGGTGGAGAGCACAGCATCTGCTGAGCAGCTTACGGCATCTTACCGCCGCTTGGCCCGTATCCATCACCCTGACAAGAATCCAGACAAGACTGAGGAAGCCACCGCAGCCTTCCAGAAGGTACCTGGTTTCTCTAACTCTCACTAATACACCATGTCCACTAACCTGTGTTGGTGCCTCCTAGATTCAGGAGGCATACGAAGTCCTTAGCGACCCGGCCCAGCGTGCTCACTATGACGCGCGTTTCTCTTCCGCATCTCGCGGCTCCGCTCCCTCCGCGTCTGGAGCATATGCCGGTGATAATGATACGAACGACTTTCCCCGCTCACGCTATGATCCTTTTGGCTTTGGAGACTATCCCAGTTTCTTTGACTACGATTTTTGGCGTGACGCCTTCCCATTCCGTGCTGAACAGGGGCGCGAGAGGCAGCCGGGGGTAGACCCCTACGACGCTTTCTATCAGCGGGAGCGCGAGAGACGCGAGGAGCGCGAGAAATCCCGGGAAAAGGTTCTCGAAGCTCTCCTCGCAGCTCGTCGCGCACGTGAGGAGGCCGAGGATGCGGCGAAGAGAGCCAAAGCCGACGCCAAGAAATCCGAAGCAGAGGCTAAGAATGAGGCGAGGGCCAGACGACAGCAGGAGGAGCGATCAGCTCAGGAGGCCATCTGGAACAAGAAGAATGCTCGTACCAAGGATGAGAAGCTCCGGGCCTGTCTGCATTCCGATTTCTGCACCAAGGTGCCCCAGAAGCAAAAGTTCAAATGCGGCTTCTGCAACACTAAGAGAGGCATGACTGCCTTTGAGTGCCCCCATTGCGCTACCTTCCTCTGCCAGCTGTGTCTGGTCTACTTTGCTGGGGAACGGGACAGGGCGGGGAAATAGGACGACTACAGCCCATTCCGGAACCCGCCGGGCCGGGGAGCTTGTTTCCACTGCGGACAGACGGGTCACAGGACTCTTGAATGTTCTCTTCTTTCCTGGAAAGGCCGAGAAGCTTGTGTCTACTGTGGACAAAAAGGCCACAAGAGTCATGAATGCTCACGGTTCCCCAAGAAATGATGAATTTAGCAATCGAGATCATTGAGAGGATTGGAGGGTGATTTGTGGGGGGGGAATAAGACAGTCGATCGGATCTGACCAATTGAGAGCGGCAAAGTCTGATGCGCTCTGGGGTGGTATGTGTAGGAGGTAGTAGTAAGGAAACTGTTGAGTAACAGCAAAAAGGCGTTGGGGCCCATGGACTTATAGATGGTCTGGCTTTGAAGTCAGAGATTTTGATATTCAAGGAATACCTAAGCATTCACAATAAATGAGTCCTTTTATAATTGGTCCCATTAAGTTCATCCGTTATGCTAAAAGTGGTTAACCTCTTGGGTGCCCAAGTTCTACGATCGGGTGTTGGTAATCATGGTATAAAGAAATGTCGGTTAAGATGAGATATAATCACAATTCTAAACGTCGACCCCCTTTCACATCTTCATTGTGTCCATCAGATAACGGCCAAAATAGTCGAACCACCGTTTGTCCCACGACCGGAAAAAGGGAACGGGATAATAAAGAGCAACTATTATTTTTATTTATTGCTTAATTACGGATCATAAACACTTCATAATAATTCTGTTTCTTGATATAGATTTAAGAGTTAAAATAGCAAGAATCACAAACGCCGAAAAGAGGTGCTAGGGTAGAATCAGTGTATTGAAGTTGGGTCCACAGCTATGACACCGTTGTTCTAAACGCGTCCATCGTATACACCTTGATGCTCTACTAGTGCTTGGATTACCGCTACTTAGGTATACTGGTAACGAACTACTTGTTGGGAAGGAAGGGAGGAAAAAGAAAAGAACGATGTTGATAGGGCTATTCCCAGTATCTTCCCCCTCCTTTTACATTAAGCAGACTTGCCCTACCGGAAGCACCGCACCGCTTATTCATCATCATCATCGTCGTCACCGGCAGGCCAAAGCTCGACAAGCCGAAAAACGAAAGCCCCAGAGGCCCGTTTCGCCTCGTCGGCCCGACATCACCTCCAGCTTCCCATAAGCGTCGTCCACGAGCCGGCCCCCCCGTTTCGGCCTTGGGGGTTAAAAGCAACGCAATCCACGCCACAGAGCACGTCTATGGAAACGGGCGGTATACGATCCAAGACGCATTTTACTTTTAAATGCCAAAAATTTGTCTGAGAAAATGTGGATATCGACAGCAGCACAGGACTTTATATAGGGACACCACAATCCGTCATTGGTGTTTACGCGGTGCCCTTCATGATGACTTCGTAGTAGTAGATTGCCACGAATCGAAAGTCTCGAGGGATAGCGTGGACGTGGATGTGGTCGACGAGTGCTGCGTACCGCGGTGGAAGCGGTGGCGTTGCTATCAACCTTGTGGAGGAGACTGTTGTAGACAAATTCTGCAATGGGGTCTGTGTGATATATCCTTTAGGGAGCGGTGCAAGAGTGATGTGTCTGGGAGGCCTGGACACGTGGAAGGCACTACCTACTATGTACCTACCTACATATGTAGGTAGTGGAGCTATTTCCCGTAAGAGATCCTGTTAAGCTTGGTGGGATCAATACTCCGTACGAGGTACGTTCGAAAGTACCTATTCACCTTGCAAAGTTCTTTGCAAGCATGGGGTGCTACCTATTTGCTGGTTAATGCTCGACTAAGCGATCCAGTACTAATTAGAGGCCCAATACACAGAGAGGATAGAACGAGATAGCATTCTACGAAAACAGCGTTTCTCGGAAGTCTACTATGCCCGTTCTCGATGCTCTACACAGCCTCTGCTGCTTCTCCAGTCAATCTTCGAGCCGCCTCGTCGATCCTCTCGCTATCCCGGATGACCCCAAACCGGTCTCTCCACAGCTCCTACAACTCCGGACACAGACCTCGGGTTCCGCGGCACTTCCGCCTGAGCCTGAGCCCCTCCTTCTTGTCCAACTTCCAGAGCGGCCCGCCCAGATTGCGTATAGCTCCAGAGGCATAAGGCCGAGACCCGCAATGCGTGCTGCATATACCTACAAGTTAAGGAGACGACGTTTGTCATTGTCCCCTACTAGAACACTCAGCTCCGCTGGGGTTTAATTAGCGGCTGATTTGGGCGGCAACTGGAGAAGCCGGGATGTCGACACTCACAATCAAACTTCTCGCGGACGGTAGGCCCCAAGCAGTGGCAGGTCACTCCACAGCTGGTACTCGCCGTAGTTGCTCGACGGTCTTTGTGGGGAGGTCTTTGAGCGCCTGCACGGCGGCGGCTAGGTATTCGTTCGCCGGGCTGTCGTGCGGAACCTGCCGAGCTAGGTTGTGGAAAAGATCCCAGAACCACCAAAGAAACGAGCCGCCCGACTTCCACTGCCCGGCGTCGTGGCCCTGGAGGTGATCCGGATACAGCGCGTCCAGGGGGTGGGCTGCATCCACCGGAGAGGCCTTGCTGTCCCGCCGGAGGGTCGAGTTGAGAATCTCGATCGCCTGCGGGGCAAAGTCGAGCAGTTCATCATCCTCGGGTTGTAGATTGAGTCCATGGCGGCAGTGGAGTTGAGCTGACTGGTTCCAGTACAAGTGAGGCCAGGGAATTCTGTACCGAATTTGACGAACAACTCTCCTGTCTATTTTCCTAGTTGTTATCCTCCATAGAACTTCGGTATATGCAATCGAGCTTACGCCATGCCACGACGTATGGCAGAACTTGGTGGTGCAAAACGGTCGTGGGGGGCCTTAGAGGCTGTGAAGCTGCCGACCGATGGATTATCGCCACGTAAGTATACGTGAGGCTACCGTGCCCCGTATATGCCCTCGTTTTAAAGCCCAAAATCCAAGTCCGAGTTAAGGAGGCGCTGATAATTAGTCGTTAGCCTCCGGCGTCGCCTCGTCGCCTAAGGCCTTCGGCTTTGGGCTTTTCGCTCTGCCTCCGCCGCCCCCCCTTTTTTTCGGGTCGACGGTCAGGTCGACGATAAGGCTAATCAGATATGGTCAGATCAGTTAGCTCAGTCGGTCAGGTTAGGTTAGGTCAAGAAGCCAGGGCTTCCGGGGCTTCAAGGCATTGCCAGGTCTCGCATGGGCCATACGGATTAACAGGTCGATTTCATAGGGAAGAAAAAGTGGACCACAACAACCCTTCGTTTCGTTCTTCGCAAGCTCAGTACACTAGACGAGGGCATGGACGCTACTTGCGGCGTGGGCTGAACGTCCAGTTGTTGGGTGGGACTCGTTTTATGTTGCTAATTCGGAAGCCGAACGAACTCGGTGCGTGCCGAGGAGGCCTCGTCTCCGAGGGAACGTCCCGTCCGGGTGTCGCGGACGCCAAGAGAACGGGAGGTGGCCCGCCGGTGAGGCTTGTATCGTCGACTCATTCCAGTAGAAGGCGTCGGCCGTCCGTCTTGAGCGGTCACTGGCGTTGTTCTGATGATGTCTAGGAGACGGATCCAGACGCATACGCACGGGCCAGGGTGCTGCTTTGATATTTGGGAAGTCAGGTCCTAGGAAATGGCGGCTGTGGGAGGCCTACAGTACTTGGAACGCATTAGTTGTGCTACATACCTACCAAGGTAGTTCATGCAACAGAGACAGCGCCGACTGCCTGTTACCTAAAGCACCATATATATAGCCATGGCGTACTAGATAAAGCATTTATATACCTACTAAGCATTTACTTAAGGTAGAATAATTATTATCTCTAACCTAGGACGCCCGTATGACACGTATCGCTTCGTCGGCCGGATATAGGGATCGAAGCAACTCAACCGAAGTCCACCCGTTACGTAAATCCGTTACGTTAACCGTCAAGCCCAATCCACCCATTAGTGCTCAGTCTTTGTGGCCATCTATTCCATCAAAGCTATCGTGGATTGCCAATATGTCTAGATTGAGCGGTCCTGTACGATTACATATAAATATGTAGCTGGTGCCAAAATATACCAGCCACTTCATGGTCGGGCCGGGGTCCCCGGAGGTCCCGAGTACGCCGGTCCGGGCGGCGTCCGTACGGAAGCACATAATACTACATATAAACCACTAAGGAAAATATGTACTTTCAGAATCGTCTGGGACGTCCATAGGCGTCTACCGATGGCCATCCACGTGAGCAAATCAGCAAATCCACCCCTATATTTCCATATGGGGTAGATGGATGTTATTCCATTCCATCGGGGTGGTTGTTGGAGTGGATTGCGTTGCTTTCAACCCTGGACACGGCTACGGCGCCATATAACGTTCTCGGTGGCGGCGGCGGGGCCGCGGGCTCGGGGACGATGAACTCAAAGAACTGAATGAAACCGAACTATTCAGGATGTTATAGCACGACCAGCTTCTATTGAGCCAGGTTGCTCCGTCCCTTGAGTTAAGGGATAGCCGGAAACGCGATTGCGGGTGTATCCATAGCGGGGTTGTTGAAGATGGAATCTGTTGATCAAGCGAGTAATGGATGGTGGAAGTTATTGGGTAATGTACTGCACATTGCAACAGATTGAGATTCTGTGAAATAAGTGCACAGTCGAAGGTTATAATTAACAGAAGAAGGTGCGGGGTCGTTTGAGGCTATCCACAGGCGCTATCCCATATTTCGTTGGTGTGGCAAGCGGAGGATTTTCTCTCTTCGCTCTCTCAGGTCGGGTGCGGAATCTTCATCTCAGATGGCTGCCGGTGTGTGCGTCTTTAGCTTAGCACGCTCTTATCCGCTAAAGAAGGCTTTTGGACGGCCGCTACGCTGTCGCACCCCGATGTTAAATACAACACAACAACAACATTTACATACGTTCAAGACATTAAATGGAGGGAAAGACAAACGCTGGGATTTTCGCTATATAAGAGATGTTAGGGCTCGTTGGTGGAAAATCTGTCACAGAATAGGGGTCATTTGCTAAGTCATCAAGCCCCAGGGAACCGCAGACGCCCTACAACAACGTTGTTACGGAACTCCCACACTATATATAAAGCTTCCTAGCCACCATTTTCTAGAGCCCAAATTATCCATGACAATTTACACTTTCCAAACTCTATGCAACCTTTTCCCGTGATCAGCCTAACTGTGACAAAACCAGATGAAGAAAAGACAACGCTGGGTATCCATCCCATATATTATTTCTAAAGAATCCTTTACATACTCTATTGGCCAAAAAGATAATGAAGCTTTAATGATAGCCGTAAAGAACTTTTTAGAATCAAGAGTTACTGA